>OY292522.1:11762558-12066500 GCA_958496365.1 Subacronicta megacephala
CGTGAAAACGACACAAAAATACAGACAGACAGAGGTACTTTCGGTAACTATTAGTTTGGTTGACAGAATTTACTCCCACGATTTCATTCGCCCAGGGATGGGACTATGGAATATGATCAATGACATTTTACTTATTGATATTATATTTTTTGTAATTAAAAGTAAATTATTGTTGTTTGCCCTTGCCAAATTGCATCAAAATCCATTTAGCGTGAAAAGGTAACAGATGGGTATAGATACCTATCTATTAACCTATATGATATCCTTATAGAAATTCCTTGTTAGATAGAATACTCTTTATTGTACACCAAAAACAATGACAAGTACATGTTGTTAGATTGGTGGGTATTGTGGATGGTATTATCTATGGACGAACGTTCCTGTGAATGAATATCGTAGGCATACAAAAAGTAAATAACATAAGTTACAATCAAGCTCGTATGTTTGAAGAGTTAGACAGAGATTTACTAACGTAGAACCACAGTTCGCTGGTTTATTTAGGTTCCAAGTAATAGGAGAGGAGCCTATTTTAAAAACTCTAAACAGGTTGTAGTAACATTGTGAGAGGTCACTTACTTCGCTATTTCATTAGGGGGCGCCACAGCCCCGGGCCTGTAGCCGGTCGGGCCGTGGTACTCGCGCGTGAAGAACAGCTCGTGCACCGGCAGGCTGCCGTCCACCAGCCGCGCCAGCGTCGCCATCACCGACCGCTTCACGCGGGACATGTCGCCGCTCTCGAATAACTCGCATAGCGCTCGCTGGAGAAGCTATCAAATAAGACCCATTTAGCTCACAACACGCTTACCCCGTTTACTAATCTACCTACTAACGGTTGTATGTTAAGTAGCATTTTTTTTTTTTAACTTATATACCTATTATTAGTAATCTTGTTAACCCCTCGTACTAAGCTAAAATGCTTGTATTACGAGTGGGTTCACGTCGGTTGTGCAATGGGTGAGTTTCGAACCGGCAACCACATGATTGCAAGTCCGACGCCCTAGCCATTAGGCTATCGCCACTTCAAAGACTGAAGTTTGTTTCTTCACACTGAAGAATTAAATCTGTATGTGTTCATACAATTATCGGTAGCTATGCAAGATGTTTTAAACAGGCACGTTAGGGACCATTAGTTAGCCAAATATTAGTTCAACTTTTTGAAATTTTTAAACAAATAATATACATGGTGTAAGGGAAACGCTTCCGAAAACGAAGACAGGTGATAGGGCTAGTGATTCTCGATACAATACCATCAAAAAATCTGAAGAAAAAAAATGAACATTTTTACCTATTTTTTTTTTGCGTTTTTTGTACACTATGCTGTGAGAACGGTTAAATGAAAACATTATTTGCGATTAAACACATTTTTTTTCTTTACAACTCTAACACGCAATGTAATTCGTAAATAAAATCATCTGACGCTCGCGCATGACCTCGAGTTCAAAGTGCGAGCGCGCTAACCGACGGCCGCGCGGTCGACGACCCCAAGTACACGCGACGCTACGCGCGGCGGCTGGCTAACAAAAATGTCGTGCGGCGGTACCATGTGATCCTATCCTCCTAAAAATGTCTTTTCAGTTCACTTCTACCTAGTTGTGGGCCTGTGGGATATCTGCTTGCGGATTCCATTCATGCAAGGATCGTAATGATTTTCCCCTTGAACAGGGTTACAATTTTGATCCGAATGTTCGCAAATTTTGCTTACAAATCAGAAAAATCCAGCTACTTCGCTTACCCTTGAGACCCATATCGAATAGAGGTACTTAGATACCTACTGTGATTGGGAAAGGAAAGTAAAAAAAATTGATCAAGTACATGCAAAGACATTGACTTATCAAGCAATTTTGTTAATTCGTTTATTAAAATTTTGCACAGCAACAAAATTGAAATGTTAATCTACCTACATCACGGTCACATTATCTGTAGACCTGCAAGCAAGATGGCAATCACATTCCAGCGAAGTACAGAGATAATTGTGACCGTGTTGTTCTGTCTGCACTCTGCACGACGTGCTCAAGTTAGTACTAATAACATACCATCACGCCTGTATTCCCCGAAGGGTTAGGCAGAGGTGTACTGACGTACACCTACATTTCGCCGGTATGTTGGTCCCATGTAATAGAGGGCGAGCCTATTGCCATTAACCGGTCACAAATCCAGACTCCGAGATGCTACTGAGAATTTCATAGAAAAACTCAATAACACTTTGCTCGACCTGGGGATCGAACCCAGGACCTCTAGCGTAGCAGTCGCGCTTGGGACCACTAGACCAACGAGGCAGTCATTCAGTACTAATAACTTTCGTTCGAATCCTGATAATCAAGGTAAATGATCACAAAACTCATTGGTATTATGTCGAGGTTTGAACCCGGGCAACCTAGTTTGAAAGAGAGGCGTCCACGGCTATGCGCGGCGCGGCGTGACGGCGACCTTAGGCATCCTTTGTAAATCGCCGCCAAAATGAATAAGAAGAAACATTACAGAGGCGTCAACAGTTTTACATTAATGCACTGTGTCGTGCATTTAATAACAGTTTTGTATGTAAGTCGATAATCGATAGCGAATGAAATAAAGTAAAAGATCGCCGACTTTAGCTGTGATTGGCTAAAAAAATTTCATCACGTGTTCAGTTTGAAGCAAGTAGCGCGCGTGAATCAATTGAATTTGAACTTTATGTTAATGTAATTAGAGTCACACGACGCGCGCTCGTTATTGCAATTACTGTATCCTTCATTTAATAAGTAAACCCAATCAATTTAAAGTGCTTAATTAAATTAATTTAATCTAAGAAACCCGTTAAATCTTATTTAAAAGTTAGAAAATGAACAGTTTGTAAAATAAAGCATAAGTACAATTTCCTAACAAATGAAATTCTTTTCACATTTCTCCTCTGTAATTTGTTGATCTTTGCACATCAAAAGACACCGCTTTATGCCTAGTGCGTCGCCGCGTTGTCTGCGGCAGCGGCGTTATCGTTTGTCGGCACGTGCCGGCTGACAAAGGCAAGCCGACAAGGGCCGCCGACGCAGGCGGTGTGTTTGGTCTTCTTAGTACTTCTTTAGTAATCTAGTTACTTGTTAGTTCCTTTCCGACTCGGTTCGTGAGTGAACGTGCGTTACGTTTAATCGATCGATAGCTAATGCATCGTATTTACTGTTTTGTTAGTTAGTTTGTTAGTTTTAAATTTGTGTTTAGTTATTATTGTTACATTTTTAGTGCTGTTTTATTGTTTTTTAGTTATTATTTTTTGTTGTATTACACAATGCCTGACGCGTACGTGTACAGTGCTCGTGAATACGGCAACATGTTGATGTGTTTAGGAGAAGCCCGTGACAATGCTTCTCTAGCGTTGAGAATTTACCGAGACAGATTTCCGAATGTCCCGGCATCCGTCTGATTCTCGCATGATAACGGCAGCTTTTCAGCGAGTCTTAGAAAATCGACCGATTGCTCCGATGGCGGCAGGTGGTGGAGAACAAGTGAATGTTCAGACCGAGGAGCGTATTTTAAATGTGATTCGCCAAAATCCACGCCTGGGCACACGAAGTGCAGCGAAATTATTGCGGCGCCGGGGCGTACCGACAGTCTCTCACTGGACAGTTCACAAAGTCTTGCGCCGCAACAGAATGCGGCCCTACAAAATACATAAGGTACAAGCTTTGCTACCCAATGATCACGTTCGTCGTCGTGCGTACTGTCGTTGGCTGCTAGATCAACAACAACGTGCGCCTGGCTTCATTGAGCACATTATCTGGACGGATGAGTCCACATTCACGAGAAACGGCATGTGGAACAGGAGGAATGCCCATGTATGGTCAGACGTGAACCCGTCCGCCACTCAAGAAACCGGCCATCAGACCAGATGGTCCGTCAACGTATGGGCTATTCCAGCATGATGGTGCTCCACCGCATGTTACGCGCCTCGTCCGCGAGCGTCTCACTGAGCTTTTTAATGACCGCTGGATCGGAAGGCTGGGACCGCACGCCTGGCCGGCTCGTTCACCCGACTTAACGCCTTTGGACTTCTTTTTGTGGGGGTATGTGAAAGAAAGAGTGTTTGATCGGGAATGTGGCAGTGCTGATGAAATGCGGGGTAGAATAGTGAGCGTTTTTGATAGACTACGTGCAGAATGTGTTGAGGATCCTACACTAATGCCTCGTGTTCACGGGTCGACACAGCGACGGGCCCGGCTTTGTATCGAAATGGATGGAGCGCAGTTCGAGCCAAACCTCATAAGGTCGCAAAGGATTTAGACAGGTACGTAAAACGCCTCTGTCAGCTTTAATGTTAAACAGTGGGCTATGAATGCGATTAAAATTCATAATACATAATTTTGTGAAGTGTTGTAGGTAGGCATTTTGAAAGTACCTAGTTTTTGTAAATTCCGTATAAATCCCGTAAGTCGGCCGTCGGAGCGCTCGGCGCATAAGCTCAGCGCTGCGCCGGTGCCAGCGACGCGCGTACGCGCTGCCGCTGTGGGGCGTGTTGCCCTCGCGTGTCAGTGACCTCACGTTTTGTACGGTTTCCATTGCGTGCTTACTAAATACGAAGTCTTGAAAATAACCAATTTAAAGCGAAATGTTATTGGTATCCGTTTGCATTTAGGTTGTATATAATCTACGTTCTGGCTTCGGAAGCGTTCTCCTTACACCCTGTATAACGAAAGTTTACTTTCACGCCGGCTGGGCATCCATCGCGTCGCACAGTCTCGATGCCTTTGGCTTCATACACAGGCTTCTCTTGATCAGGGCTTTCATACATATACCCGACATATCGTTTCTTTGTTTGTAGGATGCATGGCTGGTACACCTATTAAACACATTTTTTTTTCATTATAGGTCTACGCTAGTTGTTTCGAACACGCTTCTCACATCTCATGTTAAAGATACTCAGACTATATCCTTCGGGGAATAATGAATAGAAGAATAATAATAAGAATCCTTCTTAACTTGTATATCAACTTGAAAGCTTGAATTCCTCTGATATCACCTGGCGAGGATCTATTATTGGTCTTATTACAACCATCCAGATATTTTTTATTTATTTTTTCTCTTTATTTAAAGGGTTTTGTCGCTGAGCGACAATGCCACCCTGTTGAAAACCATCCAGATATCATTCCAACATTTCTCTTTCTCTTTCAGTGAAAAAAATGATGAGGATAGAAGTCAAATTAATACAGGCTTGTGACACGGATGGGACGAAAATACCTCATTGAAAATGGAGATAGAAATGATGTGGAACTATTTAATAAACCTTATATTACCTTTTCAAGTTTGAGCGCGACGGGCGAGGGGTTGTCTGCAGTGACAGCGTCGGCGATCTGCTGGCCTATTTCGAATGCCTGCGCACGAGTACCGCCCGGAACCAACACGAACATGGAGTCTGTGTCTCCGTAGATCACCTGCTCGTAACGTTTATTTTTGACAACTTTACAGATAATATACAAGAAACCTGCTCGCTATACAAAATTTTATAGCTTGATAGTAGTAGATTGAAAGCTTTCAATACAGAATAAACATAATCTCTGAAGTGTTCGACATTTTAGGATCAGCGCAGTTTGAGCAGAAAACAGCAAGTATCAAGCATGGATCTTTTCTTTATCCTATTACTGCTACGCTAAAGGTCCTGGGTTGGATCCCCAGGTCGAGCAGTGTTATTTAAATTCTCAGTAGCAGCTCGGAGTCTGGATTTGTGCCCGGTGAATGGCAATAGGCTCGCCCCCTATTACATAGAACCTAAACATACCGACGAGGTGTGGGTGTACATTAGTACACCGCTGCTTAACCCTTCAGGGAATAGAGACGTGATGGTATGTTATGTTATATAAATAGTAATAATGGCTCAAGTGTTTAGTTTTACCTTGGCGTTCCACTGTGTGCTCTCCCGCACCATCTTGATGGCTCGCTCTAACGTCTCTCGTCCTTTAGACACAACACTGTCGCCGACCTCAACGCAAGGCATACGCCCACTAAAATTAGCTGCCGTATACCCGTACGTTACGTTCGCTATCAACTTTAAACCTGCAAAGAGGTATTGATGAGACAAGTTAAAATATTTCACACAAATTAAAAATAAGCTTAACGATGATCGACCTACTACTTAGTACTGCCTCAATGAGGCCTCAATAGTCTCGTGTTCGTAAGCGCGAATGCTACGCAAGATGTCACGGGTTCGCAATTTTCAGTTGCAGCTCGAAGTTTGGATATATGTAATGGCAATAGGCTCGACCCCTATTACATGGGACTTAAACATGTATACCGGCGACCTGTAGGGGACACCTCTGCTTAACGCTTCGGGGAATTCGGGCGTGGTATGTATGTTATGGTAGTTATGTAAAATACTTATATTTTATAATATTAATTGGTAACCTAAAAGTGCGGTCGGTACCCAAGTTGTAAATGTTTGGATAAAATTAATAGTATCACTAATAGTAAGGCAGCCACGTAAACTGAAAACCATCAAGAACAGAAAAGTTGCATCGGGACATGTGTTAAGACATCCCAGATACGAGCTCTTGCAACTCATCATGGTGGAAAAAGTTGCTGGCAAAAGGAGAGGTGGTCGTAGGAAAATGTTATGCCTCGCGAGAAACAAAGATAAATATGCAAAGCTGACTGGCAACCTTCACTAGTTGGAGTGGCACTACAAGAAACAGAAGCACTGATAATAGTGTCTACCTAATTGCCTGGAATGCATAGCTTTCTTTACAGTCTCGTCAGTCTGCAACTTCATGTTTTTCTTGACAGCTTGTCGCGCTGCTAAGATTCTCCTCAATAGTGCAGGCAGCACGCCGCGACGTACTGAAGATTTGACAAAGCCAACACCAACAGGTGACCAGTGTACTAAACCCTTCTTCACCAAAGCTTCCAATTTTGATTTTGGTATTTTGAGTCGCCAAGCTCCGAATTCGTAAGCTGCTTCACTGAAGTAAAAAAAGGTGAGGACGTATGATATCATCTATAAAGTTGACAAATCAAAAGGAGTATTTCTCTCTATACCTATCTGACAAAAAATGTGTGAATACCACCTGATTTGTACCTATCTGACCTATGTATTATATTGTTTGTTAAATCGTTTTGGCGTATAATTATATATGTATGTATGTATGTATGTATTCTGTCCTTTATTTTATCTTCAACTGAATACGCCACACATATCAGACAAGTACGTACAATTAAGAGGAGTGTCCCTCGCGAACGCAACAATGTTGCACAGTTGTCGCTGTCTCTATCCCTCGCGATGCGAACGCGTGCCCGAGAGGAGAAACAACAACATTTTCATGCGTATTTCGTATGTTCCGAATTTTGGAGATTACTCCTATAATATTGCTAATATGTAAAAAAAAAAATCTTGTAAAAAAATATTCACTATATTATCTGGGTTTCCTTCGAATCAGAATGTTTCTGTATTGATACATTGTCGAGAAATACTAGCATAAAGTTGGGCCGTTTTTCAACGAAAATTGCCAATCTTTGAGCTCGTGTAACTTTTTAACCGTATATTGAAATGAAATTTTATATTACAGGAACACGTATATTAATGATAAGATTGTTACTGCAAAATTTCAATGACTTTCATTGTTTAAAATTCAAGCAAGGGCCAAACTGCGTTTGTATGGGGCGCGAAGCGGATACTATCCTCTTAAGAGATCAAGGTCCACAATTAAATATTCGCTCGGAAAAAGTCACTCCTTCGGCTTTTACGACAAGTACGTACAGGTCGAGCCCTGCTCTAAGCTACACAGTTCGAAAAATAATAAAAAGTATGTACCTAATACCTATACCAAGTATTGTAATAATACATTGTAAGTTAAACATACCCGTTTATATTTTGAACTCGTCCGATGCACGTAGAAAAGCAGTAATTGTAAGCGATCATCATGGATGGATACAGGCTTTGAAAGTCGAGAACTATAACTGGATCCGTGTAAAATCTGGATTCTGGTGAAAACATTTCATTTATTGACCCCACAACAAGCAACAGCAATATTATGCGAAAAGAATAATCTTATAGCTACAATGGAAGATAAGTCTCATAAAACCCATACAAAAGTTGTACCCGGTTCAAAAATAAGTGGTAGACACTCAGGTGCCCGCATGGCAGCTCTTTGCTTCACAGTTGGCGAGAGGGCTACAAGGTTCAGAGGCCTCGCCGCTCGCAGCATCAGGGACTCGACGCGGAACTGCGAGCCGCGAGATAGCACCTCCCACCATTGCAGGCCGAATAACCGAGCCAATTCTGATGTCCGATCTATGCAAAAAAAGACATCAATAATATTGACGTCAATATGAATATTCATTAATGGTAAAAAAGAACTAATACTAACTTATAATATCAAGTTTTTCAAGCATTCTCACAGTCCCAGACAACCTTGTCAAGTAATATTCTACTGGAATCCATCTGAATATCCTCGATTCATCAAGCCACCACGAAGCCAGCTGAGAATAGCTATATTTTGGTACCCTCTCTTTAAGTACTTCATACATGCAGTTTTCAAAACTGTAGCTGGACAGAGCCATTTCGTGCCGAAACAAACGCCAAACGTTCAACATTATTCTTCCAATTATTCTACCTTCAAAATCATTTTCTTCACTTCTCCAACGCTTTTGTCGAAACTTTTCTGTTATTCGAGACACTTCTTTAACAACCTCTAATCCTAAAACCTGCGCTCTCTCTAATAAATATCCCCAAGAATTCATTTCTATTTCGTACCCACACAATATGTCTGGATCGTGTTTTATCACTAGTTCGATAACTTTTTCCATAAGCAGGCTTTCGTTGTCGACGTACGTAACGTCTGCATTGAAAGTACATCTATCCAAGTATTTTATCGATGTTAATTCTTCAATTACTATAATTTTTGTTAAGCTTTTCTCCAAGCGGTGAAATTTCGGACAATCGTTTGTTACTGTTAAGAATATAGCTTGAATAGGATCAACTGCCGGATCAGGGTTTAAGGCTCCTCTAACTGTAGTAAGAACTTCGACGAACATGACTGTTAGAAAATTCACCTAAACAAAAACTATTAAAATTAAATAATTTACCAAAAAGAAATACGTAAGTAGACATTTAATTTCAATACTTACGTCAACTATACTTGTTTCGATGGAGCAGCTTTCTGAGCGATTTTCATTAGTACCAAAGCACAGAAATGACCCATCAGGTTGCATTGATATTTGACGACTATTATTTAAATTAACACTTTCCTGCATAACAAAATAAAATAACGATGATATATAGAGGTAATTGTTTATACAATATTTATTAAAGAAATAATTATCAGTTATCACTTGCCTTTTCATCATGTTCTAAACTAATACTGTTATCAATTTCATTTAGACCTAACGCTTGAGAATTTTCTAATTCATCAATATTTTTAGTTATATCTTCATTTAATATTGTTCTTTCATCTTCTTTTTTAACCTCAGTGTTTTTGCTAAACAACCACTCTTTTACTTTATTACTGGTCGGAGGTTTTTTCATGGGTTCTAAAATACATTTCCTATTGCCAGCTAGAAGTACCTTCAATGTGTCTGGCTTAGAAGACTCCTGGGATATTTCATTGGTTTGTAAAAATAATAATTGACGCCATTCTTCTATACTGGTCGTGTCTAATACTTTTTCGAAAGGTTTTTGATCTCTTGATAGCCTACTATTTATTTTTAACACCATTTGACCCATCTCTACTTTGTCACCTACATCCTTGTGATCTGAATAATAGGGCTCTAGATTTTTTACTTTAGGGATATTATACTGTTGTAAACTTGACATTATATAGTTTTTAGTCGGAGGTTTTATTTTAGGTGTTAATATAATTAAATTATCACTTTCATATACGTTACGTTCATTTATAAAATTTTCTGTTTTGACGTTTTCAATTTTAGCTTCAAGATAAGTTACTTCTTTAGTGTTAGCTCCTAGGTGAGTCGGTTCACATTCTTCAGTTTTAAAATATTTTTGAGATTTACTACCTATTTCATTAGTAACTTCTAGCGACACATCAAACACTTTAGACGTATCATAAAAGCTTATTATGCCAAATTCATTATTTTCAGGAGAAGACTCAATATCATTATCACTGTTATTAAAAGTTTGATTATATGAATTATCGGATTTAATATTCGAAGGACCTGGTTTTGGTTCGTATTTATGTTCTAAATCGTAGGTTTCAGCTGCACCTGGCTGCAAATTGTTATGACTGTCTGTTACTTTATTAACTAAATCTACAATTGATTCATTATCCACCTCACAGTTTACTACATCACCTTCATCACAGTGCATAGATTTATCTAAGATACTTTCAGGTTCTGCCTTAATAATTCTTCTCAGATGTGAATCTGAAATGTCTTCTATAGTTTCTCTTGAGACATTTATTTCATCAATTCGACTTATATTAATTTTCGAATCTGAGCTATCGTATAATTCATTAGTATCGCTCTTCTTTGATTTAGGTCTTGATAAGCCTAGTTTAAATGGTCTCATTTTTCTTTTTCTTACCTTCTTTATATCTACAATCATTGATAGTAACAATGTTTATGAGTAGGAAATAGTAAAAATAAAAGTGTCTAATCTTAACATTTAATTTATTACTTACGATCATCGTCACATGTTCCGTCCAACTGCGGAATATTAGCACCATCCCAAAAGGAGTCATTCCATAGGGGGAAGCTTTCATTTTCACCATTGTTACTGAAAATATCATTACATAGAATAACAGTTAATTACTAATACTCTAATTAAAGGTACAATATTAATTGCTTTCATAAATATATACCTTTCATCCTGATTAAGATTAATAGTTTCATCGTGAAATATTTGTGAATATTCAGCATCATCTAAATCAATATCATCATCATTCTCTGCATTTGCTGGTGTTCCCATGATACTATCTTCTTCAATTGGTTTTTCATCCATATTTTGCAACATGTTTACTAATTCTAAATCTTCATTATTCACTGCATGAATAAAAATTACAAAACATTGTTCATGTTATGTTAAATTGTCATTATTATTTAAACTATGATTACCTCTACTTACATCTATTTAGCTATTTATAATGACTATAAATTATGATTAATAATACATACATAAAACTTGACTATAGTGTAGGGAAAGGCTGCTGTTTAGAGCCACACTTTCATCCACAAGAGTATTATCGATATCTTCAGCAGCACTATCATCAAAATGTCTTCTCAATGTTTGATTGAAGCTTGCACCCAATGCACTGTCAGGTAAATGCACACTAACATCTACAGCATTAAATAATTGTGAACCTTCCATACTCTCTGCTGGATACTGTACACTTTCTACTGGTTTAATCTCATTTTCAGTTATCACAGGTTTATCAACTAAATTAGAAAATTTTATCAAAAACATTTGTTCAAATTTATAATGTGATTTAGTTTCTTCTGCCCTCATTCTGCCTTGGGTAAGCGATCTCGAAGCTAGAGACATATTTAACTGCTTTCGCCTCTCTATTTCCTGATTCCACACTTCTTCTAAACCTGGGTTTTCAATTCCGTCGCCTTTGCCAATTCTTTGCCGGTTAATGATATGGGATGCAGCACAATCAGCTTCATAATAGCAAGAACTTTCTGCTTTAAGGCCAAATTCATGTGAGTTTTGTACATCATTACTGTTTTGTGAGATTCCTGATTTGCGAAATTTTACACATTGTAAATCTATGTTGCTCATTCCAAATAGGTTGAAGTCTATGAAAAATTGTAGGGTAAAATTTAAATGTGACTCATGAGGTTGAAATGCTTGGCCTAAAATAGCACCATTACTGCATAGTTCTACAGCTTGTTTGATCAAACCAGGGCTGTATAAAAATACCTTCAAATATAGATGGTCAGTATCATGGTATCCATAAAAAGGTCTGTAAAGTATAATTCTATTATAAATATAGTTTTGATGAATTTTATAGGAAGGGAATATATTGTCAATGTCAATAGCGAAGGTCAGACAACTGATAAGGGGTTTTCTGCAACCACAAAAAGAGACAGATTGATATCTCTTTCATAAATCTCTGTCTCAGCTCCTCGTGTTATTTGAACCATTTCAAGGATGTGCTTCCAGACATGCGTACAGCAAAATTGAATTAAATGCGATGATTATGAATATTTTCAATGTTGGCTGTATTATAATTGGTATATTTTATACTTACAATCCTTTAACAAGTGATATTTTATAAACATGTTGGTTTGCAGATGTAGCTTGCTTTAGTGCAATATTTAATGCTTTATCCAAACTTGCTGCAATCTGAAAATTTTTATTTAAATTAAAACCCAAAATTCGGTTTTTCGGTTTAGGTTTTTTTTAAAAAAGCTTACTAGCAATGTGAGTCACACATTACTAGTGTTCTTCTTAACCCCTCATGCTAAGCTAAAATGCTTGTGTTACGAGTGGGTTCACATCGGTAGTGCAATGGGTGGAACCGGCAACCGTGTGATCGCAAGTCCGACGCCATAGCCATTAGGCTACCACCACTTCGAATATCATCATATCTGCCTATTGGCATCCATTGCCAAACATAGGCCTCCTCCAAAGAGCACTAACCAGCCCAGTTTTGGGCAGCTCACCTCCATCCTTTGCCAGCCACTTTCTTCAAATTGTCAGTCCACTATGTTGCAGGGCGTCCAACACTATGCTTGCCCAGAAATGATTTGAAATTATTTATTTAATGTCAGCAAGGGTTATTTGTGACATCATCTATAGTGTATTCATAACTAAGAAGTATAACATTGGCTTAAAAATAATGAAAAAGGTAACTGTCTTATTGTTTTCATGCTTTAACTGCTGAACTTATTTAGATGAAATTTAAGCTAGTATAAAATATTTATGCCTTGTGTATCAGCATTCACATTCACATTTATTTAGCACTGTGTCTGACAATTTGGCTCTTTGTTAGAACATGATATTGTAAGTGTAGCTTGTTTGTATGTGTGATATTTTTAATTTTGGTTACATACCTGGTACAAAAATTGTGGTGCTGGGTTTGGTGTTGTGCAAGGTATATAGAAATATGGAAACACTCCATGAATGTGAAGACATGCTTTGTGACCATCTGGGGTTGGTCCAAATATTCTAAGAACTGGTACCTGATAAAATAAAAATATTAGTAGGACTTTTTTTCTTTTGCTTTGGTATTATAATAAATAAATAAATAAGAGGTTAGAGCTACTGTTACATTGGTAATGGAAAATAAGTAAACCCAAATTTTGTGATTACCTATTCTGATGACTAGGTATTAGAGCTTTCTAGAATGAGTAGTACTACAAAAAGAAACCTATCTTATTAGTGATAGCTTTCCGCTCGCGGTTTCACCCACAGGGATTATATGGTTCTTGTCATTCTACGGGATAATATATAGCCTATGTCACTCAGGAATAATGTGGCTTTCTATTGGTGAAAGAATTTTTCAAATCGGCCCAACACTTTCAGAGCTTATTCAAACAAACAAACAAAGAATCAAATCTTTACTCTCTTTAGTTTAGATAACATTGTTAACATCTCAAGCAGAAAACCAACTAAGTTAATTTTTCTTAACTAATAAGCAATCAATTTTAATAATACAATTTTAAAATGGCTCATGTTCAATGAATATTTCTTTATAAACAGGTTTGTTTGTAATTTTTCCAACATATTTTTAAGTAAGTTGATACCATTTATTTTTAAGAAGAAAGAGCGATTTTAAAAATTCAGTGGAATACTTGGCCGAGTCCCATTCTTAATAGAATAATAACTAGGTTGGTTAGTTGGGTTACAGTACAACAGCAGTAGGTTCGGTAAAGGTACCTGTTTAATATCTGCTCCACGAAAATCTGAGTAAATCACATCAATTCCTGGAGTCGGCTTACTCAAATAATGATCACATACTACAATTCTCACCGAGAATTCTGGATTGACGCGACTAATGCCTGAAATTGAATATGTTTGTGTTTGGGTAAAAAAACTGAAAGGCGTCAAAGTTAGAAATTAAAGATCTTGTACTTACAGTCTAATTCACTCATTATAACTTAATAATTGTTGACTAAATAAGCAAATCGCATGTTCAGTTTTATGTTTTTTACCTTTAAAACCGGTTATATTTACAAAATTCTAATGTTTGTTTACAACTATTTCGAAATGACAAAGTCAATTCAAAATGTCAATTTTTTTACAACATCAACAGCTGTGAGCAAATTGAGCAAAATCAAATAATCTTTCAATTGCCACAAAAAAAAAGAACTTTTGATAGAGTTCATCAACATTTTTGAGCAAAACCATAGAGCAAGACGCTGACTCTAGCTAGAGTTCCAAGAGTCAATCTTGCTTGATTAGTATAGATGACAGATCTCTAGACAGATGCACACCTCTAGTAATCTCAGAATTTTGTTCATTTCATTACATTTGTAATTCATTCGTTCATTCAGTTACTGCAAATTGGTCGTGTTGTTTTGCATTCACAATTTCACAGTTTCGTTGCGTTGCGTGCTACTTTTAAATACATTAATAAATATTTAGTAATATTATTCATCGTAATTGAATCTCATAACATTTCTGTGTGGTGAACATAAAATTCCAAGTTGTGAAGAGTGCGTGTATTGTTTGTTGTACCTATAAAATGTAACGTAATTTGAAGATGAAGTGCTATTTCAATGATAAACCCAGGAAAGAAACACCAATTTTTGTCAAAAGATAAGAACGCTATTAAGACGGGACGATGGATGATGAGGAGGCAGACTTGCGCGAACAGATATTTCATAATAATGTGAGGGAGCAAATTGTGAGTAATTCAGAACAAAGGCTATTATTGTAGTCGTAAGTTCGTCGGTAAACAAGACATGCCTTACGACACTGTCCTAATTTGTATTAAAATATATTTAAAGCTTGTACCTGTAAAATCATAATCTTGTGCATTAGAATGTAATTTAATGATAAGCATGCAAATATCTAATTAAATTAACCTATGACGCTGTTTTATAAAAAAGACAAAGTTTTTTGTGTTATTTCCTTTTTACTGGAGTGTTAATTGAACACAGGAGTTTCACTCATTCATCCTTGTAAATGCTGATAACGGTGTGGCGGAGCCTTAGGCCCTCTCATACCTACAAATGCACTCATTGGTTCAGGAAGTTCCTATTATCTGTACAAAGAGTGAAATGACTATTTTATAAAACATCTATTTTTTATTATTGTTCACCTGCATTATTGAGAGTATGCTAACAAACATACAGATTTGTGTGATCAAAACAAGTTATGAATGCTATTTTTTGTTGCAGATTTTTCTACTACTTTTTATCCTATTGTATCTTGTGTCATTTATGTTGATTGAGAAGTTCAGAAGGCGGGACAGTGATGATTACTTCACAGGAGATGAAGATGAAGTGAAAGTTTACCGTATTAGTTTATGGCTGTGTACATTTGCACTAGCTGTGTCTTTGGGCTCTGCTCTGTTACTGCCAGTGTCTATAGTCAGCAATGAAGTGCTCATACTATACCCTAACAGTTATTATGTCAAGTGGCTCAACAGTTCCCTCATACAGGGTAAGTTTTGGGAATAATTATTTTGATTAAACTTACAATTGCCCAATAACAGTCCTCCACATAACAATTTACTGAAGAGTCTACAGTCAGACTGCCTGCTCCTCTTTTAGTGTTGTAGGTATATTACATCAAATTTATTTTGACACTACTGTTTAATTAACAAATATTTGCTTTGTACAATACAAAAGAACTAAACATAAAAATCTGATGTAATAGTGTTCAGGCTTGCTTTCTTAGTTGAATGAAATTAAATTCCTCACGATGTTGTTATTGTAAACTATCAAAAGATGTGGCTTTTATGGAGGGAGTCCCTCTATAAATGTTGGGATTGTAGGAGTATGATCCCTACCTATTTATATTGTACATACCCTGGAATTACTTCACAGATTGAAAGAGAAAATTCATTCAAAAATCTTTTTTCAGGGCTATGGAACCATGTGTTCCTGTTTTCCAATCTCTCAATGTTTGTGTTCCTGCCATTCGCATATTTGTTTTCGGAGTCCTCTGGTTTCCCTGGATGCCGAGGGTTGAGAGGCAGAGTGTATGAAACCTTCATAGTTCTTGCACTACTTGGTGTTGCCATGCTGGGTTTGGCATACGTCATTTCAGCTTGGTTGGAAGGGGACCGCTCCAGTATTGATGCTTTGCTTAGTAAGTATAATTAAATTTATACCTTTTTACTTTACTTATTAAATTTTTTCGTCCTCAACATCAATATTGCTAATTGTGAGATTTTGGGTTCAATTCTGAGGCAGGGCAATGTAAATTATAGGTATTGTATTTAAGATAAGAAGTTAAGAATGCATTCCTATAAAGCCCTGTTATTGAGTGTATATGGGATTAAAAAAATATTTATAGGTCCATTGCTGGGCAAAATTTAGGAGTACATTATGTTAAGCTATATCTAGCTCTATGTGAATATAGGTGTCATGGTGATGGTTATTCACAATAACATACCATACCATAATAACTGCCTGATACTGTTTTAAAGGGGTTTGAAGATTTTTTTGGGCACTTTTGAAAAAAGATTTTGAGCCAAATCTTCAAAAATTTATACCTTTTACCATCCAACTATATAATAATATAGTACATAATATGTGTGTCTAAATATCTAAATTATCATGTATCACTGATTCGTAGGTTGTATCTGTACTAATGTAGTCAACATAAATAATATTCATGTCTGCTGTGTTCAATTGACTGTGAACAAAGCAAGCATAAATTACAGTAGTTGTTTGACCAGAATAAAAGCTAATGGATTCGCTAGTTGCTCTGGAAACTGTGCTAGTTTTAACAAAAACACTGTGTCCCCTAAAGTACAGTTAGGTAAATTGACGGACATGCTTTCTTCTATTCTGAAAATAAAGTAGTCTGTTCTCTAACTGAATTGTATTACTCGTTTTACAGATTTTCCACTAGTGCAGTTTCATACCTTCGCTAAGTAGCTTCTTCTGCTATTCTATTAGTAAAACAGCTCGTATTGCATTTGACTCAAATAAGTTTTGATATTTGTATCTCGATCAATAATAATACATCCGCCGAAACGTATCACATATAGTCCTGACCCTCAACAATCAAACCTACGGCGCGTATCTAAATGTATTGTATGGTAAAATTATATTAACATAAGTCATTGTTTGTTCACAGATTTGTGGACATACCTCCCTTTCCTGTATTCCTGTGTGTCGTTTGTTGGAGTTCTTATGTTACTAGGTGAGTCATTAACATTCTTTCATTTTAATCGCTCATTAAAAAAAAAAAATATCTATTGCATTCGACCGCTTGTCAAAAGATCGGTCGTTAGTCCGTTGCTTTCTTTATTGTAAAACTTACTATGCATTGACTGGTTTCAAGCAAGTTTTCTATCAAATTACACATAATTACTGCGCAAGTGCAATATTTTTATAAAGAAAATATTCTTATCGTGCATTCCTTGCTCGCATGCGTATGGACTGAAAGAAGAATTATTAGGAATCTCATATTTGTAAGGTTGCACGAAGATGGCTTTAAGTTACGTGACGTCATGCGGCAGCATTCATTCAACAGACATTGACCTCTTAACTATTACATTCTGGTTATTTTATAGAGAATCGATGGTGAAGGTAGAGTGCATCGAACTCGGCACTATAATTACCTTTAAAAATGATCAATTATTAAATATCCCTCATAGCTCTGAACTGAAGTACTGCTACCTATATAATCGATTACATACAGAAACTAGAGCAGTAAGTATTCCTTATCGATAAGTCTGCATGATAAGCCACATTTAAACTAGCTATAATCTTTTAAATACAATAAACTTTATTGGCTAAGTATACACTACACGTGCGTACATAAACAAATCGTGAATACGTGGCACCTTATTAAAAATAAAAATAAAGCACTCAAAAGAAAATAAAGATTAATTAGAGTTAATCTCATTATCATCCTCATCATAGTCTTCTTTCTTGTCCAGAAAGTCTTGGATGAGATCCCGGTGTTGTGGAAACATGTCATCCAATTCTTTTCTGCATTCTTGCAGTTTGTGCAATTCTTCAAGTTCTTTGTACGCCTTCGCTTGGTAAAGGCGCGCTTTGAAGCTGTTTTCGTTGAGACGGAGCGCTAGGTCGCAATCACCGAATACCTACAAAAAGTATATCATAGTTTTAAAACAACACACATATCGATTTTTTGACTATTGTTCTAGTAGATAGGCAATGTGTTGGCAACTTGTCAGGCGTGGAATTTTATCTATTTGTGCCAAGTGTACCTGCAATTAATATGTTAATAGCTTAATGGTTAATGCTCTCGACTGCTGTGTACGGTAGTCCGATTGCATATCAGTGGCACGCAGTGCGTATACCATTAGCTGTCTAAAAAGAAAATCTTCCCACTTTCCCTGAACGAAGTCTCAAGCTGAGATTCAATTGTTTCTGATATCACAGCATCACAGTAGCATAACCATATAAATAATCCAATCGCAATTCCCAACGGACTGGCCGTTGAGAGTGGACATGAATCTCCTCATCGGATTTATGTAATTTAGGTATATAAAAAATAACTGCAAGCGTTCTGCCACGCGAGATAAAGCTACTGACAATGCGGTCATTTTACACGCTCCAGCGGAAAAATGACATAGGCAGCCATTTAATCTGATTGCTTTTATGTTTAGGTGGGTACATTTATGTAAGTAGGGAGCGTTTACAGGACTGAACTCTTGTTCTTAATTATTATGCATGGTTGACAAACGCAATAACTTGTGTATACCGTTACCATATAGGAAGACATGTAGAGTACCGAGTAAATGATAGAGGCATAAATAATTTATTACTTTATACCGTATAGATAATGGCTGGTTAATTCGTATGTTACGAACGAGCGGGCTCAGCTGGTACCTGCATACTAAAAACGTAGGTGTTGATATCAATATTATTTAGTTAACTACGTAGTCATTATAATTTCGACAGATATTATACTTTCCAGCTGTGTTTTCTTCTTAATTTTGTATCTAATCAATTGGGTACTTAGTTATCTTTACGATAATCGCATTAATTTATAAATTTAATAAAGATACCTGAATCGGTTTATAATAAATATGTGTTACTAAGCATAGAACAAAATAATACTTATTATCTTCTTTTTTTTGTACTTATAATTTGTTTTTATTTTATAATAATTTATGTTTTATACCTATGGTTGTGTTTTAGATGTAGGATAAATGCTTAATAGTCGCACAACACCTCAAGTGGGTATTGGACCTAATAAGATTTAGATGCAAGTCCTAAACTTCGAGATACTCTATACTTCTTCTTCGGTTTAATTAGTTCGTGCCCTTAATACAAATTTGTAAGGCATGCTTAAATTTTACGTATTGGCAACATTTACCTTGTCAAATTTCCCCAGTTTGATTTTGGTCAAGGCACGGTCGCAGTACAGCATAGGATTGTCACGGACTTGGTCTATGGCCTGGTTGTAGTAAGATAGAGCTCTGTCGAACTCTCCGCGACGGAATGCTTTCATGGCTTGGGTCTTCAGCGTGTCCGCGCGCTCGCGCCGTATTTTGCGATCCTGGGAGCGCTTTTCTGCGTCTTTGCTTACCTCGGCCATCCAAGCTTCTTTGTCGACTTCAGTCTGAAGACAACTTATTTAATTAATAACTAACTTATTTAATTGTTTATTCTAGTATAACCAAAAAGGGGTAGGGGTTATTCATAGGTAATATAAGTCGGATGTATCAACAATTATTAATTCATAACATGTAATTTAGACATTGGACCACAGTATAGATAATAATATTTTAACAATGCAGTGCGACGCAGTTACTGCATCGAGTAATATAGGTAGGACCTATGTAAACATTGCACGTAAATATTTCTATCAGCACTACAAATAGAAAAGAACGACATTACTGTATCTCCTACACGAGGTAGATGTTTATTTATAGAGAAACGCGAGCCAAATTGCTTTCACTGATAATATAATTCGATACGTACACATATTTACATCTTGGAGGTCTACCACGAAAGAGCATTGCATGCATGACGTGTGGGAACGCATACGGGCTTGGTCGAAAACATGTATTAAATGTGAGCGAAGATGAAAATGCCATCTGGCTGCATGTCTAGATGCTCACCGTGCGTGGTGTCACAGTAGCTTCCAGTAATTACACGATGAGATATCTACTTCTTCTTCTATCGCCTTTACTAGTTTGGCTTGACCGCCAAAATTACTTAACCTAGTGGTTAAGGGGAACCAACCTAGTACCTATATGTAGTAAATTATAATGCTATGGCGTGTCGTAACGGTATGCTATTGTCGTTCGCAAATACATAAATATTTATACATGCCACCTACTTGGTATTTTTTGCACTAATTTGACACATATTTGCATGTCGAGGAAATCTGACTGTTGAATGAATGATTTGCTCTACATATAAGCTTATTCGTTTTATTTATTTATTTATTCGCACGTTAGCGTGCGGACTGAACGAATACGCAGCACCACTGACCGGGACACCGGGTCCAATTGCGAATCTAAACCATTCAGGGACTCTCTCAAAAGCACAAATCGGTCATGCCGTTCAGGAGGAGTTCAGAAATTATTTAATAAAAGTACTTATGATGTTAATTGTATGCTTAAAATTCTATTAAAAACTCAACTATTGTTTGTCGCTTAAACAGGCTCGTTAGTGCAGTGGCGTAGCGTGGGTCACTAGCACCCGGTGCGGATCCCGAATTTGCCGCCCTTTCATTTTTTTAATGAATAAAAGTGGCGGATTTACCAATAGGCTGAGTAGGCTGGAGCCTAGGGCGGTAGATTTGAAGGGGCGGCAAGTTTTGGAAAATAAATGACATCTTACTGAATAAAAAAAAAATACGTACATGTTATTAGTGTGAGTGGATTCACAATTTAATCAACGTGTAATGTGTTTCACCACATTTTTTTAAAACAAGCCTCACTTAAATAACGGAAATTATTGTATGATTTGGGATTGTTAGCGGAATACGATCCTTTTTTATTTGGGAATGAAGGATCAGGGAGTGCCAGTTACATATCAAGCACCGTTAGCGAAACCAACAAAACTTTTCGCTTTTTAAGTGTTTTATTCTGCGCATTCCTTAAATTGAGAGGGGTGTCTCTCGCGAACGCAACAATACACGTTACACGGTTGTCGCTGTCTCTACCCCTCACGATGCGAACGCCTGCCCCAGAGGTGAAAGAACAATATATTTGCAACATTTTCGCGCGTATTTCTTGTTCCGAAATTTGGAGATTACTCTTTTGATATAGTTATTACGTATATTTTTTTTCTGTACAAGTATATTCATTATATTATTTGGGTTCCCCATGAGTAACAATGGTTCTGTATCGACACTTTATCTTGAAATAAAAGCATGAAGTTGAGTCGATTTCATAGAAAATTACCAATCTTTGAGCTCGTGTAACTTTTTAACTGTGTACATATTTAAATGAAGTTCTACATTCAAGGAACACGTATTCTAATGATAAGACTGTTATTGCAAAATTTCAAAGACTTTCATTGGTTAACATTCAAGATAGGATAAAAATAAAAATACTGAAAAAGCGTGAAGTCTCTATACACGATTCAGTAGCTGCTGTTGCCAATGAATTAAAAGAATGGGCAGAATAAGACACTTAAAAAGCAAAAGGTTTTGTTCGTTTCGCTAACGGTGTTTGATATGTATGTACTGGCACTCCCTGATCCTTGATTCCCAAATCATTGAAGGGTTTAGGGTAAAAAACAATTTATCTCGATTTCCGGCAAAACTACAAGTGTTGTGGAAAAAAGTTAAACGGCAAAGTTGTAGGTTATAAAGAGCTCTACAACTTTTGTATCTACACTTTTTTCACATGCCCACAAAATTTATGTGAAAAATTCAAATAACCAAGTTTTTGGTTCTTTATATTTAAAAAAAAAAAATTTTTCACGAAATCTGGTGAAAACTTACCTTCTTATGTCCCAAACACACTGTTTTTTTTCTTATTTTGACTTAATATCGAAAAAGCAGCCTTATTAAGCAGCCTTTTTCAATCGAAAATTCTCACGTCAAACAAAATGTCAGTTTTTTTTAAAAGTCTGTGATTTTAAATAACGCTCCTTCTGGCGCAGTCGGGTAAAAATATTTTTGAGGTTTTACACATTAGACGTTCACTAAATTGCGAGTGGATCTAATAAAATGAGGTGTAACTATACTTTTTAAGACAAAAAATATATGTAATATATTCTTTCGGTCTAATATGCGGTCGGCCATCGCTTTATTAAAGCATACCATACCCCATCTTTTTTGCTTTTCACAACTCAGAATTAGAACCAAAACTATTTCTTGTGTACCTAATCGTTTAATAAATCCTTGGTTGTTTAAATAAATTAGGAACTGACATATTGATTCCCTATTCACAATCATAAGGAAAAAATGGTTAAAGGAAGGCAAAATTGAAGAACAACAAAGAAAAATGTAATAAATTGTGTACTACAGTATTATAATGCAGATTTCAGTAGGGGCGGCAGTATTTGTATAGCCTACAGGTGGCAAATCTCTAAATCCGCCACTGATGATTAACAAAAAACTTAGGGCATGATTCAACTAAACTGAAAAGTAAACAAATGTTCTCACAAAAAAAGAACTTTTTTTTTACCACCCGTGAAATGCCGCCCCCTCCAAAGTGCCGCCCGGTGCGGACCGCACCCGCCGCCCCCCCCACGCTACGCCACTGCGTTAGTGTGTACCTAATTCATAGTTGCACAATAACTTAACCAGTTTATTCGGTCGCGTAGTCAGTCTCTCCGGATAGCATAGCTTCATATTAAAACTTTAAAGGGAGTTGCTTTATTTCCACACGACTGGAGGGTATAGGTAGGTACGGCTACACAAGTTATACAAATCCGGTATACGCTGGCTTCGTATTGTACTATAAGCCTTTACAATGCGAGCTCAGCCTATACTGGATTTGTCTAGCTTGATTTGTGGCCGGACTGGCCGGGTCATCAAGATTTTGCTCAAGCAAATAAAATTAACAACAGATAAGTTGTTAATTTAAGGAGGAAAAACATAACTATTCTCACCGCGTCTTTATTTCCTAGATTTTGAAATGCTTTCTCATTGATCAGAGTGCGATTTTGCTTTACTGTGAGGGTTACATCATCGTCTAATATCACTTTTCCATCTAAATACTGATCAGCAAGAGCTTTCGCTGCGTTTGCTTTTGCTTTATCACCACTAGCCATGTCCTTCACGAGATTTGATACCTCCCCAACCCGCTTCATAAAATTGTTAAACTCTTCATCCAACTCAATTGACTTGGTATCCCTCAAAGCGGGGTTATTGATGATGCTCATTGTGAACGTATCAGACAATTTTATTAGTGATTCAGCAAAGAAACCAACAGGCGAATATATAAGCGAGTTTACAAACTCCTCATTGACATAACAGCTTACATGGCAACCGTTGTCTGGTTAAACAAAAAGTAAGTAATTGTCAAGAGAATTTAAAAAAAAACGAGTTACAGTTCGTTTAACAGCCAGTATTCTAATTTATGAAAAATACATACACAGTTCTCACGCGCTCGAAAAAAAATCCTTTTAAGTTTTAAAGTAATTTCAAAAGGAACCTATATGATTCTGTGTTGCTACGTTAGAACGGGTGAACAGACTATATGCCTACTTACATTTATTAGGTACTTATACAATTATTTCCAATGAGACGTCTTTCATCCTGCGTAATGTGCAGTTTTTGCTTCGGCGCAAAAAAAACCTACCGCGGCTGCGTAGTAAAGACAAAAACGATTTAATACTCTACAGGTTTTCTATGGTTTTTGTTAAAGTAATAGTCGTGTTTATATCCAATGTAATTTTTCTTACGCGTGAAATTGATTTACGACGAACAAACAAATGGGTGAATCGTCGACCTGTTTATAGTAATAAATGATATAAGACGTTGCGCTTGCGCGTTCATTAAACAATTGTGCTATGATATACCTATCGATATTTCACTGATGATAATTTTTGTTTGAACAGTATTCACTCCGCTCGGCTTCGTACGATTATTCGGCGTCGTCGGCGGCGTACTTGTCAAACCGCAGTTCCTGAGGGATCTCAACGAAGAATACTATGTGTACTCGTTTGAAGAGGACACCATCAGGCGGCGAATCAACAACGCCGTCTCATCAGGTAAGGACAATTTGAAGTAAAAACTTTGTGGTAAGACCTACGCATGAAGATATTGGATCACGTTTTAATTCCCATAATAAATGGCTTTCTCCTGCCATTGTCAGATTAATCCATAATGAGCATACTACTTACTTGGTACAAAAATAGGAAGGTAATAGGTATAAGTCTGTAGTAGAATAGTATTAGTTGGTTGTCAAAACGAACTATTTGAAGCAGTTTCCAATTTAGTCTGACTTCATACATTTCGCAATAGTGGCCCAGTGAATATGGGGAATTTCATATTCCTACAAAATTGCAAATTTCATATTCCTACAAATCAGATGTTTTGATATGGACCGTACCATTCTATCATTAATCATGTCAACATTAATGAGGTATAAATGTAGTAAAAACAAGCTCTCACACACAAGTAAGTAGGTATCTATACCTAATGTCGACGTAACGTGGCTAAAGATGCTGCGCCGCTTCCTGTATACGAGCGATGTGACGAGACGGCCTTCCTAGCATTACATTTCAAAAAATCTCATTGCACGTGCCACTAAGTAGGTAGGCGGAAAAAATAATACAATAGTACATTAGCGTTATTTTTACTAGCAGTTTTAACGAAGATTCCAGAGTTGTGACGCTCGTATGCTAAAATTGATCTTCAAGTTATTGTTGAAATCAGTCATAGTAGCTAGCCTAGTAAACTGCCAGCTTGGAGGACATTTATCAATTACACGGCCAATCATTTATTTTCGCTTAGCGAATGAAGTAGTGAAGGAATGCAATACGGACTACGGGATAGTTATGCATAGATTGTTTATCGTTCCTTACAAACATACAACAGCAATGACGGCAAACGGGCAAAGCGACGAAACGAATTGTGCCATTAGAAGGGAAGTTATCACTATCAGATTGTATCCTATCACCGGAGACTCTATTATGGGATGTTTTTAAATGTCTTTCCCTTCACCAATGAATTTAATAACTGTTTATGAACATATCGCATGTTTTAGGCCCTGTTGTTTATCACGTGACATCTTTAACGACAGTAGTTAGTGTAGAGCTTGGTAGAGCTCGTTGCTCGTTCCCTTGTGATTTCCTCGAATACTCATTCGTGAATTTGACATCATCTACAGATTTTTATGATTGTAAAACTAAACGAAGCGAGACGTTTCATCTAACAAATCTAATAACATACGTAACGTGACCGATATTTTAAAGCAAAGTTTGATTTAAACGATGGAAAATGTTACATATTTCTTAGGAAAATTAGACATGCTCATGCCCCAGTTTCTTTTCGTAAAATTTTCGTCGAAAGACAGGAATAATGGAAATGTTGCAATTGCTCCGTTGTTAAAAAAGTTCAAGAAGGTGGTTCTTGAACTTTTTTAACTACGGACCAATTGACGAAACACTAGAGGTACGCAGACAGAGCGAGCGAAGTAAACATCCATTAAAATATTTCTTAGAAATGTTATTATGATGAAGTCAATGGCAAGTCAACATACTGCATTATTGTATCGTGCCGTAATAAGATGAGCGCTGTTGCCGCAGCTAGGGAACCAGCCAACAATGCCCATGTTTACAAACTTCGTCCATGCTTCTTGCTGCTAGATGTCTACCGGCTTATTGATATCTACCGGATCATTATAAACTACATAATTACATAAAGTTATGCGTTATTATCTGTCACGTCAAGATCAATTAACAGAACTCGTATACCATATACTTATATATGTTTTTTAGGTATATACACTCCCTAATGCTATTTCACCCCGGATAAATCCATCCGTTACCATTATTATAAAGTAAGGAAAATCGTCATGGATCTTCTTCCACTTGTAACCTGTCTTTCTTGATACTTCGAAACGAGTACTATTTAATTAGTTTGTCTTGTTTTAAGAACACATTGTTTAATCCCGTGTAGGAGCAATCAGCTATTCTGAATTAGACATAAATCTTGGAAAATTGTCTTTTCATAATTCATAAATTTAAAATTAGGACTGCCTCATTAGTCTACTGGTGCTAAGCGCGACTGCTATGCTAGCCGTCTTGGGTTCGAATCGTTCGTACGATAGGGCAAGCTTAATGCTCACAAATCCAAATTCTGATTCTGCTACTGAGAATTCAGAAAAACCTAATAACACAGCTCAACCTGAGCATTGAACACAAGACCTCTAGCGTAGCAGTCGCGCTTAGGATCACTAGAGCTAGACTAATGAATGGTCCTGTCAATTAAATATAATAGCTATATTAGCTATTACGTTTATTTTCAAATACTATTAATACATATTAGATACAAAGGAATACCTACAACGTTCAGTCAAGGTCATCTTTGATAACTCTTTTCTTTACATTGAGAAATATTATATATAGTAAGGTATATCATTTATTTGCGTTGTAATAAATTGAAGGAGGTTATCACAAGCTTATAATGTCTCAGTCAGGAACAGGTTCATGAACGTTGCTTTCTTGTGTTGTGCAAGGATAAGACAAACCATGTTGTATTATTCCTGACGATTATTTTGAGAGAAACATTGTAGATAAGATTCATTTCACTAACTTGCAATAATACAGAATTTTGTGAAACTTTAAACGGGCTAGTGTTACATAAAACTATTTTTTTGTTCTCAGGTGTGGGCTACATATCGCCGGAGCCCATGTATCCTGACCGCGGCGATATATCGGCGCCAGTGGCCGTGGATGTATCAATAACGAAGGACAGCCAGCGCGTCTCGGTGCTCCAGGGTAAGGAGACGCCCTTGCTCCGCCTAAGGAACGGCGCGCTCCAAGCAGGACTCAATGATAGGCTTAAAAGAGTTGTCGGTATGCGGAAGGTGAGTTGTTATTATAATATCTTCGTATTCTAGATGTTGCCAACTTAACTGTCGACTGGAGCTACCGAATTGTCAGTTCTTACAGTAATAACTAATTATCTTAAAGTTTGTTAGATCTTTACCTACTGTAGCTGCAATATCCACACTAGTACTACCTACTTACTAATATTATAATTCTATTATATACGTGAAAGTAGCTCTGCGTCTGTTTGTCTGTAACATTTATAATATGTATGCGAAACGAATTTCTCGGTATATAATATGCAAGTTATTTTATTATACGATTTGCACCAGGATTTGGAAACAGGATACAAGGAAACACTTCTTAAGAGCAATAATGTGCCTACATTAGGGCTTACACAGTTAACTAGTCACGTTAGGCCTTATTTGGGTATCGGCCGGTTACCAGACTACCATACAGTTATCTGTTTTTTCTCCATAAGACCTTTAACGATAATGTTATCCGGATTCAGGAAGTAGAAAGTCAGCGCAAGACGTCGCCTCTGCAGCGCAACGTGGTGTACCCGCTGGCGATGCTGCTGCTGCTCGCACTCACCACCATCACCGTGCTCATGGTGCTTCAGAACACGCTCGAACTGCTCATCGGAATCAAAGCTCTGCCGCTTAGCACACGGGTGCGCACTACTTAGTCAAAATCTCCTCTTTTTGTTCATTTTAATCTAAAAGGCCTTTCTAATACTTATTCCTCTTTGGTCTAGAATAGCAATTCTAAAAATGGGGTCCATCCTATATATTAAGAGACTCATTGAGCGTTCCAAAGTTTTAAAAGTTTAGGAACTGTATAAGGATTGAATGGTCATTTCATTGGATTAATTTATCATCGTAAGGACATAAATACGTTATGTTGCAGCAATTCACGTTGGGCATAGCGTCGCTCTCCAAGCTGGGGTGTGCGGGTGCGGTGCTGGAGGCGTTCCTGATCGTGTACCTGTACGCGGCGTCGCTGACGGGGCTGAGCACGCCCCTGCGGGCCCTGCGGGTGCTGCCGCGCGCGCGCCGCACTCCGCTCGCGCGCATCATAGCGCACTGCGCGCTGCTGCTGGCCTACTCCACCGCGCATCCTTTACTCGTCAAAATGTTAGGTAACTTCATAAGCGCCTTGATCACAAATATATTTATGCTTACTCCGGCGTCTAATACAGACAAAATGACAGCTTTTTTTTGTAATGCCTGCCAGACGTCATTATCAATATGTATTTTTTTTTATCTTCAGGGATAACGAATTTCGATTTACTGGGTGAGTTCGGCCGTATCGAATGGCTGGGAAACTTCAAACTCGTCCTATTATATAATGCCATATTCGCCGGCACGGTGACGCTGTGTCTGGTCAGCAAGTTCACGGCCAGCGTGCGGCGGGAACTGTACAACAGGTTGGTGGAAAATGTTAACATGGTCGCACACTGCGTTTCTTTCCTCAACAACTGAAGTCTGCGTCGTCGCGTGCTGTGGCTAGCTCTTTTGTTCCTAAGTTTTTATACAAGTTTAAGCATTTTATCGCACTTAATCGCGATGCTGCCCTTGCTGCAAAATGTATATAAAATTCGGATTGAGAATTTATATCACTACCAGAAGTGAAAAAATTTACTTATCAACTGTATACACACATTCCATCTTTTAATGTGAATCAGTTCTGCTGAGTACTCAAACATTTGCAAGTGAATAAAAATTTTTTTGTAGCCCTAATTGTTGATGACTTAAATAATTGGCCTAAACGTATTTCGCTTCTATTTTTCACTTACACTACGATTGATTGGGCCATGCGCAAAAAAAAAAAAACGCACAAGAGTGTAATGCTTGATCATGACTGTAAGTATGGCTAAATAACTTGACATTATTTTTGCGGCACTTCGAAATAATAATTCGCGTTGTTGGCATTTATTGTTTTGCATTTTGTTATATATGTTGAATCATAATATTTTTTTTACTTACCAAAAAGTTATAAGACCTAATTTACGATTATCATCTCTGGGCGGTTATATAAAATAACTTTAGAAAATTCTAAATATCAGACTTGGACTTCCATATGGTGGCATTTTTTTATACATAGCTTAGTATAGCTTTCCGCCCACAGCTTTGCCCGCGTGTTTTCCTCGACTTTTCTGTACTATAATATGTATGTTTTATACATATAAACATTCCCCTCGAATCACTCGATCTATTAAAAAAAACCGATTGCGTAGTTTTAGAGATCTAAGCATGGACGCAGCAGGACAGACAGATAGCGGGAAGCGACTTTGTTTTATACTATGTACATATACATATATATGTATTTTCAACGACAGATCAAACGATTTTTATATTTAAATATGACATGCACTCGATTAAATAAGTGACTACAATTAAAACATTATTGTTAAAAACTAAAGTCGTTTAATAATTCGTCATGTCATCGTTATGCCTACAGAACCGTATGCCGATAGATTTTACTACAATTGATTATTATTAGATACTAGACTAGACTAGACTAAAATTAGGACTACATATTTAGGCCAATGTATAATATAGTATATAACAGACCTCTAGACAAAAACTTTTCGTAAGAAATTTAAGCCAATAAGGTTTAGCCAAATGAAAATAAAAGACCAATAATTTAGGCGACTCAAGGGCGCCCGTATAATTAAACGGCCGAAATATCTCCTATTCGGAAATTATTTAAACTTTGGAACAAAAGAAGTGATATAAACGACAACTTATTACGTATTATTAATTAAATTATTAGGTATTCTCTAAAATAATCAATCACATAATGTATTAATGATATAATGTGTAAGTGTTCACTACAATAAATGACAAAGTAATAAAAATTGTAAATTACATAACTAAAAATTAATGATTATACTTAGAATATTGCATTTATTTTCCACCAATCGATATAATTCTTTATTTATTTTGGTTCCTATTTTAACTTTTTTATGCGAATTGTGTCATAATTAACTATTTGTAAATTATAATATAAAAGTTCTTGAGGAAAGACTCGCTAGAATAAAATTGTTTTTTTTTTATCACCAATGAGACTGAATTTGTTAAAGTTATAATTAGGAACAGGAGATTATTTATTTTATTTCGTTACGTCTGTCTATGTAATAATTACTGAATGTGAATGGTGAATGAATTACAAAATTAGTTTTAATATTATTTTAATTAACAATTACATATGTAAGATGTTTGCCATGAAATTATCAATGTACTATTGTTGTGGTGTCTTTACTGTGTTAAGCCACATTTTTTTATATTTCCTCAATTTCTTTTGATTCATGCTGTGCAAAAATAGTTTCACAGAGTGATTTTATAAGTTATAAAAGACATTGAAGACTGTTTATAATCTAGAATAGATATAGATAGGGTTATGTAAGCTTTTGTTGCTCAATGTTACATCACAGTTAACCCTGCAATGGCGATTAAAGATTGTTTTTATTTCTTGTAATTTACAAGTGGATGCTGATATAACATTCTAGTCTATGAGATCTCTGTTGCAGGGAATCTTACTTATGAGCTTCAGCAATATTCTCGGACAATTAACCCATTATGAAGATTTCACCAGCTATCATTATTTACTTACATCCTTTTGCCGCGCATATTTGCACTACTAATAGGTTCGCATTATGCATATTTTAAGAAAGTTTTATACATAAAAATATAGTAACATATAGGTATCTATTGTGTTAAAAATATGTTAATGTTTATACTTGACAAAATAATGCAGTGGTGCTACAGTATATCATTAAAAAAACACCACAAAATATGAAACATGAAATGTTATTCTGATATGTACTTAGAACAACCAGGTTAGGGTGCTTATGTAAGTCTTGTGTGTGAATCTCTATTGTTTGTGAGTAGAGTAATTATATTTAGTGTGCGGATTTTATACATTTTGTATTATCTTGTACCAAACGTTGAGATTGCATTTGAAAACAATACATAATAAAAATTGATACTGTTATTTTTATTTTTACCGAACGTGTAAATAATTCCCAATAGCAGTGGTGCTAGAACTTTGCCGTAATAAATACTTTCCATTTAATCTGCTTGCTCTTTCATGCTTTACGCTACATGCATAGTTCCTACATATTGCTTCAGCTACTCACATTTAATTGAATTTTATTCAGTCTCATTAGGTTAGCTTCTTTTGTATGCTTAAAAACAAAATGTTCCTTTGGTTTAGATATAGGTGGGTAGCAGATGGGTTCACATTTCCAGAGAGCACGAAGACGATTGTTAATATAAATGCAACGCGAGCGTCGGTGGAGAGGACTCCTGATGAAGTTTTAGAAAAGGAGAATACGCACAATCTCACCAAAATAGTTAAGCCAAATTAAAAAGGTAACACTCTGAGAGGACTATAAGACTTATTTTTGCATGTCGCTGAATAATATTTAGTTTGTATTTAAATGAGTTACTTATAAAGAGGAAATAAATTATACAGTTAAATATATTCGATTCTCTCTATAGAATGTACGTTGGTCCTTGTTAGGTCCGGCACAAACTGGCGGCACGGCAGTGATGAACTATAATATAACTGAAACATACCATCACGCTCTCATTCTCCTAAGGGCTAGGCAGAGGTGTGCTAAGTGTACATCCACAGTTCGCCGATATGTTTAAGGTCCCATGTAATAGGGGGCGAGCGTATTGCCATTTAGGTACCAAGCACATATCCAAACTCCGAGCTGCTACTGAGAATTCTGACAGATTCTTCTCGACCTGGAAATCAAACCCAAGACCTCTAGCGTAGCAGTCACGTTTAGGTTCACTAGATTATTAAGGCGGTCAGTATAACTGAATGTTTTGATTAAATTTTATTGTAATATCATATACCTACAACGGTTGTAACTTTTGTTTCTTTTTGAAAGTGACAGCTTACAAACGAGTGTGCATTTGCAAACCACGTTTTTTTAATTTGAAATGGTGATCGTGGTCGGATCCGATAATAAAGGAAATATGAAGTTGGGATATAATAAACTGGGTACCAAAAATACTGAATAAGCAGCAAAATTCTCTGGTTAGGTTAGAACTGTGACTGGAACACACATAGCACGAGCCGAGCGAGCGAAGCGAGCGGTGCCCCGTCAGCCAGCGTCCGGCGAGTGCCAGAACCAAATGGTGTTCGTTTTTTTTTTTAAATCGTCACCGTTTTTAATCATCATCATCAACCCATTACATTGTCCCACTGCTGGGCACGGGTCTCCTCTCAGAGCGAGAGGGAATAGGCTATAGTCAACCACGCTAGCCTACTGCGGGTTGGCAGACTTCACACGCCGTCAAGAAAGTCTATCAGGCATGAAGGTTTCCTCACGTTTTCCTGCACCGTTTAAGCGCGTGATAATTAATTATGAATACGCACATGACTTCGAAAAGTCAGAGGTGCGGATTCAAACTCGAGACATTTGACTTGGCAGTCCAATGGTCATATCACTAGGCTATCACTGCACGTACTTACTACTTACTAACTGCCGTTTTTAATACATCGTTTAAATATGGTTGTCTGTAAGAGATCGCTCTTAGCGATTGTACCATTTTATTATTAATGATTTGTACTTGGCTTTCGTTTGTGGTGTACAATAAAGAATATTCTATTCTAAACACTATAGAGAATATCTATGCCTCGCGGTTTTTGATCCGATCACTACGAAACTACAGGATCAGTTGCTGGGTTAATCTGAAGTGTGCCTCCAAATATCATCAGGTCATCATTTACAGAAATTAGTAATATGACTGGATTATTAGGGCCGCATTCCACTTGGCAATCTTCCTCGAACCACCTAGTGCGCGGGCTCCAATACGCACTCATATGTCGAACTAGTTGTCGCAATCAGGCTGTAAAGTGCTTTTATGAATCAATGGACACCTTGTTCATCAAAATCGGATAAGTAGATTAGGCGATTCGGATAAGTAGATTAGGCGATTAGGCTGCTAGGTGGCATAGCAAAACATCACTGCGCTGGTCAGCGGCAATCCTCCTCGATGCCCGACCCTACTACTGTCCGTGTGGCCTTGAATGTTCTCATTTTTATCAGACTCCAAAAAGGTTCTCAATTCTACTGAATTTTTTGGTGTGTAGTAGTTGATTTATGTTTAACTAATGGTTTAAAAGATATTTACCTGTTTGTCCTGTCTTACTAACTGGATAACTTGAATGAAAGCTATTCCGTATATCGCACTAGTGGGTTGACAGGAGTGGGAAAACAGGAATACACAAGCCAAGCAGCTAATTCTCAGATCCTAGACCTTTTGGTCAAAAAGAATCTATGGCTTGGCCAATCACTGTTTTTATACTGCAATTTGCAATGAACTCCAATATAACTATAAGTACTTGTATACTTATAAGTACACAGCTACACATCAAGCTATATAAAACTAGTTAGACTGACCTTCCATTTTAAAAGGACACACAATCCCAGATATTTATAGTAAAGCGTAAGTAGAAAATTGAAATGTTCCTTGTTCATATAAAAATGTATTTAGTGTGCATCCTGTCTATGTGAATAAATTTATTTTCTTTCTTTCTTAATAGCTGTCTATTTGTGATTCTTATTGGTTATGCTGACCAGTTTGTCCGGACCGCTTTATCATTAAATAATGTCTGTGATTCGTTATTATTATAGGTAGCATGTGTACAAAGTAAGGTTATATTGTAAATGTTTAAATATATCAGTTGAAAGTTATCAAATTTAATAAATTATACAACATAATCTTCAGCCATTTTATTATTTGCTTCATTTAAAGGATCAACTGTCATATAATGTTTACCACACTTTCTTCCTTCAGCCTTTAGGATGAGTCGTCTGGGATTGTTTCGCACAGCTTCAAGACTCTCATTGCTGTTAAGTCCAAGAATAAAACCTAAATTAATAACATCATGCACATCTCGGACCTGCATGTAACTGTTAGCACCACTAGTAATAATTATGTTTCTTGATTTCCCAACAGCATGATAAGTGTGGGCAGTACTGATTATGTTTTTTCTTGAAGTTGAATCTCTTAAAGCAGGCGAGTACATTATCTCAAAGAATATTCCCCTCTCTACAGCTTGCAAGTAAAGTTTTCGACTAATTTTGAAAGGAATTCTACTTTCTGGCTCAAATGTTATTATATCTATATCCATAGTTCCACAGGCATACTGAAATGCTTGCAAAGTTTTTGGTATAACAGCTATAATGTCGTATTTCTTGAGGTTCTCCGAATGGTTTAATTTATGAGACATGCTGGAGTCTGAAAATTCTATTGTAACCCTTTGTAAAATATTAAGCTTATTGTTGCTACACATATCTTTTGGGATGTCAATAGGTGAAGGTACAAAGTCTTTTTTATCTCTAGTCTCTCCTTTCTTCTTCTTTTTTTTTGGCTCATCAGTAGGTTCTTCAATGTGTGTGTCAATAGCTACTGTATTAAAACCAAGTTCTTCTAAAAGTTTCAGTTTCTCAAGTTCATAATTCTTACTGACAAATAAATCGCAAAATCCCCAATTGCGATGAGCCATGATATCGACTGCAACAATTATTTTTTTTATAAATTTCTCAACGCTGCAATCAAAGGGAATATAATAATGATCACTCTTTGATAACCTCGTATCGGCTCGGTATCAAGGCTACAACGTAGAGAATAGAGATTTTTCTTTATGAACTGACTGTCACTGTCAAGTCAATCTGTTAAACGTCAAATTTCTATGCAGATTATAGAAAATAATAATAGTGTCTGAGCTATAACCTCTATTAGTCTATGCTACAACTTAAGAGTTTTTTTTATACCTTTAGTTTATTCGAAGGATAATAAAATTTGAAAATAATGATTAAGGCTAAAGCGTCGGGGTTGGCCGCGAAATTCAAATTTTTGGCGTTCAAAAAAAAACAACACTTGATCATAAAATTGTTGATGTGACTGAATTCGATTCGTTCAAAACTAATTAATTTGTCAAATGTGTGTTTCTTTTAGTCGTATTTAGTATGAGGAATTGAATAAGTAACATTAATAAAAGTTCTTAATTAAAAGGTAAGTTCATAATTAATTACCTACGTGGCTAAAAATAAGAACCACAAAATATGTTTATCAAACTTTAATAATTCTGACCTAAGATTGCTCCCCTCTTTTCATAAACATTTTTATTGGGACAGTTTGTCAATTATTTCAATTGTTCATATAATGGTGTCAAATATTTGTAATTGTATAATTTTATAATTTCCAGAAATTATAATTGATAATGGGATTCCGTATTATAATTGCTGGAGAAACTCAATGTCTAGCGTATGCAGAAACCTGTCTTCTAGCCGATTATCTTTCACAAAACCTACCTAACTTTTGTTACATTTGTATAGAAAAGTCCGTTAAGGAATGGAAGGTAGGTTAGAATTCATAATCATCACCCACAAACCCATTTCATCAACCGTTGGATATAAATCTCTCTTTTATAGTTCCGATCTACACACACGGTAGTCAAACGCAGATACGCACACAAGCAACATCATTATGGACAATAACCGTGTTTAATCGGCAGAGCCTGGTTATTGTAATACTGTCTCGGACTTAGAACTTATAATCAGCTCCCATAATGGATAGAAATAACCCTAATCCAAAACGATTTTGTATGACATGTGTTATAACATAACATACATACCATCACGCCTGTATTCCCCGAAGGGTTAGGCAGAGGTGCACTTAATGTACACCCACAGTTCGCCGGTATGTTTGGGTCCCATGTAATAGGGGGCGAGCCTATTGCCATTCACCGGGCACAAATCCAGACTCCGAGCTGCTACTGAGAATTTCATAGAAAAACTCAATAACACTTTGCTCGTCCTGGGGATCGAACCCAAGACCTCTAGCGTAGCAGTCGCGATTGGGACCACTAGACCAACGAGGCAGTCAATGTCGAGTGTATGTGTTATTGATAATAATATACAATATCATTAGTAAATATATTTATACGTTATTATACCACTAGCACAAAATGTATATTTGATGGTGATAATGAGCAACGTTGGCGATTTTAGCAACCACTAAAGTGCCTATCTCAATATTATTATACGCTTTGGCCTATCTATTGTAATAAGTACTTACTCACTTGAAAATGTTTTAGGGTTGGCTATGCAAGATTAATATTAAATACAAATGGCATCATATGGAGTCGCCTATCATATGGAAGGAAATGTTAATGAAGGGTAGTAAACCATTTTACATCGGCGGAGCATCAGACTTTTTGGATTATTGTTATTCTTATTACAGTTTCGATTCTTTATTCGCTTCTGAGAAATACGATGGATTGTTAGAAAATGTCTTACAATTCAAGAAAGTTGTACATGCTGAACAAATAAATCTCAATAATGAAGAAGGTGGATCGCAAATAGTGGAGCCAATCAGAAAAGAAGATTTTGTCGTTACTATTACTGGTGCCGCCCACTTATTGGCGATGCATTTGATTTCAGCTCTGCTGGATCATGAGATGACAGAGGGTGATAAAGTTATAAAAAAAATATACTTATATGATTATAACTGTTCCAAAGCTTTCATGAATTTTGTAGAAAATGAATGTTATTATGTCCAAACTAATAATCCAGGAAAAGTAGTAAAATATGTAGATAAGATTGGTGTGGCACTAACAAGGACGGATATGCTGATAGTCCTCGATCATGAACCGTATAAGTAAGATAAACTTGTGTGTGCTCTAGTTAGTATAACTAACACAGATTCGTACTTTTATTATATGTTTAAAAAAATATTTGTATATACATAATTATATAATTACGTACCTATAATACGTACGTACCTATATTATAGGCAATAACCACTTTTCTTATGAGAATATTTAGAACACTGGGAACTTAAATATGTTTTTGAATATTTAGGTATTTTTATGCTTTTGATAGAATTGTATTTTATTTAAGAATTCAAATATTCCTATTCGTATTATTGTGTCGACTTCACTAGCTGGTAGGTACTACGTACTGCATCATAAATCGTCTTACACATAAGAGTCATTTTTTTCAGTGAGAGTAAACCAATCGGCAGCTGGCTAAGAGAAAACCGAAGAAAAATGGAAGAATTAGCCCTCATGATCAATGCTTCAGGTTTACGTTCAATGTATATCCTATTTCCCAATTTGGGACCAGCATGTTATAATGCCACAATTCTCAGAAAACATGTCAATATAAATAAAAGAAATATCGTTGTTGCCACTTCCGATGTAGGATTGGAGATATTACCAATAGTTTCTACAATAGCACAAGTGCCGATGAGGAATATATTTTGTCCACCTGTATGGGGGTTTGTTGGAATAAATAAGCTAGTAGATATTAGAACAACGATACATAAGTATAACACTTTCGATCCATACAGAAGATATACAAAAGTAAAGAATTCTACATTACATATCGGATCAATTACTCCAGAAATGCGAACTTTAGATTATTTAATGCACTTCGATGAATCCTTGTGGATAAAAGTATCTGAAATGAAAGTAAGTAATCTCTGTATTCCTCTACTAATCTAATAAAAATGAGTATAATATAATTTAAATATTATATTATTATAGTAAGTAGGTATACATATTATATTTTAATTTCATTCTAATATACTACCATAGTGTAATGCAACACACTACACAAACAAACACACTTACACTATGATACCTACTAATTTCAAGTGCTTTTTTTCAGGGAAAATATCCCCAGGGTCAGGCAATATTAGGTAAAGCTATTGCAGTCATACATTTGGTAAATCTGTGGCTTCTAAATCCAAATCCTGACCATGTAGTATGTTTAGGAATGTATTGCGATGGTAAATACCTATGATGTAATTATTTTAAACTGTACAGTTTTTTTATCAGTCGAGTGTTTTTAAGGTGCGTAAACTAGGGTTACCATTCTAAAATCAGGCTATAAGCGTGAAAACACCGGATTTTGGAGCTTTGAAACCGGACGCCTCAACAGTGATTGTAAAGTTACTCGGTAAATTAAAAAAAGAAATGGTTTACATTGGAAGATCGCCCGGCAGCGACCAGTGACAGTGACGACTTTTAAACAGGACTATTAAAAATCTAAAATCGAACCCCGCCGGGACAGTCCCCGTACGTAGATCAAATCTGGGGAAACCCGGACGGATGGCAGCCCTAGCATAAACGGTCTAAAATAATAAATATAATATAGTATAACAGTATTTAAAAAAAAAATTAACTGAAGCCGATTCGCTACTAAATGGATCAATCAAATGTGCCTAGCCAAGGCTAATAGAAACGTGATGCTGTGTTATAAAAAGTACCTCATCTAGGCATTTATTATTAAAAAATATTTATTTAAGTTCACATGGCTTCACAGCAGGCTATACAAATCCAATATAGAGGCTGGGCTCACATTAAATAATGTAAGGCCAATATGTATTGGATTTTTATAGCTTGATAAAAATAGTTTAGTTTTTTAGTTACTAAAATCAAAGGTGAAATGTTTTTTCACGGCAGCGGAGTTTTAGAAGTACCTACTACCATATCAATAATAGCTCACGTATTCCTGTTCAACGTATACTTAGTTGTATAACCAATGTATTACTAATACAATGTTCATTATCTAGGATCTTTTGGATTACGCTTTAATGGGATATTTTCCCAACCTGCAAGATTTATTAATGGGAAATGGGTCCCAGCAACTGATTTTTTGATGCCCAAGGATCCTCAAATGAAATTGCAGTATTTAGAACAAATGGCTCAGTACGTAATGGAGTTAAAACCTACTGATCTGCCTCAAATTATTCCATATCATCCATGTGTATGTAAGAAAAAAAATGTGAAAATCAAGGATAAGTGGTAATAAAGCAAAGCTTTTTGGAAGGACAGTTTTTGGGGCGAAACTAAACCATCAACAAACTCACATCTCACTAGCTGTCAGTGTCACAAGTTCGTTTCTGAACGTCAAGATACGTCATGCACGACAGTCCGTCAACAAAACAAGTTGGCTGAGCGAGCGAGCGACGGAGCGAGCGAGTCCCAGTTATAAGTTAGCGTACCATGCGTAAATAGGTACCTACGGATACGGGTACGGTACGACGACGAATCTACGACTGACGACAGTGACGGTGACGACGAGCCTGCCAGTGTAGGCCGAGTCGTTGTTGAAGATAGTTTTGTAATTCGCAGTCAAAGGAATGTTATGACGTGCAGTAACTGCCTTTGTTTGAATAACACTTGTTTTACTCAAGAATCCTAGAATAATGTGATAGAGCTTGTTAAGTTCGTAAACGGTTTTATTGCGACATGATTTTTTCCAAAGTATGATCGTGCCAATAGGAGTCATTAGTATAGTTAGGCTTTTGTATCGGTTAGGTTGTGTGAATAATGTGCCAATAATGAGTTAGTGGTGTGTTGTGATGTGGTTGTGGGACATGTGGAGGGTGGTTTGGGCCGTGAAAGCGGTGGTTCAGCTGGCTGCAGTGCTGGCGACGCCGCTGGACCCTGCGTCGTCTAACCCGCCAGGTGAGAGGAGGAGAACCTTGCCACTCGCCACCTACGCCTCTGTCGCGACTTTCAATTCTACAGAGCTTGCGCTTTGATAGCTTTGCATGTTTTGCACCATGTCCAGCATGTCACACATTTTTGACCAGAAAAATTAGGTTTGTCATTATTAAAGCTTTCTTTGAAAAACTGCATGCTTTTTATTTCGCTTTTTACCTTAACTTCACATGAGACTAACAATGAAATACCAATTTGATTTTTCCCTCAATACTTTTTGTTTGTTTATAATAAGTATAACGGTAAATATCAATGCATTACTTTTTGTAAACAATAATAAAAGTTGAGATCTCCGAGATATGATCTGATTGAATCTACTAAATTCAAAATAGTATTTAGAAACTGCACTTACATTCCTCTCCCAATAACATTGTTTACAATTTAGGTTTATTTTCTTCTATTTAGGTTCTAACATAATTGATCTATTGAATGGTGCATTCTAAATGCCTTCACCACCATTCTAGGGTAAGGGTCTGATAATTTAAAGTGAGGATTGGAGCTGATCAGTTCTTTCATTCATTTATATTTCTTGAAGTGTTGCTTGAGGACTCGGAGTTCTATACAAATTATTTAGTAAATCTCAATTTTGAGATGATACTGAACTTTATGTATCCTGTCATATGGCTCATTCGAACAACAAATCAGTCAGTAGATGATATAATAATATATATATAATTTATTCACCCTTACAAAAAAGGTTCCTTAATTGCAGGTCCATAAGTACTTTTATCTAAAAATCAGTGCTAACCTGTGTTGTGAGAGCCTGGTGCCCGAGATAGGTTTGTACAAACCAGTAGTACTCATACTAACACATATATGGGCATTATGTACAAAGCCTATATTATTGGAGCCAAGTCTTTAGTTATTTTGATATCAGTAAAGAGAGGTGGCACTAGATATAATGCCCATTTTAGCTATCTTAAAGCAAAATCTAAATATCTTAAGTTCTACATATTTCAATATATGTACACCAATTTTAATATAAGAAGTAAGTAGCCAGTAAATTCAACACTGCTGTCTTTGGTTTGATTCCCAGGTTGTTTTTTTTTTGCCTGGATAATGGAAAAATGCCATTTTAGTGTACCTAATGGAACTAAAATACTGAACTGACCTACAGGTCTACAGGCTACCTGTACAGGTATACCTCTGGATTACCCATCTGAAGATACATATTGTGATTATATTTATGTTGAGTTATCAAATATCATCTATGTAGAAAATAGGATAATATGGGTGATAGTAAGGGTAAACAGACAGAAAAGAAGTACCTAATTGAATATAATTAATATATTATATATTTTTTAAACTATATTATGTCATATGCTTGGAATAATAAAAGCTTTTATTATTCGAAGAGGGACTATCTCAAGTCTATTGTTTCACAGATTTAACTTTTTTTTTTTTTACAATAAGCAGCAGAGAACATGCAAAAAACAAAGCTAAAAAATGTGGAAAACATATTATAAATAATAAATTGCAAATTAATTTAAAGGCTAAAGTAGAAAAGTTCCTAATTTGTTTATAAAACTTTTGTGCGCATCAAGCATGCGCTGGACTGCGCCGCCCGCGTCGCCGCGCCGCCGACGCACGATCCGCGTCGGTGCGGCAAACGAGGGACACATCAGTTGCATAACAAGCGGGCGCTGCGGCATCCGGCTAACGGGATTGTGGCGCGAGGGAGCTCTGAGCCACCTCCGTGTCTAGACATGCTATCGCGATCGTGTCTGATTCGACACCGCAGATATAATATTCCACCACTTATACGATAAGTGTTTTGGCAATTTTTAACAGCATCATCGCATCTAGATTATGTGATAGTAACGCACTGCAGACTCTCACGAAACTTCCTAGTTTCGTAATTTCTCATCACGAAATATGACTGTGAAACATGATCGCGGAGCGTCCGTTGGACTGAGCTTTTCGTGCGGTCATGAACGAGACCGTGACTGATCGGACACAATGCCCCTAGCGGATTCAATGATGCCAAGTAGCTTTTAAATTAGAAAGAAGGTCACTTTAACACTAATCTATAAAGTTCATAGGTAGGTACCTACGTTTAGAGCCTTAAGAGACATCCTTTGAGATCGTTTGCTTATCTAAATTTAACAAGTTCACCTTTCTATGCATAGGTCGTAATCGTAGAGTGGAGCAGCAAACCGCAAATCCCGGTTGTGTTACCGAACCGAACAAGTTTGTAGGGGGCTATGAGTCTAATTATATGGCAAATGATTTCGCTAGCTAAGCTCCCCATTGGCTCGAATCCTTTACGTGTTAGTTTGTTAACATTGAAAGTATTGAAACACAGTATCACAGGAATTCAGGCTAGTCAACATTAATGGCTCCATTTTAATGGTAATTAGTTCAAATGTACTAGGGCCAGGATAGAAGTAGATATCCAGAAGTTCTGTCCACGAACAATATCTAGTCCTTACATAATGATTGGATAAGGTAAAGGTCACCCTTGCCAGCAGTCTTTTGCAAGTTTAGCTTTAGTTTTCTGGGTATCCGTAGGTATCCGGCAAGACTGTCTTTTTGAGATGTATATTATTCAAATTATTATATTTACTGTGTACATGAGTTCAATGCTCATTCATCTATGAAGTATTCATCAAAATTGTGTTGCTAAAGTGCGCAATTGAAACAATTTATCGTTCGACGACTGGCCATTGTTAAATTGACGTTAACAATAAAATGGGAAACCAATTGGGGAACCGTTATTAAAATGTCACAGCGTAAAGAAATACCTCGTTTGATGTTGCGTTGCCTTTGTTCCTTATAACGAGCCATCAAAGAAGCTGCGCCGCGCCTCTGCTCGAATAAAACGAGTGTTAAAGGCCACCACTTGGAATGTTTTGCTAAAAGGTACAAGTACAAGAGAAATCTTTTACAGCTATGAAGGTTTTCAGCAAATTAGAACTTAGATCAGTTAAATCTTAGACGGTTTCTTATTTTCTTTACTGTAGTTTATACAAATAAATTGGAGTGGACGAAGGGCCTGCCATTGGACCTTCACAAACCTATGTCTGGGCAATATCGATATTCGAATGTTACTTATAGATAGAGTGACTTTTAAAAAGATACCCCTTAAGATTTAGGACTTTTGCACAACAATATTATGCAATGATCGAAAAGATTCGATGTTATTATCACAATAACTAGCAGCAAAATGAGTAAAGTTATGTCAGTCTTTTATACATAGGTACTAAATCGGTAAAAAATAATCGGGTAGACTTTATAATCCTGACAAGATCCAACATGAATGATATACAGGTTGTCAGGCTAAACCCAAAAGGCTTTTGAGTACCACACTAGTTTCATAGGTGTTCGTATGACAACCTAGACGACGCTCTAGCTTGTTATCTTTATGTGTCATCGCCCATCCACAGACTGACTGCGTCAAGCGAAGCAAATGCAAATCGGTTGGTCAGCGAAGTTACTACAAGCCCCTCTTCATTTACGACGCCTGTAATATATAAAATCTACCAACTAATATAGTTTGTCCGCGGTTTGGAAATCAAACGTAGGTACTCACTTTTCCATTCATAACATTAATTAGGATGAGAAATTATTGTAGTTTGACTATATGTTATTTCACAGGTTAAAGGATACTAACGTACCTATTTTATTTATATTGAAACTTGCTTTAAAGTCGCACTCATTTATATATTTATTATTTCATATTTTGCCTATGATGGTATCTTATCTGTAGTAGCTATTTAAGATACCCATTGAAGGCATGCAATAATAGCGCCATATTCCTCACCTAAGCTTTAAAATGAACAATGCTCATTCTCAAGAAACACGAAGAATTCCTCAATCTTGATAGCTTTTAACCTGTGGGTAAGCAACATAATAAGATTGCAACACAATTATCAATGATGCGAACATTGCGACAGGACTTGTCGTAGCCACTCTGCAGCGATTGTGTTCTTGAGGCCACTGTGTTAAAATTACCATGAGTAGGTAGTTTCAAAGTCGTGCTACATGAATGAGTTTGAATTACAAATATATCGCACCTACAAAATACTAGTACAAAGCGTGCGAAACGTTTGCAAAACAAAAATTATAACCTTCAACTGTGTGCGTTAAGAACTGTGAAATCAATTAAAAATTTATAATATTGTTCTTGTACAAGTTGGCTTCCCGAAAAATAGTTTCTCTTCATGGCTAGCTCTTCGAGAGCGTATAATGTTCAAATATAAACATGTCATTTTTTCGCAAAAAGTTTATTTCATTAAGTATTGAAATTGTAATACCCAAAGATCACAAGTAGGTATATATTCATTAATCTGTCATCGTTTTTGGTTTGTTTATTTTTAGATGATTAAATTATCTGAAGAAGCTCTAAGAGCTTATTCTCAATCTATATATATATATAAAAGGCAATGTCCCGACTGACATATCATCGCCCAGCCGAAACCACTAATGATAGAACTTTGAAATTTTGTGAGGATATTGCTTTTATACTCTAGGCGTCATTTAAGAAAGGATTTTTCGAAATTCATCCCCTAAAGGGGTGAAATGGGGGTTTAAAGTTTGTATGAAACTCTGTCATTTCTAATTCGAAATTAATGATATTTGGTATTTAGCGTTTAAATATAAAATAATAAAACACGTCTTTAAAATTATTTTGAATTTCATCCCTTAAATGGGTAAAAAGGGGTGTTAAAGTTTGTATGGAAATCTTTTTGTTTATTATCAAAATTACTTGAAATTTAAAATTTATGCTCTTCAATATAATTCATGATATACGTATTTTTGGATTTTTTTAATTTCATCCCTTGAATAGGTAAAAAGGGGTTTTAAAATTTGTATGGAAAATATTTTTTATACTATCAGAATTACTTGAACCTTAATATTTATGCTCTTCAATATAATTAAAGAATCCCGTATTTTAGGACTTTTTGAATTACATCCCTAAAAGGGTTAAAAAGGGGTGTTAAAGTTTTTACGAAAATAAATTATTTACCTATTATCAAAATTACTTGAGATTAAGTATTTAAAAATAAATACGAGAATCACAATATTCGAAAATCATATCAAAGTTGCACATATTATTATTTAGCCAACCATTTTGTGTCACGCACTTACTTTTGGCTAAAATACAAAGTGATCGGGGCATTGCTTTAGCTGTAGCTGCATCTGGAATAGCACCTCTTTTGGTGGGAAGGTGGGAAAGCGGCTCACTCTGCCTTTAAAACTTCCGCTTAGTCTTATTCGTGTCGAAACTCCGTTTAGCAATAATATCTTAGCAGAGTGACATGGCTCAAATTCTCAGAAATCGCAAATTTATCGTGTGGGATGAGATAACTAAGGCACACAAAGGTGAAATTGAAGCACACACTAGATTCTTAAAGATGTCAGAGGCAGCAATTGAGCGATTGGTGGAGTTCCTGTGTTGCAGGCGGGGGAATGCCGTCAGATTCTGTTATACCTAGAGGAACCCGAGCAGACGAAATCAGAGCATCCTTAACATCGTCATACCTATAGCCATACCCAACATAATGATTATCTGTAAAAAAAAAATGAGAGATACGGTTCCTGGAAAGTTTTCAGAGCTATTACTTAAAATAGGAAATGCGGATTATTCCGAATCCAAAAGGAAAATATGTATACCATCTCTGCTGAATACAGTAGTGACAGGTGGCAATGATCGTCCTAATAGTTAGAGTGTACCCTGATTTTTCTAATATACAAACAAGTTTATAGATTGGCTGTGCAAACATGCAATACTAACTCCGAAAAACAACAGTGCAGCTGCTATTAATTACATACTTCTTAAGTCGTTGGAGGGCTCAGAAATTGAATACAGGTCTATCGATTCAGTGCTACAAGCGAATGAAGCAATACTATCATTTAGGTAGAGTTCCTTAACAGTGTTAACCTTCCTTGGGACACCTGTAATTCAGCTGCGTCTCATTAAATGATTTAAACTATGTAACGGGGCTAGACTGCGAGTAACCGCATTGCACAAAAACATTAAAGAGCCACTGTGATAACTGGATGTATTCGGGGGAATCACTTTTCCTTCCTCAAATACCACTGATACCATCCGACTATGTTTTTGAGTACGATTTCTGCTTTGCAATGCCCATAAATAAAAATTAAGGTGAGTCATTAAGGGTGGCAGGCATAGATTTAAAAGAACTTTGCTTCCTTCGTGAGCAATTCTACGTTGCCTGTTACAGAGTCCGTACTAATAGCAGTCTGGTCATTTTGACACCAGACAGAAAAAGCACCAATGTGCAAAGTGGTTTACCACTATTTGTGACTCCCCGTGGAAATCGATCCTACTCCAGAATGATAGACCATCGCTCTAGCTATTCGAACACAAATGCTGCTCATTTAATAACACATATAGGTACATGTTATTTTGGAAAAACCTAAACCGGGAAAATCGTGTTGTCCACGCGGGCGAAGCTGTGGGCGGAAAGCTAGTATTAAAATAAAGTAACTATTCGTACACCATGAAGTTTTATTTATTTTGTGACTGCCTCGTTAGTCTAGCTGTCCTTAGCGCGACTGCTACGCAAGAGGTCTTAGGTTCGATTCCCTGGTCGAGCAAAGTGTTATTGGGGGTTTGTCTATGTAATTCCCAGTAGCCTTATCCTTCACTTTACATTATTGAGCCTAAATTTCTGACTTGTGAAAGCTTGCCAGCTCACCTTAATGAAAAGGAAACGAAAGCTTAAGAAAACGAAAACTTGAAAATAGCGCTTGAATAAGTAATATCAGACGCTCGTCAAACAGCGGAGCACGAGGCTGATGTACGTACCTACCTGTAGGAGTATTAATTTCTTAATATATCTCTTGGCTTACTGCGACTAGATAAACTGGGAATCTAGCAGGGCCGACCGGTTGTTGGGTAATAATTTTATGTGTATGTGCGCAAAGGAGCTGAAATGATCTAACCTGTTCTGTCTATGCACTGACCTTTACTAAATATCGTCTTCATCATTACATTTAATGTTCGTAAACCCACAGCCTTGGCCACCGAAAACTTGTTTTCTTTGTAGGATCTGCAAAAATACAATAGTAATTTGTTTGACGCTAATTTAGCTTTATAAGCAAAGTGATTTTTGTAATACTTGAAGTCTTACATTTAGTATTCCAAGTTTAAAGTATGTGTTACGAGTACAATTTGATTAAACAAAAGTAAGATCAATAAACGTTTAAAAAACTTACCCACAGGTGTATATAATGAGTGTGAGCTAAATATAACGTCTATATTTTTACCAGTTATAACTACTTGTCACAACATTTGGGTCTAAATTCAAAAGAAAAGAGACGCGCTGTCTGAAAAAATAATTAGAACTTTATTTGCTGCACCCTTAATTCAGTAACCCCATGCCGATTACCGACCCGAGGTGACCAGTACAGTAGATTTTGCATTGTGTCCATAATATAGTACTTGAAGAGTTATTAAAAGTGACGGAGACGTATTCTAAAAAAGAACACCATGGTTGGTTTATAAATACTTAGAATATTATTAAATTTGGTATTTGTATCGTTGCTGCACATAGTTATAGTCAGGCATAACCAGGTATAACCGCACTTCGGCTAAGCCTTAAACGTACCGTCTAAATTACCAGAAAATATTTGAAGTTCGATTGCGGAATAGCTTGTATGGATATTATGCGCGTAAGTAAGTTGTTTTTTTTTATTCATGCACATCGTATAGTTGTCGGCAGCGAACAACGCCACGAGCAAAATTAATTTAAATAAAAACTCAACCGTTGTTTCTTTTGCAACCGCCCTGTTCGTGCGCAAAACTGACTAGGTAGCTATTAAAGAAGCAATTTCCTTTTTGTCATGTTTGTCTCTTTAGGTAACTTTTTGTGGTCATCAAAATTACACTTGAATTTGATTTTCGGTGGCTTTGTTGGCTTTATGTATTTTGTAAAATGGCACATAGCCAAACACTTTTCGAAGGCTATGTTTACTGTTATATTAAGTATTTATATGTTTCCATAACTTTGCATAGGCTTGGACAAAGCTTTGCATAGGCTAAAATTTAATTACGCTATGGTGAAATTTTATGAAAATGTAAGTTCATACAATTAAATAAGTGTGAGGTGATTTCTGAGATGATTTCAAATGGAAATATATGTTAACACATTACGTTGTGTGTCAGCGGAAGACGGAAGGTAGCCGCAAGGTCGTTTCGAGTAGCCGCCTTCCCCACCTCAATCCCTCTCATAATTATATTGTCACAAACCAATTAACGGCTGCGTGCCTCTCGAATATAAGCTATTATGAAATTTTGATCCTTATCTACTCAATTCGTAAATTCTGCTAGGATATGCGTAATGGCGTACCTGCCAATTTTTTAGCAAAGCTGTTGCTACGAATATATCGTTGTTAAATTGCCTGTATATTTGTGGTTAGGCTTTTTATGAAATACTATATTCGTAGAACGCATTTTATTTCTAGAATCAATATAACTGTAGCAAACGTTACTGATTTAGACACAATCAGCTAAACCTAGACTAAAAATATCCATCCGCTTTCTAATGAAATATATAATGCACACATCATATTAATGTTACATAATAGGATTCTTTAATCAGCACCTCATATCTAGATACCTATATATTCTTATTTATTGACTTAGTTTAATGGTTTAACAATTTTCGAGTTGTGTGGCCTCGCCAATGGCGTTTGAAAAGATTGCTGAACTTATAAATAGGTTCATGTGATTCACTGTAAACTTTAAATATAATAGTGTCTATAGACGATTGGATGACCAGAGTGAGCCTCCAATCGTCCAACCTGGTATGTATAATATCATAAAAAATTGGGGTTATGTTAATATTCGCTAGGATAATTACCTTATTAACTTAAGACATTAGCAAGCGAAAATTAATAAGCGACAGTGCACTAACCTCAAAATCACCTTAACTATCTGTCAAGGTTTAACAAAAGGCTAAAGTTGAACAATTGAATACTAAAAGGTTGTGCGGTTAGTTCCCAATGTGTTTACTTGTGTGAGGTGAAGTCATCGATGGAGCATTAAGTGGCGTCATCCTTGTCCGCCGCCAACTGACGACTGGCATCGATGAAAAGGAATTAAGTTTCGGGTTAAATTAAGGTTTGTGTTTTAGGTATTTAAACCTAAGATTACTGTCGAGATCTATGATGAAGCACAGCTCTGTCACCAGCCTCCGAAATAGCAATGACTTAAGCAATCACTCAAAAGGAGTTATGAATATTATATATTTTAATTGGGCTTAGATTGAGAGGTTGGAGTGTATTTGCAGATTTGAGAACTACTTATTAGAATGATTAACGCATTATAGCGATCCAAACGACATGGGTATGTACCTAATGTAATTCTCTAACTCGTTACTTTTAATACGGAAATTGCAATTATTATTATTGAAACTAAACTGAATTTTGTTTATGACACACATCTGGATTTATATAACAAGCAAAGTTTAAGATTCTGTGAATTGTAATTGCATATCGCGTACATTAGTGTACTTTTTGTAATAAGTAGATACTATAAAAACGTCAGATCCGTGTACGGGCTCTAGAAGTTAAGATTGATGCTATTTACAGTAATCGGGATGTAACTGTATATGTTCCTTATTTGGCAAAGCGAGTTGGGCGTAACACACTTTTTATATTCTAGCCGTTAGAAAGGTCAGGCCAGTTACTTCGGCCTCGACTCGCACCATCTAATTGTTTTTGTGAAAATGAGGTATTGAACGTAATCTGTTCATCAATTAGATTTTTTGTTTGTCCATATATTGAGTTTAATATTTTATAGTTAATAATTCTATATGAAATTAAGGAATCCATACCTCAAAAAGAAAACCATAACAAACATACTGTCAAACAAATATTCCCCGAAAGGTAAGGCAGAAGTATACTAATGTACTTACGCTTCGCAGGTATGTTTAAGTCGAATGTAAGAGGGGACGAGCCTATTGCCGTTAACCGGGCACAAATCCAGACTCCGAGCCTTTGCTCGGCCTGGGAATTGAACCCGGGACATCTAGCCCAGCAGTCGCATTTGTCAAAAAAAATAAGAGTATCGTTATAGGATGACTTTGTGGTGCGCCTGTATGTCAATATTATGTTCTCACGAACGTGTCACAATAACAAAATGAAGATAATGTCAAATGATGTGTGATGTATAGGAGAACACTTTTCAACTACAAAGATAAGTTTGTCCTCCAATCGATTTATCTTTTCATTACAGCAATGTCTGGATCTTTTACAGCTGTTAAGAAACTTCAGTATGTAATGTTAATGATTGAAGTGTAATCAGCAAGTTTGTATAAAAACCTCGGTGTATGACTCGGACTCGCGCTTATCCGGTTTTTTATTGTCGTAAAAAATATTGATTCTATATGAGACTCTAACATTGACAGAATTTTTTAAGAATCTTATTAATGTGGCATATTTTTGCCATTAAAAAACAAAAATAGGTTATCATTATTATGGTATGGTTTTATTTATTGCATGATGTCGTTCGCTGCCGGAATATTATTATTATGAGCCTGTAGTGCCCCACTGCAGGGCAAAGTTCTGCAAGGCTCCACTTCTCTTTGTCCGTTGATGTAGGGGACCAGTCTTTTTGATAAAAGCCCAGCTCATCCTGCCATCCCCGCTGCTGCCAGTATACTTAACTCTTTTGTTGAGCGTACTTTTTCTATTAACAGAACGTGCAGGGTCCTTGTAGGACACAGTAGTAACTCCAGCACTCTGAACACGCGGGACTATTGCTTACAAGGTAGTAAGGCGCACTTACTTCACCAAGAACGCAGCTCAGCTATTGATCTAGCATTACTAAGGATTCTGCAATACGGAATATGTAGTAACTACTGTTAACAGATTAGGTATAATATAACTATAATCTTTGCTTGCAGTCATAATATATTTGTTATCAACCTGTAGTATAATCACGGTTATGTCTACCTAATATCGGGACGTCTGTTGGATATACAAGTATCTTCAGGTCGGTGAGACACGGCAATAGCGGACCTAAAGCTAACCATATAACATAGTTCACCAAGGGGAGAAAGTGAAATATGACTAACCAGTATTCGACAGCATAAACCAAACGAGTTTAGAACTTCTCTCGAGGGATGAATAGCACTTACTTCACCTACAATGAAATATAAATGGGCTGTCTAATATGCTGAATTAAGTCTTTGTTTGATATAACTGCCGCACCTGCATTTTGCGGCGCGTTGATGTCTTTTGACAAAAACACTAAAATAGTTTCATTTCAATGTCATTTCAATTCAATCAATTTGTACCTAATCCATAAGACTATAAACAGAGTTGGGTGCAGGGTTTATTATTACAATTAGGTAGGTACCTATGTAATTTTAAAATCAACTTCAAACAAAGAAGGTTCTCAATTGGATGCACAATCGGTAAAATTGTTACGCGATATCTTCTGATTTTGGATCGAATTCAATAATTCTTTTTTTTTTTAAAGAGAAATAGTCCTATCCAAATTTGGTGAAGATTTAATCACTCAAAAATTTGAAAACAACTATTATACATAGATACTGTTGTAAGCAGGGAGGAAAAATAATAATTATAATTAATTATTATTATTGAAGTCTAATACTCGCCACTCAAAATTTTGAAATAATTTATCTTTTAACAATAAGGTAGACCCATCTAAGGTAAGTATATCTGTAATAAAAATAATGCAATATCCAACAGTTTTAGAAGTGCGAAACATTTAAGAACAGTTACAGTTGACAGTTAACAGTCCTTGATTTTTCTGAAATGTAAAAGGTATCTCAAGCCTCTCAAGCTTGATTGATTTAATGTGATATGAAAAGCTCAGATTCATACTAATGAAACGATGTGTTTCTAATTGCTAGTAAGTAATTATCTATTCGATTATCATTATTTTTACGGCGCAAAGCCTATTACATCAAAATAAGAAATAATTTAAATTGAGGAGTTGAACAATTTACCCAATTTTTTTCGCCGACGTGCGACGCTCGGTCATATGAATATGAAACTATAAAAATGTCTCCTCATTGAGCTTGGTTTAATATAAAATATTTGATTACAGGTACGTGACACAGAAAATAACATCAACGAGTTTTGGAAATGTGAGTTTCTTACCTATCATTTTTAACTTGCTGATTGTAGGCATACACTGAAGCAAAGCTAAGAAAGCATTATGAGTTAGTAACTGAGTTTTCAAAAAATTTACATACAATTTATGGTCTGTCTCCATATTTATACTCCATTTGGTTAGGTACTTAACTAAAGGTAAACAATAAAAATGGCGGCGTTCAGAGCTGTTCAACCTTTTATTACAATGGTATCATATGAATTGGGAATGAAATTAATAACAACACAACCAACAATTAATAAAACCAACGAACAAACAGAACAATAACTATCTAACACCATTTGCGGCAAAAGAAACACAAAAACGAACGAAAGTAAAGTAAATACAAACTGTTACGTATGGCGTCTGGTTACCCGACTAAGTATAATATCGGTTAATTATTTCGCTCCGCTTCCTCGCAGTACTACTTCTCAATTTTTTCGAGTTATCTAAAGTCTACTACGCAGAAAAATGTTTTGAATATCTGTATTTTTAGATTCGTTTTAATAGGCACATTGCAATACTTTTTGACTTAATTATAAATTTTGATTCAATAGGCATGATGACTGATTTTCAAAAACTGATCTAAAATATTCTTATGTATATACTATTTCCGAAAAATAATTTTTTTCTGCAATTAAAAAAGGTTTTTGATACAAAAATGCGATTTTAATTCAATGTTTTTAAATTAGCGCGAAAACGGTCCCTGGTGTCATGGCGTCTGCTTATGACGTCACTTCTATGTTTTGACATCGTATACAATAGGAGATTAAGGCCGGGTGGTACTGCAAAGCCAACATAAAAATGTTTTTTTAAGTAGTAAATAGTAAAATTAAAATCTGAGAAAATAAATTTATATTGTTGAGTATATATTCTAGGGAACACATACAAGGGAAACACGATTTGATAAAGTTGGCTCGATAGAATAAATTCACAAAGATACCTCTTTTTTTGTAATTTTATCTTCCATTTTCGGTTTTATTCTTAAAATAATAAAACCGAAAATGTTTTATTTACTAAAATAAAGTTCATAGATAGCTCGAGAGATTTTACCCGATAGATTTTCTTTATTACATTAAATTTTTAATCAATTATTCAAGTAACTTACGAGGCGAGACACTGACTGAGCCTGAGCCTCGCCGAATGGATCGTAAATTACCTACTTGAATAATCGGTTCTTCACTCCTACGATGGACCCACATGAGAAATGCAATGGCATGTTTGCAGCCTCCTTGTGAGGCAACGCAGTCATGGCATTCTACCGATATAACTTCTTCCTTTACTTCGTCAACTATTAATTCGTTAACTATTAACGTCAACTATGACGTCGTCGTAAGTACATAGATTTCCATCGCGTTTTAACTGAACGTAGCTAATCGCGTCGTCCCCATAAGATGGCCTGGAGGATCTAAAACAAAGAAATCGATAGGAAAGCATATTTTATAAAATCAAAACATTATTAAAACTAAACATACGAAGCTGTGCTTTTTAAAAGTGTTTTTTTTTAAATTATAGTAGGTATAATACAAATAATAATAAATAATACTTACATTGTAGTTTTAACATTTCTAAATTCTGCTTAACAGAACTATTTGTTTAATACCAGGAACTGTCCCAGCATTAACAAATCAATTCTGGGCAAATTAGAGCTGTTTGCCTTGGTAAACCCTTGTTCCATTACTTCATAAGTTCTTACACAAGTTGTAGGACAAAAGCTAAGTAATATACAATTAGGATATACTTATTAAACAATTTTAAGCGCGGAGACGTCGAAATTCGTACGAAATTTACGTGACAGCGACAGTTCAACATAGATGTGACGTAATTGAATCTGATTGGTGTTTAACTGAACATGGCGGACTAGTGTATTTTGTAGTTTTATTTTATCAAATAAATTAATAATCCCGTCTTATAAATAAAAATAAATATTCTTTTCTAAACATATTAATTATATTTCAGTATATGAACATATTATTTTAGTAATTCTTGCTTACTGTCATCATGCCTATTAATTGTTTGCAAGCTTAAGAATAATAGTAACTATTTAATATTAAGCAAAGTTATAAGATATGCTAGTATAAAAGGAGAATGTGATTTTGAGTTATTGAATAATTTATTTTGGTGATGTTTTATTTCGAAATGAAAAATGACCCTATAAAAGAACCTTTTTTATGATTTGTTTACCTTTAGTTAAGTACCTAACCAAATGGAGTATAGATTCATATATGTTTTTTTTTTTGAAAACATTCAATGAATTATACTTTGGGAAGTTAGGTTAGAACCGGTTTCACACCGTTCGAAATTTTTTGTTTTTTTCTGGGCGAACGTCTGTACATTCTGTGGCAGGATTGTTTCTATAGACAGTATGTGGCCGGGCTTACACGGCCTTTTGTATCCATTAATAAACAAGTCCAAACAAAGTTCGTGAAAAATACCGTAATGTTTCAATTCGATCCAGTTTGCCTTCAGTCTAGACATAAGTTGAACATCGGCCTCATTTCCGTGCTGTCTAATTTGGTTCAACTATCCAACGTTCACGTAGGTCGGTGAAATTTCGAAGGCAACCATAATTACTCAATTAATTTCATCGGAGTCGCGTTCTGCGGTTTAGTTCGTGTTCATTTCATTGCATAACCGGTTATTAACTCGCTCTTGTTTGCAGGCCCACTGTTCTCACAGATTTACAACACACTTCCACGGGCCAAATAAAAACAACTGTGGGAATTCGTATACAGTGTGTTTAAACATATGGCTCTAGACCCGACGTAATTAGCGAACAGTTGCACTGAATAATTTAGTGAAATAAGTATAACGGCTATGAAATATTCATGTGGTTTGGGCCACCTATACACAGTTATAATACATGCTTTTGGAGAAAATATACTTTAAAAATTTATTGAATTTGATTCTTACTGCTCTCTGATGAATTCATTTAAAATACATAAAATAAGTAGGTATTGTCATCATGTAGAAGTAATGCCGTTATCATAGACGCTGCAATCAACGCGACGGTTACAAGATATTTTGTCAGTATATTCCAGCAAATGCTGACTGCCAGTCCTTTTTCTAGCGCAGATGGAACGCACTAATAACGCCGATCCGCACAATTACTATTGAATCCACATCCCACATGTCGACAACCTCGCGTGCCAAGTAGAGATATTATATTAATATTTTATGTAATATTTTTTCTTTTGTCTGTAATCCTAAAAATATTGCGTGTGTTTCCATTATGATGAATTTCCATTTCAATATGGGAATGTTCGTTGAAAGTTAGCGACATGACGTTAAGAACATATAGCTAATCGGTCACGAAGGCCGTGTTTGTACCTACATTATTCGTTAACTCATAGATAAATTGGAAAGGGGATGTTATTTTGATTACTCAAACAGAGCACAGCTATTGGCAAAGTATAGATAATATTTGCTGCGTAATAACCTAAGCTACCATTGAGGTTTCCCAAGTTTATCTTTAAAATTATGTTTTTTTTCCTGAAATCGCAGCAGCATGCACGCTCTCGAACGTCCGGAACACCCACTGTTGACAACATAATTGTTTAACAAAACAGCTTCCAATTATTCCTCGAATGCCGTCAAGTTTAAAGGGAGCACTCGAAATATACATCGTTCCTTAATAACGGCATTAGAGCGAGACACACGGGAGAGGGATAGAATTACGCTTACTTGTGGTTTCGTCCCTTTTCTCCGGTGAAATTCTGGCATTTTAATTGTCTCATTAAAGCCCTATTCATTTAAGTCCTGTAATTGTATTGTTCGTGTAGCGTGTCTTCATTTAATACGTATTACAGGAAGCTCCGTTTGCGGGTCGCGTCTTTATTGAGTTATTATAATAATGTTAATTTAGAGTTATATAATAATAATAATTTATGTTAACCACAATTTCAGTAATAAATAGTTGAAAGTTATTTAACATATTGTTGTGAATGTAGTTTGAATTATACAAATATTATTTAACGTCTGTATTTAATTATCCATCTCTGAATCTCCTCATGAAAGTTTCCTCACGATGTTTTTGCTTGATCTTATAAATTAGTGAATAATTGGAAACTAGATTTTCTGCTAACCTGCAGTAGGCTTTCGTAGAGGACAGCCTACTGTGGAGGAGACCCGTGCCTTAGCAATGGGTTGATGAGGAAGGCTTTCAGGGTATTTGTCCGTTTTTTTTATCGGTACGAGCCCGAAATGATGTCCCCGGGTGCAAGCGATCATACAAACTCTGTGTGTTTTTCATGCCTAAACCAATTTTGATGAATTTCTGTATAGAGATAGATTTGACCTAGTTAAAAAAAATTAACGGGATACAATCCGTTGAAAATAATGTTATTACAATTATAATTCATAAATAATTAATCACCAGCTTTGATGTCGAGGATAACCATTGTGCAGCTCCACGCTTTAATTATAAATTCTAAATGTGTGTGGTGCTGTCAGCCTGTCGCGAACTTGCGACGGATGGTGCGAGGAGTTTAAACATTGCTTGGACTTCCACAAGTATTTCAAAATCAAAATAAGCCAAATCGGTCCAGCCGTTTTAGAGAGACTAACGAATGGCAATGGATATTTATATAAGATTTAAGTTGGTGTCTGTAATTATAACAGACAAGAATAACCTAAGTATTATTTATAAATTACGGCAATTAGGTAAATTGTGGGAAACGATTAATCAAATAATCTTTATAAACAACTTCCAAGTTAACAAACTTTAAATAAATGAGCAAAACTTATGACGTATGTAGAACCCGATTAATAAGTAACCCCTAGGCATTCAAGTTTCACTTTGTTCAAAGTTATAAATTATACACGGTTATTTGTAAAACACTAACGACGCAGGACTATATTACAAACATCATAAACAACAACTTTTGTTCTACGATTTAAGAAAAAAAACCGTAAGGATGGACAGGTTTTACATTTCCAGCTACCAAATAACTTTTCCTATCTTCCAATTCCAGTTTTTCATTGAACAAAGTAGTTGTTACCGTGTTCTTGTAGAGCAACTGTATCTATGTATTTAGTAGCCATGATCCACAGTGTTGTGAATGAGCTTTGACTTAGATAAACAAGAAACATTTTATGCAGTGAACACTAATATGTTGTGTGGTTTTTGTTTTTCTGTAGGCGGCGGAGAAATGTAAGCTACTTTATTTCCCTCGAAATGAGAGACGTGCTTTACTGATTTCGTTGCTGACCTTTGTCTCCGCGCATTGCGTATTAATTATTTCAGTTTGATTTTGGTGCAGAATCATTGAATGTAATTAATAAAGAGTTATTTTATACTAACCCTTCAAGCGTCATATTATAGACACTATGAAAAATTTATAGTTTTGGCCCATTACGAGTAAAAGACCATTACGGTAAAAGTTCAATGTTCTCATTGGTTTTGTTCTTAGATTTCCAAGTTTTTATACTTAGGTACAATTTGCAATTGCGTTTCACTTAAAGTGGAACTCTCGTAACTTATCACTTTAATCACAAGGTCGGTACGCACCTATAGTCATATCTGTGATAAGTAGATCGGAAAAGGCGTGGAAAGTTAAAATGCGTGTACTACTAGACACGTGTACCTACCGGTCACGGGTGTTGTAGTGTCGGAAAGCTTTATATACTTAGTTCACAGGCCAGCCTGAGTAAGAAACCCTACCGTTGAGCGCTGACTGAGGTGTTTGAAGAACGATACATCTGCTATATAACATACTATCACGCCAGTATTCCCCGAAGGGTGAGGCAGAAGTTTTCTAATGTAATTGCCTGTAAGGGATCGCTTTTAGCGATAAGACCGCCCATTGTACCAGTCTTTAATTTATAAAATGTACGTCACCATACATACATATATTTGATGTATATAATGGGGGCGAGACTATTGCCATTAATCGGCTACTGCTAAGCATTTCTTCGAAAAACCCGATACTGCTCGACTGCTCGACCTGGGAGTCGAAACCAGAACCTGTAGCGTAGTACATAGCATAACCTTCTTTTTAGTACGATGTACTGTCCGGTATATATGGTACTAGCTAATCACACAATTAGCTTAAACATTTGTACAATTTATAATAACCTTAATAGAAAAAGGATTATGTCTAACGAATAGCGTTGCTATGTAAAAAGCACGGGTAATGTTATAATATTTATTTTAGACTGTGTCTCACAAAAAAAAAAACATACAGACGAATTGAGAACCTCCTCCTTTTTGAAGTCGGTTGAAAATGAGTGGACAGTGTGTAATTTATCGCTTCAAACAACGGCACTTAAGTGTTCTAAAGTAGATGTTCTCGGGACATTAAATCGGTGCTGAAATTATGAAGATTTTAAAAACGATACTTAAGCTTCCTTCTACAGTGGTATATTAAGATAAGTAAATACCGTAATTTGTATAAGTGCCAGCCATTTGAGAGATGAAAATCGTAATCACCAAATATGACGAGATATATAATTTTTATGTATAAATATATATTATCATAATGATTATTTCGGGAAATGATTCCAATCATATTTTTTTTTTAACATTTGAAATATGTAGAAATATGCCTTTAAAAGGCCTTAAAGACTAGGTTAATAATATAAATTACATTACTTATGCACCTCATTGATATGTGGACACTAAAAACGCAACGTAGTCAGTTGGACACTTGCACTTGCTTTATCGATTTGTAGAATAATTAAAATGCAAAGGTCTGCTTACTTCAGTACAACACAGGTGAATTTGAATGTAATAGTACTTTTTTAATTTATGTTAATGATTACTTTACGAATTCAAATTTCAACTCCTGTAGGTAGATCTACTGCGTTTTACGCGGTAAAATGATTAGCTGACTTAATATCGTCTATCAACCTCATTTTTTTTAATGAATCCAGCCTTATTAATATGTTTTCTAGAATTATTATTCATAGCCTATGCTCGACGCTATCTATGTGTGCTTTATTACATCGGCTTAATCTATGTGAGGATCATTTTGTGAGTGCATCGTCCTTCCGTCTGAATCACAGATCGTTAACCCACTTCCGCCCACGTGTGTAATTTAAAACCACCATAAAAAATCTTTGCTTGCTTAATCTGATAAATGTTTGGAATACTTGTTTGTAGTTACTGGTTTAAATAACAAAAACTGTGGGCGTGTCATGGAGCTTTGTGTATTGTATGGGCTGGTTCGGCTTTTGACCCATCGAACAAGAATTTTTCATGTCGTTGACTGTATTGGCTTATGTCCGCATTTTGAGAAGAAATAAAGTAGGTACCGGTACTTTTTAAACAATACTATGTGACTGTGAGCTGAAACTTAACATTTCAAAGCCTTTTACCTAACCAAATTGTTCATTTATGATAATTAGAGACGCTCAAGTGGCTGATGTTAAGTATATTATAGAATAAATTAAAATACTGGTATTTCCTATTGAAAAGTTTTGTAATATATTAGACTATAAATTAAACTAGACTAACAGCTAAACTATATTTATAAATAAAAGAAAAAAATAAAAAAGGGCATCAAAAAACTCCTCCGCATCGCTATCAGCCGGGAGGGTACCCAAAAGGCTGGCTGCATTGCCACGTTGTATGGCAATGCTGATTCTTTGAGCAAAGAGCAAAGTATAGGCCAGCCTTTGAGTCACGTGAAGCCTCGTTCAGTCGTTTGGCAATACCCTTAAAAAAGGATAGTGCGCTTGGACCCCATGGCCCCAGCGTTTCAACCCCAAACGATTCGAAAATATAACAGTTAATTAGATTGTTATATTTTCGCCGCTTGTTGGTCTCCGCCGTTGCAGCAGCAGCACCAGCATTGCCCGCTGAACTAGGAAGATGGGATGGCGCAAGAGTATCGACGCAAGTCGCGTCCCACACTAGGGGCCTACCCAACTTCCAAGGCAGTAATGACATCCCGTCCGGTCTCTTGCCATCATCACGTGCCAAGCCATTAGGTTGTAACATGGCTGGAACGCCAGCGGTGACGAGAGCACGGCGAATGATGTCGTGTGCGTCGTCGTCGTCGTCGATGTCGTGTGTGTCACTTGCGTGTCGTGCTATGCGACCTGCGCTCCTGCTGCAAGACAAGCCATGGTGTCCGAGACTTGCGACAGCTTCACCACAGTGACAGCGATGTGGAGCACAGCAAGGAGCCCCTAAACGAAGGCAAACAGCGATCCGGAAAGTCGAGTCAAATACTGTTTGGGTGACATCACTATTAGTTTAGGTCATAGCTTGAACATCGTTCTAAAACAGTGCCTACGACAACAAGTGTTCACGGTTTACTGATGACTTACTAGTTTTTTTTTAGCAATTATAACCAAGTAATATATGTAATTATATATTCATTATGTAAGTACATGTATGTTGCGAGTTGTTGTTTCATTGACAACAACTCTAAGAAATAAGAAATTTGTTGTGGTAGGGCCACGCTGTTCGCAGCATGAATGGGCCGTCTCGACCGGGGAAGTACCACACTCTCCCAGAAGACCGACGTCCGAGTAGTAGCGTTTCGTTACTGCGCTTCGTTCGGTGAGCGAGAGGGCCGAAGGCCCAATTCCTCCCCCAATCCCCTTCCTTCTCCTTTTCTCCTTCCCCTCCCTTTCCCTAAATAGGCTCGGCAACGCATCTGCAACTCCTTTGGTTTTGCAGATGTCCATGGGCGGCGATGACTACTTACCATCAGGTAGCTCGCCTGATCGTTTGCCGAGTTATCCCAAAAAAAAAAAAAAGACTTTTGTCTCAAAGTCTGACGAGAAATTGAAATCACATCACGTACATTTAGAATTGCCATTCTTGATACAAGATCGAGGCCGAAGCTTTGTCCGATCATCCTTCAATTTGTGGGCCTCAGGCTATTGGGCCACGACTTATAAAAAGCTGGTTCCTATGAATACGAGTTTTCTCCGAACCAAATGGATTATTTAGCGGACAATTGAACTTCGGTCGACCCTTGATCAATTTCGGATAAGGTATTTTGTTGGAAAATTCGCCCACTACAAAACATGAGAATTAGGAAGGTTACCGTTTGATTACATAAAATGTTTACGGAATTATTTATTGTAGCATTAACATTGCAATTATTTATTGTCTTACCAACAATTTGGACAATTGTTATGAAATTAATCAAAGGGACTTAGAATGATTCTCGAAACTGTAGGCAAGTTTGCGGTGTGGACAATTATAGACTGAAAATACAATCCTTCGATCGATTCTGATGTCAAGCGACCGCAAGTCCCAGTTATGATTGTGGTCACCTGAACACAACTCTCAATATAAAATACAACGGAGCTTGTCTCCTCGGTGGAAGATGGTTATTGTGACATGAACATGTTTCAGCCTTGCAATTTTATTGATGTTAATTCAGCAAGCATGAATCAATTTTTGTGTCGTTTTATCGATCGATTCATGTTTATGAACGGGTTAATATTTAATGACCATCTCCCTTTCCCTCTCTACGCTATTAGGCGCACATTATTGTATAGAAAGGAAATATTAAGTTGCAAAAAATGCCTATTGAAAACTGTTAATCGCTTCATCACTCACCCTTCATTAATCATTGCCGTTAAGGTACAAAAATATCTCGCTTTTATGTTATGTAACAATATGGAAACAACCTGAGGTTAAACGCGATTTAATGTTTAGTAAGTCTTAGTTTTTAGTCAAAATATAATGTAAATTTGAATGTTTATTTAGGTTGAACGTGGTACGAAGGTGACCCGTATTATAATATTGTCTATAAACTTTACACTAGTCTAGACCGATATGCTTCAAGTGCTGTAATACAGCTGCATGTTAATATCTTAGATAGAAAAATAAAATTACTTCGTTCTTTGTTCATTATAAATTCTGCTTACAGCAAAAAATAAAATTGTTAATAGAAAATTTGTTTATTAAGGCAAGTCATTTAACATAATGAATTAATACAAAGACCTTCGAGGTTTTAAAGACGGCTTCTAAAAAAGTTAAGTATATTACAAGTTCCACATATGAGAAGATCACAAAGCTAAAATATATGTCTTGATAAAACCAGTCGGTTACAAATAAAGTTTAAGTGTTGAAAAACACAAAGGCTGAAATAGACAATACATAAATTTGTATTTTTTTATCATTGTAACGCGTGTCTATTTGACCGACGCATGTAAAGCGGAAGTATTTTTTACTGACATAAATTTAGACTTTTATTATATTATTGTATTCAATACGTTTTTGTACCGCATAGGTTTGTGCTGTTGCCATGTTCAATTTAGTTTAAAGCACTCCATTTATCCGGCAATATAGATTCACTGGATTCATGTATTTTATAAAAGTATTCCCTTTGAGCTATCAATTTTTAAGTACATGTTAGTTACTGCAAACAGTAAAGGTTAATGGAAAAGTGCTTGAAGAAAAATGGTTGCAGTTTGCACAGCACTATAAACTGTGTCTTGAGTGCTACAAAGAAAGAGTTTTGAAGATTCAGTCTAGACGAGGCGGTTACTCTTTAACACTACCATATAAAATATTGATTAATTATTGAGATATGATGAAATGATATTTGTTGCTGAATATTTTGAAATAGATCATTTAAAGACACTTTTACAAGTCAATGTTTTACTTTTTTATAAGCTAGATGGCGCCGGCTTTTCCTATCTGACGTCCTCTGCGAAAAAAATCCGGAACAAACTCAGAGAATCATGGTTTTTTTTTGAAGTTCCGACAATTGTAATATAATAGATATGCGAGTTTTACAATGTTAGGCAAAATTCTGAACAGGCCTTTTGAAGAAAGAGCCATATCAGCTTTGAGTTGACCTGTCTAGACCTGAACTATAGAACTTTACTCAATCTGCAAAAAACCGTATAAGTACTGGGAAAAAGTTATTTATCTCATCTACAGTATTTGATTTGTAATTCATAGCTTAGGCGTAACATGACAACGTAGACAAGACTAGTCGAGTATGGCATCTACATAACCATTTGTTATGGATAGGGGCCGTTCAAGTATTACGTAAGCACTATTCTTTGTTTTGCTTATTTTGGATGACGTGGGGGGTAGGGGAGTCTAGATGATGATTACGCCATCGGTAGTTAGTTAAATTGTAAAATGTAGAAATACAGAATGCTGTCGTTCAAGAAGTGGCCTATTCAGATTACTACACAACAGGTTTCTTTCACCACCTATAAAAGTAAAACAAAGAGTTGATGACTTGGTTTTAGATAAAGGAGGGCAATTTCTTGATCTTCCAGTCAATTTAGCTCTACGGAAATCTTTAAGTGAATTTACAATTGTTTGGGAACTTTTACTAAAGGCTGACGCATTCAAAAGCTCAAAATTCAAATGTGGTCCCTCAATGGGAACGCAGGCACTTCTGCTGACAAGGGGGATGGTGGGGTAAATAATTGAAATAAATCTGCTTACGTAATATTTGAACGACCCCATAGAAAAAATAATTCTTGACAACTTTTTGATGCTATTCGGCAATCGAGGTACGTCTACAGTGGGTATATTGAGAAAACTTCATCATACTTTTTTTAAGCCATGCAGCCTTGTCAATCTACGAGTTTCACTGACAGGGGAGGAGTACTTCATTTCTCTCTAAAGCTGGGGCAATATAACCCTCTCCACTCAATTTATTCCTTCTATCGGATTTCCTGTACGGAGTTGACTTGAATATTTATGAAGTTAACTTTGACTATACAGCTTTTTAGGCAATATCTTATTACATACCTATGAACGAAATAATACGGATGATAAAACATTGCCTTTTTAAGTAGGGGTTATTTTGAAATCATCAATATTAAAAATTTATTCTCATGATTTAAAATAGAGGAGTGATTTATAAAGGCTTTGTAAGTCAACTTAATTCTGGCTAATCCATTCGAGGCGTTCTAAATAGTTATTGTTTGGTATAAAATAAATATAGGTATTCGCTAGTTCTTGTTCAAATGTAGAATATAAATTAATCACTTTCATATATGGATAGTAAAAGCACATAGGTAAAAAGAAGAAAGAAGAGTCTGCAACTCATACGTCCGCAATGTTTTATTTAACGTCTGCATTATGTGTGATGTCATGACTAAGACAACCTTTTACGTTGGGTTCGATTTCTAAAAGATTCCTATCAATAAAAAGATGTATTCTTTGAAGCTTATTCTATGAATTCTATTCATCCATTAATAAAGTCGGTTAAAAATATATTAGCATCACATAATGTACATTACTTCTTAACCGTATTTGATCATACAAAACCTGAAATCACGCCTGTATTCCCCGAAGGGTTAGGCAGAGGTGTACTTTATGTATTTGATTCACATCTTAATATTTTTACCATAAAGTAGAAAGGAAAGAAGAATAAAACAAAATTATATATTTCAGCACGGAAAAGTTACAAGTAGGTATGATTTAGTTTACAAGTAAAACTAGAGTTATTTCTTCGCTTCGTTACTTCGTATTTTCTTTAGCGTAGGTTTTGTAACATTCTTATAACATATCCGCTGTGATGTCCGCTGTGTGACGAGAGGGTCGCTAATGGTAGGTAATGGTCTCAATGTCGCCGCGACTCGCCGGAGCTAAGGAGTTGACACATTCAGCCTTGACATTATCGTTATTTGCGAGACATCTCTATTCGAAATAACGCAATACGCTTGATTCACACTTCAACATTCATAACATAACATACCATCACGCTGTATTAGGTTAAGGGTTAGGCAGACGTGTACTAATGTACTAAAGTGGTAAGTGTAGTTTCGCCGGTATGTTTAGATACCATGTAATAGGGGGCGAGCCTATTGCCATGAACCGGGTACAAATCCAGACTGCTGACTAATACTTAGAATATCATAGAAAAACTTAATAACACTTTGCTCGACCTGGGAATAGCACCCAGGATCTCTAGCTTAGCTGGTGCGCTTGGGACCACTAGGCTAGGCAGTCACTTCAATTTTTGTCTCATATTAATACCTAAGGTTGCCGAAAAGACTTCGTTATCTCCTCCCTTACTCCTTCGGAAACTTAACGTCGAAGTAATTTTAGAGAACAGTTAAAGAAATATTATAGAGGGTAAGCCTATTGCCAATAACCGGGCACCAATCCAATTTATAAAAAACTATTGCCTCTATTTTCAACTTTACTCTGTGCTTTCCCCACGTTGACGCAAATATAATATGACTTAATTAAGTTTTGGGCTTACTGTTCGCTATAAAATAAAGCCGGCATTGCTTACATCTGTAAATTATTAACGTAATGGTATGAATTTGAAACTGTATGTACCTTGGTATTTATACGTCGTAGCTTCAAAAATTTTAAGGACCTATATGGTATTGAGTACCCATTTTGTCGTAGTTTCCAATATGCTTTGTAAAAAAATATTTATATCATTCTTAATTTGGGAAAATAGATAGTAGATTGTTTGCTCTATAATACCTGACCATGTAGACCAGATAATTGCCAAATGAGTGCCGCTGCATCTAATAATATCAAAACTGGAAGAAATCGTGGATCACTTTACTTTGGTTTTCGGGTAATTGCAACATAAACGAGATAAAAACGAAAGGGTTGCAGGAGATTGAGTATTGATTGATTGAAATCAATTCAAATTTATTACCCCATCCATTCACGGATGTAATAATGTATTGGAAATATTCAGCAGCAAACGTGAAATAAATACATTCATTCATATTATTTATTAGCACAGGCGCATTGCAAACGGATATGAACGTTCGATACTCAGTAGCTCATTCATACTGTGTAGGTAACATCCGCAACGAACGAATGATTTAAGTGAATGCTATCGCACGGTCCATATACCGACACTATGTACACTTATAAATACATAAGTACTATAATCAAATGGCATGCGTACAGCCCTATAACTGTTGTCGACAACGGTTTGTTACACATATTGTGATTTTCTATATGTACTTACTAGTTTTGCTGTGTAGTTGACCATGTTAACCCATGATTAATGTGGGCGCTTAAAAATAATGTAGAGCAAAAGGTTTTTTTCAGTTATTTTTGTCAAAAAAAAAAAAACAATCAACAAATAATTTATCATACATGTTACTTTTATTACGAGTATAACGCTAGTGATTTGACAAAGTTAATGTATCAGGAGGCTGACACTTCATATGACAATCTTAAAAAAATATCCATTTGTGTACCCACTTGATATAAATTACATTATTTATTTGTATGTGTATCGAGTTCCGTGTATATTCAAAACTGTTGTATGTGAAGCGGGTGGTGGCGTTTATTGTGCGATTTAGTCCCTAAAGTGTATTCACCGTGCGATGTATGTAGACGTTTCGTGATAGTCGTAAATAAGAATCCTCACCAATTCCGTGCGGTATTGGTTTATCGAATAACAATTCGCTGGAACAATAACAATAGCTCAGCAGGTTGCAGGACTGATATACTGTGCCGTGTTCTGTTACAATGTACTAGGAACGAAAGCACGATGTAAATACGTCATTATGTACCTATGATATGTAGTGCAACAATATAATTGTATGACATATTCTCACGCACTAACGCGTGCAATAAATGAGCGTGTAATTACACTGTTTAGCTATGATTGTAACGGACAATGGGTTCAGTCAGGCACTCTTACATCTTGTATCTGACTATCTTGTCCAGAAAAGACTTATTACAACCTTAAATCACAGAATGTATTGTAGTAGGTTTGTGCTGAACCAGGAAAGTTCATGATTGTACTCCTATAGTGCAGGCGAGGTGTGGATGTTTGAGCTAATGTCTTATTCCTTATAGTTATAAGCTCGCGGGGCGCGTTTAAACGACCGGATATGTTCACGGTGGGCATACCAAGAAATAAAAAAAATGAGATACGTAGTAATTGGCAAAATCTTATTCTAATCCAAATGTTTCTTTAGGTTGTCAAAATTAAGGTAACACGTTACCATATCGAGATATTTTTTATGTTCGTTACCATTTTAATTCATTACGTCTCGGTTTACCTACGTCGCTTTTTAAAGTCTCCCTCAAAGCTTTGTCGCGTTTAAGCGAGGACTTAATGAAAGTCTGGCAAGGAGGCGTTGCGGACCAAATCCCCCTTTAGCTGAGGCCCGCGAGGGCGCAGATTTATAAGGATTTTCTTTTGTCGACTCTGTAATGGTTCCATATGTCTTTCCTTAGGTATTGATAAATTATATTCGTTTGTAAAGTGATCTGCTTCGCGAAAACCATTTGCGGTTTGAGTGTTACAAATTATATGAATCACTTAATTCATATTATGTGAGAAACATCATCAGGAGCATCTGAAGATAGTTCTTGTAATATGGCCGAAGTTTAGTACCTAGTAAGCTAGCACATATGTTTGGATGTTTGTTAATCAAACACGAAAACACGGTTTAACTGATTTGAATGAAACTGAAAACATGGTTTATAACCTGGACTGGTTGGATCCAATTCCGAGGTTAGTTGCATGTAATTATAGTCGGACCACATGAGCATCTGTATCAAATTGAGCAACTGCACTGCAATCTAAGTGACGTTGTTATGGTGAACGTAGAGTTGAGCAGTGGCTCTGATTAACAACCTACCGAGTGCTGTAACATGACGTCACCCGCGTGAAATTGGATGCTAACGCATATCACTGTTTGCTCAAACTTTGAACGCTACAAAAACACTCTTGACAAACAAGTTGCAAAACTAGGGGCTTCAAGTGAATATTTACATGAAATACACGGACTATACGCCAACTGGAGCCTCCATATTTGAAGTTTATGTTTGCTTAGGTTAACGTTGCTTATGGCATTAATTACAACTTATTTTACTTTTTATTCTATCTTAACTTATGACATTTTGCATAGCTCATAAAAAATGACAACATGTATTTAAATGATGGGCTGATGATGAGCTTGACGCGAAAAAACGACCAGTAAGTTAAATAAATTTCGCGTCAAGCTCTTCTAATTACTATTGGAATGGACTGAACTGAACGAGGCCAACAAAATAGGTCGAATACAACTGCGGAAAAAGAATGGTTCCTTATTGCCCAATTCCATCAGTGAAATTCATAAGACGAAGGAAATGCAATCTTTTTTAATGCTGAAACCTTAAAATCATTCCTTTTAACATAAACCGCTGACTGGAAGGTATTAAGGTACGCCGCCCGTAGAGATTTTAAGAAAAAAGCGGCACTTAATTAAGCTTAGGATTTGTCTGCATAAAAAATATGTATCTGAGTCGCTCAGCTACTTCTCATTTTATTCAGATCTAAAGAAAGAAAAAAGTTGCTTGCAATGTTTTTTATTATGTACATACACATGATGTATGTATTTAAGTGTGTTTGTATGTATCTATTTGTGTATATGCAGTGTGCAAGTCAAATATTAATATATGATGAGAAATTATTTCGTTTCTAAATATGCTGTGCGAATTGTTACCAGACTTACAGTTATTATCGCGTTTAATAGAAACAAAACCTACGTTTGTTCCTTTAAGAAGATGTATCTTATAATGTATCGTATAATATAACAGATGGTGTACTGTTCAAGAATCTTATATTACATATTCTACACTGGTTTTTATCTGTCTACACGCTCTATAAAGTATTAGACATATAAATTAAGAAGTCATTTATCCCTTCAAGCGGCTGTAAATAGTGGGTTACATCAGTATTCGTCCGGTGCGCCGCCTGAACGTTAATCAGTCCTCAATGCAAGACACTTTAATGAGATTTCTTTTGGGAATCCACTGTTCCGTATTTCTCTTCGAAGCTTTATTGGTCCAAGTCTTTATAGAAGAGAATTTGAAAAAGCCCGTGACTGTTGTTATAATTGATTCTGTTAGCGACGGTCGACGTAACTTTCTTATTTGGTTCGCTATCAATCGCGTAAGTCTATCGTCGGAATTAAAATGAATGGAGTGGTATTGTCTTTTTTTCATACTACTTTTGAGAATCGGCAGTTTTTATTTAGTTTTTCTGTATTTTATGTCGATGTATATACTATAAGCTAGTCAACAGGGACGTCGCAGTCGATAGCGGGACTTACTTCCCAGAGTGTATCGTGCTATCAGTTATACAATATTACATCGTATCTCGTGGAGCCTCTTTCAATATTCAGTAAAACAAGATTTTGGATTGATATAGTATTTTTTTTTAGTTGCGTATCCGTACATTTTATGAATTGGAAATTAAATGTATTGTGCGATTTAAAACAAATATTATTCTACTCACATATACCGTTTAATATGAATTCGGTGAATCCGAATGAAAAAGCACAGTTAAACGTTAAACATAATTACATTGTTATGTGATATAAACTATTTCAATGAATCCAACTAAAACGCATTTGAATCTGTTACCTATTTAAATTGTATGTGTCAAGTCTGGGAAAACACTGGAGCGTAGCCGTAGTGCTACGGAGCTACGAGCACTCGTAGCGCTACGAGCGGTTTGAACGATTTCAACGGGCATTCTCTACGAAGTTTAGAAATATTTTCACCATGGATGTTTATTAAAAAAAATTTTTTTCACATAAAACAAATTAAGTTAGTATACGTTACGCAGTCTTTTGATATTAGTTTGCAATGGTTTGATGGTAGACAGTAGAGTTTCAGGTCCTACTATATTTTTTTTACAAATTTCATTTTATATGCGTTATGTAAAAGAAAATCTTTCCAGTAGTTTTCAGTACCATAGTTTCTATTTAATGTTTTACCAGATAACGTTTAAAAGGAAACTGATGGGTAGGCGAGCGCTAAATAAACTTAGACTACCATTTCACGGCCCATGAAATATAATGAGGACGAGTAATAAATTCGATAACGGCTTGGGCCTTGCTTACAGAAATGTTAGGGATTTTTTCGTTTAAAATGATGAAACAATTTTACCCGTGGAAATAAGATACTAAATTTAATTTCGGATATGATTCTCGGAATTGTTTTCTTTTTTATAGGTATTCGTTTTTCTAGGCTTTTGTTGTCAGTTTTTTTTGGTAAAATTTAACATTATTTCGTTATATTGTTTGGCCAAAATGACAGGTTTTATTGAATTATAATTCGGTTATGATTATGATACGATTCACATTAGAAAAGTATCTATGATCTACCATGGGTTTATATTAAAAAAATCAGAGGAATCACACAATTTATTATATTTATATATCGGCTGGTATTTTTTTAAACTAAATGTCTACAACATACCATCAGGTTGTACATACTCGCCATCGCCACTGTGGTTTTTCACAGTTCATACTAATTTCACGTAAGTTTTACTTCATATCAGCCTGAGTCTACATTTTGAACAAGCTATTGCTAAAATATCACAATGACACATGATAAATCTGTTCATTATACAAACAGCCACTGCTCTAAGTTTGATTAACTTAATTTTTCATCAAGCAAATGGCGGCGTGTGGAAAGTTGCGAGCGTAAATATTTTACGACCACTAACCACATATTTATCGTTTGCAGCAGCGATATAATATACCATATCGCTGCTGAGGTCCTGGGTTCGATACTCAGGACGAGCAGTGTGATTTGGTTTTTCTGTAAGGAACTGACAGCTTGTAGTCTGGATTTGTGTCCGGTTAATGTCAAAAGGACCTATACGTGGGAGCAAGAATCGTTCTGTGATATATGGATGTACCGCACTGCCCAATTTCTTTTGTATTGTTTGAATTGATATGAAGGTTAATATTTTTTTATAATAAATATAGTATATTTATTTTAAAAGCAAGTTATGTATATTTAAATGCCCGTATACAGTGATGAGTCGTTGGATGCAGGCGGCATATAACCGGTCGTTGTGGAAGTCTATGGGGGAGGCCTCCCTTCAGCGGTGGACATCATTTCTCTCATATGATGATGATGATGAAACAGTGATGAATCTATTATACCAAGACCATGATGGTCTTTATGAGCCCTTTATGTTTTGCGCCGGCATTTTATACCTGTATTTCAAATTATCAAACTACGTAAGTTCATGTGTTATGACGTCAGAGACCATCCAGTCGCCATGTTGGTTTGTCTGACGTCACAATAGGCGTAACTCTCGTGCGACTCGTTACGGGCCACTTCCGCATGGATGCGCCCGACCTCTGTGCACCGAGTACAACTGTTTACGGCACCCCTCTTAGTGTTATTGCTCTTATTATACTTTCATGAAGGGAAAAATTAATTATGGAAATAAAATAAAAATATCAAGCATTGTGAGGGATCCTTTTTCGAAGCAGTAAGACTATCTCACAAGGCTTTTCTTTATATACCTTGAAACCGAAGAAAGAATCAGATTCCAATGGTGTTATATGTATTATTTTCTATAAGGCACTGTTTCTGCCCATGTTTCTGTTTCTGCAGAAACTGGATGAAAAGAGCTGAAGATCGGGCTCTGTGGCGTTCACTTAAAGAGGCCTACGTCCAGTATTGGACTAATAGGGGCTGATGATGTGGGCGTAGTAAAAGATTCCTAAAGAATAAAGCCAAAGAGATGGACATAATAAGCAACCTCCTTTCCACTGTTCCCAAAACAATACATTTTCATCACTGTGCTTTAAAGGTACGAGGTATTTACGATCAATAGGTGGCGTGATGAACGGGTTTCCATTTTAGAAACTTTCACGTCAAGTAAATTTGATGTTCCCTTTATAGAGGAATATTAATTAATATATTAATTAAAGCTTCCTAAAAGGACCAACCTTTGAATGAAATGATATTTAAGTATATTTGGAATTATAACAGATACAGATGCGATACTCGTGTAATTAATTGAAGTAGGTAGTAGCTACCTACCTAGTGATGTCGACCTTTCAAAATTAACCAAAATAATTTTATAAGGTGAGTTCTATCTTCATGTTTGTTAAATCATCCATACCATTACATCTGTATTCCCCGAAAGGTGAGGCATTATGTTTAGGTAGGTAATAGGGGGCGAGCCTTTTGCCATTAACCGGCCACTTTTCTCGACCTGGGAATCGGACCCAGGAGCTTTACGGTAGCGTTTTTTAACCGCTACACTAATGAGGCATTTATATGTAATGTTATGTTGTTTAATCTATTGTTACACACACATAACATTTTCGTCTGTATTAATGACTTGACTTGGATATTGAAATAAAACTACTTTTTACGGATTTTATCGCGTTATATTGATATTTTTAAATTCCCGACGTTTCGGATCCTTTACAGCATCCATGGTCACGGGTGGACTGAGGTGTTAATAAAAATCCGTAAAAAGTAGTTTTATTTCAATGTCTGATATTCGCGTAAGTGTTAGAAACCAGTATGTTGACTTGGATAATTAATATTGACGAATAAGATTTGATAGATTGGATACAATTAATTATATTTATTTAGCTACAACATCATCCTCGTCATTATAATGAACTAAACTATTTTTAAGTCATAAAGAACTAGTTTTAGTAAATGTTTTTTTTTTGTTTAAATGTACGTAACCTAAATATTACTTAGTACTATGTACGGTAAAGTACGTTGGCTGTTAATCACATTTCGATATTAAAACAAAGTTTGTCGATTGCACCTTGCACCTACTTACTGCTCATTAATTTACAAACCACAGGGCTTGAATTTGTTTTGATTGTAGTGATTGCTTAGCGTTACGAAATGTCTCTTAATTGAGATGTAAAAAAGAGTTATACTGTGGTTACTATTAAAATCATCTTTTTATGTTCGTGTTCCTAAACACGCCATCACGCCTGTATATCCCAAAAAGTTATGCTGAGATGTACGAATGACGTACGAATGTATCGCTCGCTGTCTCAAGTAATAGCGTATAAGGGGGGAGCCTATTGCAAATTGCGACCAATTGCAGCTGCAGCAGTGGCTTTTTAAATGTATTATTGAGACAGTTTAAATATTTATTCTATTCCAATACAAAAAAAATAATGACAAACGCTGCTTATTTATAGAGGGGGAATGACTGGTATAACCTTAAATGACATTCGCCTTCAGACGGCATTTGCTCATCGAATATTCTAAAATTAAATTGAATCTGGTTACGCTGCCCACAAATTGAAATATTTTAAACTGAACATTTACTCACGAATTATAAGTTCTAAAACGCATTAAATAAAATGAGTGAGGCAATAATCTTTGAAGTCTTAATCAAACAAAGAAACGATGTGTAAATACAGGGTTTGCTAAACTTAAAATAGATGAGTAAACATCTGAAAGGGTGGCAGCTAAATTAACGTGACCCTGGCAAAGACGTCATTCAACCCGAGCATGACCCGAGCTGTCCCGGCGAATGCCACAGTAATGAGACAGCATAAATGTATAAAGTGGCAACACGTGTTTTACTTGGTACACTTATAATATTCAGTCCTTTAAGTATACATGCTAGACTGTATTCTCGAGTTGAATTGTAATTTAATGCTTATTAAAATTATATAGTGATAAGTCACAGAAACTTATAACAGGGACTCCTGAGTTTACTCCCAGAACTCTGCAATTGTAATAATATCTTGAAACTGCTTTGATAACTGATTTTTGTCTTTATTAATAGTATAAAATACTAAACCGATTTATATTTGAACTACAGAAAGTAATACAAGCTTTTACTTATAAAAGGACCACAGTTTCCTTTGACTAACTGATTACAACTGGTGGAAATAAAAATGTTAACAAAAGACATTTCCCTTTAAATGGTTTCGAACGGGTTTGCTTCACTTAATTCTGATAAAGTTTGATCAGTCAGCTTTTGTATTTGTCTGTTTCTTTCGGTGTTTATTGGGAATAAATCGGAAATTCTTAGAAATCAAAAGCGTGTTTTAGTTCTTTGCGAAGTTGTTAAAAGCCTGCTTTTGGTACATTCACAGATATAATATTTCTAAGAATTTCTTTAATCTTCCGTGTATTGGATGACACAGAAAAATAACAAATTAATTAATAGGAATAAAAATGTAACTGAGCTTACTGATTTTCTAAACGAAGCTTAATACAAGAATGCATATGTACAACTTATACTATACTTTTAGGAAAGCAAGAAACCTCTTTAACCTAATGTCTGACTGACCGTACACTTACTTGAAGTCTACGGGCGGATGACCTAAAGTAGTCGATTTCGAAACTAAATCAAAGCACTATCAAGAAGCCCTCTTTACTGCAAATTGGGTTAGACTACAAGAGGAATCCACTACACGCCACTTTGGACCCTCGGGCTGGAACTTGAGTACCAACTGACATGTATGCAGTGTCTCCTAGAATCAACACTTTTTATGGGAATGGTTCTCAAATCTTTTGTGAATTTATTTACTATCATTTGACAAATTGTGCGTAGCGATCCATAATTTACTTTCATCTGTAGTAAACAAAAACCAAATGAGATGTATAACTTTGAGCATAAACATTTGACTTCAATGCAATACATACAATTGGTATTGCTAATAAATCCTTTGTGCAAAACATTGTACATTGTATTTGTGAAACATATTGCTGATAACGTACTTTTGATGAGGACCGCATTGCGTATACTTTCAAATTAGATTTTGTTTGTTAGTCAATAATAAATAATGTAGTTGATACACACATATAACTACAAATACATTATTTTATTAATTACTTTTCTTATATATGTAGATAATGCTGCAAAGTGAGTTCGGTATGCATTTTTTTGTAGTTAACGTGAGTCCGTAGGTTTCAATCAATTTTTATTGTTTCGGATCAACGAACATTAGAAACAAAATGTATAAGAATATAAAATAATTTTTAATAAAAAAGTAAAACCGCCTTTAAAAATAATGTTAGGATTGTGTAAAACAGTTTCGGAAGTCGGTGGCAGAAACAAAAGATCCACTCAAATTAAAAGCCACCGAAACTGTTTTACACATACCTAACATTATTTTTTAAAGGCGGTTTTACTTTTTTATTAAAAAATATTTTATTTCAACATTTTTAGTGATTCACATCTTCAACAAATTTGAATCAGACCACCTCAGGAGCATACACTTTCAAATAAATAAAATGCCTTATATTTTCTCGTTTTCCAGTGGATTTGTTTTTAATTTACCTCGGTTACAATAACCTAATGTCAACGGAACCGCTCATTGCCTTTTACAAAATATTGTTTTTCCCAATGCAGGGACGTTGCTGGTACTTCACCATATACATTGTGACGAGCATAAAATGCAACTATATTAAAGTAATTAAATTAAAATCCCTAAAATAGTGAGTCCTCAGTTTCACTTCACCAAATGAATCTTCCCTAGAGCAAATTCAAGAGACTCCTAGTGCGTAATACAATATTTGTAGATTTCCTTCGCTTTATCCAGGATCCCATCATCAGATCCTGACCTCATGGCAATAGGATGACCTGGGGAGTATACCCTTTTAAACAAAAAAAAAATATTTTCCAAATCGGTCGCAGTGTTTTCGAATAATGGGGAAATATACATAAGAGGTCATTCGTGGTCTCCATCAACAGTTCCACTTGACCAAATGATGCTTTCCGAGAGAAGATGCACGAGTTACTTTAAAATATTCAAAAATATTATAGGTTTGCCTATACCATTTGAAGAGTTCCCTCGATTTCTCCAGGTTCCCATCATCAGATCCTAATTTGCTGACAATGGGACCACCTCGAGAGTATGTCCTTGCAAACAAAAAAAGAATTTTCATAATCGGTTCGCAATTGACGGAGAAATCGGTGAACATACATAGAAAAAAAAATACAGACGAACATAGTAACCGCCTCCTTTTCGGAGTTTCTAAAGTCGGTTAAAAATGATTTATGAACACTCAATGTGTCGACAGCTTATGTAATTTCCATGCATTCTGTTTCGATTTGTTCGTCAATTCGAATATTAGATTTAAATTTAACTATTTATCTATATCAGATTTATAGTTGTTGTAGGTACTTAGTTATGCGTTGTCACATAACAAATCTTGGGAGTATTCTCGTAAGCTCGCCTCTGAGAGGGATCACTTGCATAGTGTTGCCACTTAAACACTTTTCCGATGAATGGGTTTGCTCTGTAGACGCAGCTGCGTTCTTATACATAGTTTAATCTTAATGGCTATTTACACCGATCGTGTGGCAGTTATATGAATACAAATGTCTCGTTTTCGTTCGTTTGTGGAACACTGGTTCGACTCGGGCTCGAGTTAGGTTCTGACAAATGGTATTCCCTACAACATGGTTGAGTAGAACCGCGCCGATAAATACGTCATGGTCGTGGACGGATGCTCTCTGTCGTTGCTGGTCAGCTGTTACCTGCTCTTGTAATATTTTTCTGTTTAATTATATTATTGAATTGTACTATTTTTACACATCAAAGTGCATTATTCTCAAAATAAAATCTAAACAAAATTGAAAATTTGCCGATTCATCTCCATAAATCTCCCTTTTGGAATAAACTTTTTTTACTTTTCATGTTTACCTGTTTGAGTGGCCTAATTTAATTAAAACATTGCACTTTGATTTTGACTAATGTTTACTTAAGCTTTCATTCTTAAAACTAGGGACTATGTGTTAAATTTCCCTTTCACAGCTGATGTCCTCAAAACCATAAAAAATCTTATTTAAATAGGAATTATATAAATAAGTGGTGGTGGAATTGTTAATTGTATTTAGTTTGTAGCCTGTATTATGATTCCACTAATTGAATTGGCTTACCAATTTAAATTCAAAAACGAGCTGTCAAAGGTCAAAGTGCAAGTAAGTTTCCAACTTTGACTATAACTTACAATTATTATTCTGAAAAGTAAAGTAATAGTTACTTTACTTATACAATAAATACCATTAAACTTAAATGGGACGCGCCTTTGTTTTGACTTTATAATTAGCTATTTAGAAACTATTTAGTTTTATTCAAAGAGCTTTACTTGACATAAAAGATTTAGGTATTTGCATTTTTTGCATTTTGCATGCAAAGATTATTAAGTTATTTTAGTGAAGGTAAAATACGACCGCGCACGAACCGATAAAAGATTAAGTTTAATTAAATAACATTGAGTATAATAATAAACGAATATAACACTAATCCAAGTATGTAGAACCATTAGGGAGAAAAACGACCGTTTCTAGCTTGCACAAATGGAAAGACTGAATCGTCGAGGTGTGAATCGTTACGGTTCGGTGTGATAGGCGGCGACCGCAGGCACCTCGTAAAGGCGAACTAAAACAGTGGGTTCATTACTTTCATTGCCGAAGTTCTCTACTCCCTCATGCATTACTGTATTATATTTTACCTTTGTAATTATGAATAAATTTATTGTATTATTGTATTGTATTACTGGGGCTTTAAATTGAACTGTTTATGTATTCTGTAGCTACCTTCCACCGGGGACCGCGCTTTGCGAACCACACTGAATTATGTGCCGTGTTATGACTGGCGCATGAGATTGTTTTAAACAGCTGTATTACTCTGTGATAGCTGGGTAGGTAGAAATGGAAGATGAGGATTCTTCCATTAGTTACACCTACCCTTTGACCTTTACATAATTTAAATTCAAAATTAATTCTTAAGGTGTGGCTTCGGTCCGTTGCCCGTCTGTTTATTTGATTTCATCCATCTATCAAAGGGAATTTATTAATAGTTAAAAAACCTGGTACAACCGTAAAAAAATATTTTTGCTCTCATCTCTAAATTTCAAACCGAATTGATTATTTAGATCATTTATATTATCAACAAGTATTGCATGGCTGATTATTGTTCGAAATGATAAAAAGAGTACAAAAAATAACGCTATTTGGTAGAACATATACTTGATTGTACTTCTGCGGTAAATTAATGTCTAAAGCAGACTGAAGCTGTAATAATAATTACAGGTTACAAACACAACAAATACTTGTATCTAACACGTTGGTACTCGTTTACATTTCTTTTTGTATTGTGAGTGCTGTAGTTCAATATAAAAATACTGATTCGTTTACTATCAAAAATACATTCCGTAACTAGGACAGTCTAGATACAATAACATCGTTATTACCGTTCGTTGTGTAACGCGAGAAAATAACCATAAGCAAATTCTCCGGAGTATGCGCGTTTATAATCAGTCCGGTATTTGTACCTTTTATTCTTTTACATATAAACCTAATTATTCACGGCCGCATAGAAATCGAAACCCAATTTGCGTACATTCCCGATGCCATGAGTACGCGCCTACTTTCTCTCTTCATGCTACAGCGGGCTCGCTATGTCCACAAGTCAATGACTTGGACATTTGTTTTTGTAATTACGTTCGCACAACTAGCGCAAATCGTAAATTACAGCAATCAATGGTCGGCTTTTACACTGTATTCTGATCGAAATTATTTGGACGCACGAAATACCCCTCAAAGCAAAGGAAATTTGCAACCGCATTACAGATGGTACAAAGATCCGTGTCATGATTTACTGGGTCTGGTGGCACTCACTATTTCACTTCTATTCTGTGTGCACAATTTGCTACATGATAAATTATTTGCTTACCTGGAATATAAACACATACAGTATACCTAAAAGAGAATTAATATTCACACTTCAACGATTTTGCAGAAGTGTTACTGTGAGTGACAATTTAAAAGCAATTAAGTCTGAACCAGTTGTTTAGTTTCTCCGAATGTAAAGTGTTTACTAAACATCCACCCACAAGGCAACTTTGCACTAACGTCCAACCCATTAACCTGGGCTTAACTATTTAACACACAGGTGACCTCTTTTCCAAGTCGTCCCAAAGATAATTTAGGCAGCGTTCCTCGTCACCTTTAGGGTCAAAGTGTTACGAAATTGACTCTGCGAGAGCCCTCCGGGAAAAAGCCCCTGTTTCGAGGTCAGCGAACATTTTTGCCACGCATCCTCGTGAATATTAGAAAGGGCAACCGCATTTCACACGTTCCCTCAACACTGAAACCGTTCGATGCCATCCAGGTACTCTCTCGTTTTATTGTTAGGTACTGTTAAGGCATTATGTTCTTGACACAGTTGATGGACTTTTACTGAACGAGAACCACTACTTTTTAGCAAGAAAAATGTAACTACATTTACAATGGAACATGAAATTTTATGCTGAAGTATGAGTTAAAGAGTTAGTTTATTCCACTCAGGTGCCAATTATAGAATATTACTGTTTTCATATTCGCTATTTCAGAAAAATCAGAGTAATGATTTTTGGAGCCGAATGCTGGAGATTTTTAGACATTTAAAAGTTTTATCTTCTCTTCGTTAACAATGGATGCTTCGTCTACCAAAAGGTAGTTAATTGGATTGTATGTATAACACAAAATTGAAAAGTTAAATAAATCAAGTAAGTTATTGATTGTCTGAATATGGGTGGGTTGCCTCCTAATGTAGGTACTTGAGGCAGCACCTGTTTCCAAGCAGTAAATTTATTCCGTTCAAAGGCTCTGCAGTAATCAAGTTATTGGAACATATTTATTGACTTCCTCGGCGCTCCCTTCACGTGGCCCCATATATCTTGTATAGGAAACATGTTCTGGTCCGATAGTAATTTGTTGGCGTTCTTCGCTATTTTCGTTGCCGATTTTATTGTTGTTTAGGATCCAAATGTAGCGATACTTCATCCCTGTCTCCCCCATTCCCCAGCATGGGCCCAAATGGCGAAGGGTCACCGTTAGGGGTTGTGTTTGGACTGAGCGCTGTATTTTCGCAGACAGCGAGGGATAGACATTTTATTAGCCCAGTTATCTGGCTTTATGAGTCATGTTTACTGCAATAAACTCGTTCGGTCTCTTCGAAATGAGCTTCAATATTGAAACTTATGCGCTGCCAATATCCAAGCTGGCGAGGTTGACATGAACTGCGTGTTATATGACCTATTTAAATTTTATTTAAACGGCAATCAACACAGGCTTTATTCAGAACTTGATTTTAATTTTAAAGGCAATTACCGTACTCTACTGCTGGCTGCTACCTTATGGTAGGTTTACATACTACAATGTACCCAATGTTACATTTTACCAGTAGTCAGTTAAATTACTGGACTTAGGGCACTTAACGACAGCCGAGGTCTCCAGCTCGAGCTCTCGAGGTCTCAAGTTTGAGTTCTGAGATGCTGAGAACCTTCTCGTAATTTTAATACCGACTTCTGGCTAATTATGACATTAACCTTCAATGTCCTCACATCCTGTTATCGCCATTATGTACCAATGAATAATATTAACACCTTTTATTTTAAAAGAGTGTTCATGAAGTAATTTGCCGGAGTCTTCTCCATAGGATCAACTTTTTGCAACCGCGCTACTAAAGTCAATAGAGTTTCATAAACGCTTGTAAAAGCTTATTTGAAACAAAAACATTTGATTTGATTGGATTCAAGATGATAACGCGTGAGTGATACCACTGGTCTTGCTTCCATCTACAGGCTGCGGTTGACGCTTACCTGTCATCATATAGAAGAAAAAACTTGGGCTGACAGTCGAACGCTTACTGCTGGTGATTACGTACAACGACATCGCATAAGCCAGAAAAAATATGTTAAGTAATTTGTGTTCAATATTATCTCTGTTTATATTTCTCCACGTCAGGGATAGATGAGTTTGTCGTCGAATACATTTTGTATTATGGTTATTAGCCATTGCCTCGCAAGCATTCCTTGAGGTCCCGAGAGTAATAATACCGGTTCGCTTCAAAGACATTAATTCGATATAAAGCAATTTAGTCAATGTTGCCCGTCAGTCACACGTCTTAGAAAGTGTCCCCGCATGCCCAGTTACCCAACAAGGCTCACCGCATGTATCTGCGTAGGGTCGACGTCCTTGCGGGCAACGGCAAACTTGCCTCAATTAATCAGCAACGCCTGGGAATACGCAGCGAGCGAAAGGCGATTACCTTCACCAAAAATATAAAACTTTTATAATAATTTTATATACATAGGTACTCTGTTTTATCGCGCTAAAACTTGGTTTAAATACGTTTTTACGATGTTATAAAAAGGCTTCGTTGCTATGTTAGGCACTTAATAATAACATTTCAGGTTTATAATTTACTTGTAAATAAAAAAAAGACTTCAGCAGTGCTCACTAATTGATGTCAGTTAGATACTGAACTATCATTCTCCAAGCCAAATTACTGTACACTTTGGATTTAAACATTAGCTATAAGCAAACATATTAAATCAAGCATGCATAATTGCTAGCCATAACCAAAGTACGTGACCATTCCGCCTGCTCTTATCCCAGGCGGCGAAGTAGAATCCCTCGTCAGTCAGGTACCGCGTGACTGATGGGCCGCATCGACGTGATCAAGGGTTCTGACCAATCCTACCGCAGAACCGTCCGCTAATGCGGCAAAGGATTAATCAACAATTAATTTGCTTCATTTGGCCATAGCGCTATACTTGTTGTTTAAATAGGAATTTACTAATCACTATGTAATTGACATGTCAACTGTAAACACATACAATACGCTACTCTACTCTAACTCTTATTGTCGTTGTCATACGATCATTTTGTGAGTGCAACGTGCCTTGTGATGTTGCAGCTACTACATTTCACCATTGGCCTTGTTTGTATGTAAAAAGTCGAATCAAATCAAATGTTTTTATTTCAAATACTTAAGCTTTTACAAGCGTTTATAAAACGTTATTGACTAGTTCTAAATATGTTATTTTTAATCAGTTACAAATTATGTTGCTTTGACTTGAGCATTCTTGTGTTTTAATATAATTGATTACTACAAAGAATGTAAATTAAATCTAGCTTTCAAAATTGTTTTAGTGCGTACTCAATCCACCTCTTAAGTCTGGTCTCAAATTATTCAAATGAGGTGCGCCAAGGGTCACCGCACGCTAAGTTGGCAGGAACAACACCCTTGAGAGCGTATTGTCTCTAGCACATAATGAGTATTCTTGCCGACCTTTTTTGTGTGTTGTGACCTTCTTAGAACTAACCACAATACGTGTATCTTATACGCAAATATGACCTTTTGACACTTAAACTGGATCAGCGAAACCGTACGGAAATAGAACAGACGAAAATATCGCGGCCTTACGGGAAGCCTTACAATGTTTTGGTTCGGTAAGTCGCCTGATTGAATTTATGTATCGAGACATAAACATAAAAAAGGCAGTCGAAATGGCCATTTGTATCAATCCTTTTGCATGTATTTTCCGGAATCACACATAGTGTGAACATTTGGGAGCACAGTTGTCCGCAGGGTGGTCGTTGGGTGTCGTGGCGGCGTCGTTGCGACACTGACGACGGCTACGGCCCGGCGAGATGTGAAAATTATGCGGTTACTGGACGATGCCATAAACGTTGGCTTCTACCACGTACCTATAATATACTTGGTAGATACCTACTAACTATTAGACACCGTTATCAAAGCACTATAGAATATAAAAATGCGTACTGCCGAAATAATAAAAGGTTTTGTAGTAACGTACGTTTATTAATTTTGTTACTAAGCGAAGGTTAGTCATAAAAAGAAGCAAATATTGATTTTAAACAAGTATAGAATCTTAGTTTATTTGTGTTAAAGATCTAAGAACTACGGGTTTGCGTAACGCGTTGCCAGCAGCTCTTAACTGTGAAGCCCTTCTTAAGCTGTTATACTTATATGTTCTTGATTTGAAGAAACAAATGGTTGTGCTTGTTTATAAAATATCTGAGCTAAAAAATACATTTATCGTTTTCGGAGAAATCTACATTATGATATTTTAAAAATAAATGCCAATAGCAGCTGTAGTTAATTGAGTTATTTAGTCCGATACCCTAATCTAGTGTGAAGCAAGTTTTGAACGTGTATTCCCGTTCGTCCCCTTGACTTCGTCCCCGGGAGGGACGAACGGGAATTCGTTATTTATTTTCCCGATGGTCCCTCTAAATTTTATGGGGGGACGAATGGGAATAATTTATTAATTCTTTTTTTTAGGTCTATTGCTCCGTCCAAATAATATAAGACTGGTGGTTTTAATTGTTAAAAAAAAGAAATTTGAAATAAAAATCAGTCATTTATTAAGGAATAAAGATCACAGAATCAACTTTGCGATAACTCGCAAATTAAAAATTGGTATCCAGCACGCAGAAGCACGATTCCACCTTTTCTTTGTATATACTGCAAACAGCTTCCTGTACTACCAGAGGGACCAGGATGCGCTTCTTGTGACATTGTTGAGCTCTAAAAAACAGGAGACAATAATTACACACTTATTATTATAATTTAGAATGATATTTAATAATATGTGTATAATATGTATACTAAAATTGAATACAAATATTGATACCGTACATTATTAGCATAAATTAATAAGACATGAGACAATATAGTATTGACTATAAAACAATCAAATAACATTTGTAACTTACAAAAATGTAGATACTTACATCAGTAGTTTTCCGCAGAACTCGTGTCGAATATATATTATTACATTAACACCCGTGCACTTTCATTGTTTTGTCAACACTAACCCGACCGGTCTAATTTAAGGATAGGAAAGGGAGAGAATGTCAGGTAAACCAATAGGATTTACGCAAATAACACAATGTTATCGGCACTCTTTTGTTAACTACCAGCATCGCCGGCGCTTCCCGGCAGAGTTGTTATATTTAGTGTAGGTAAACATAATGAAACAATGATAAACTTAGGATACGTTTTATAATTCATGAAAAAATAGAGAAGAATTTTGTAAAATAATGATTGAATCTAACGAAGTAACTAATTTAAAAGTAAACTACGAAACAACGAATAAACATTATTTCTGCACAAATCTTTTTAGTGGGACGAATGGCACTAATCGAAGAACATATTCCCATTCGTCCCCTCTTGAATTAGGATTGGGACGATCGGGAACAAATTAAATATTAATTTTGTAAATTCCCGTTCGTCCCCCTCGGGGGACGAAGTCGAGGGGACGAACGGGAATACACCGTTTTGAAAAGTGAACTCAGCAAGAAAGTTGCCTCTCATTACGGAATATAGGTATACATTTGCATTTGACGATTAACCGCGTGTACATAATATACAATACAGTTTGCCTTTATAAATCTTGCAGATAAGCCTAACGTTGAACCCACGCACGTATTGATGGGTTAGATTCCTTAATGATGTTTATCACAATGCAATGGTTTTTTCTATGCATTCTACATTTTAAACACCCATGTTATTTACATGGGACCTAAACATACCGGCGAATTAGTACATCTTTACATAATCCTTCGAGAAGAACAGACATAATGGTGATTCTTATTTAAACGGGTTATATGAAATATCTCAGGCTAGGCTTGTTCTGTAGATTTAGTGAGTTTAACGAGATTTTCTTTTTATTTAATCCTGCGTAAATAGCGTTACATTATATTTGTTTAAAACGAATAGGAGTTTAGTTAAATAAGAGAAACGGAGAGAATAACGACCAGTTGATCGCGTCTAAATAGCCACTTACAATTGGTAGGATCCGAATAGCCTTTAAATGTCTTGGGTTGGGTTGGGCCATTTACTTCGGGGATGTTCAAAAGTTGTTCGCGATTTTTACATAGTCAAACTGAGAGTTTCTTTTTAAACACCTGAGAAATTTTAGGTTGATATACCTCTATCTGAAGGAAGCAGGGATCGTAAATCCTGGTTGGGTAAAACTTGAAGTGTATCATTATACTTTCTCACTCAAATAGAAATAAACTAAGTTTGTCTGTATTGCCTGATTAGGCACAGGCACTAATGGCTTCCACATTTCGCTGATATATTTCGCTGATATATTTTAGGTCCCATGTAAAGGGGGTAGAGCCCGGGCACAAATCCGTACTTACTCCGATTAGCTACTGAAAATTTAATAAAAAACACCAATTACACTGCTCGACCTGCGAATCGAACCTCTGGTATAGCAGTCACGTTAACGACCACTCGGCAAATTTTTAAAAACATTTAGAGCCTGTAATTTATTGTTGTTAGATTAAGTTTTTCTGAAATACTCGTAAGCATTAAAAAAAGTGTCAAATTAAATAAAGGTGACACTGAAATTGTTTTTCATCAATTTGTTGGATGAAACAAAGAGAGCAACGGTTGGAAATAACAATCAAATTTCAGGTTCATCACATAAACTGAAAAGCTCTCGTCAAAATTCACACCTGAATATATTAATGAAGAGAGATGGAACAAAACATATAAGGTACAAGGATAAAATAAAATCGAGTCCAATCTTTTTGGTGTTGTGAATGAAGCTTGGAGGTTACATGTGTTCGAGAATCTCATTACGGTTTCATAGTTCTTACTAGGTGAGCTTAGCGGTGAAAGAAAATGTAATCCAAAAAAAGGTATACTTACCTACTTTTATTTTCAGTCCGCTTTCCAGTCTGTTGTAAATATCGTGTTACAGTTCCTTCGTGTGTTCGAAACTTCTATTTATGATCTTAAGTTTGAGAAGTAGCCAACTATAGCAAAACTCTTGCGCCATATGCCGCGGAACATTCTAGAAAGGCGTGTTACTTGTTAGTTACTTAATAAAAGTTACCGTCGAGTGTAACATCTCATTATACTCACAGCTTTAACATGGATACAGCAGTTTTATGTGCGAACTTTCTTTTTTATTTTAGTAGCTTTTTTTAGAGGTGCGAGGAACTCGTAACATAATATTGTTCGCGGTAACACTAAGGACGCTAATGCATAAGCTCATGTTTCATTTGAATATTGTTGTGACTTTGAGTGACGTAGCGTTCATACCACAAAGTGTGGTAAAACATACTGAACGACACAGTAGTGCAGAAGTGTTGGGAGGTTACAAGGTGTTAATAATTTATGTTTTTTAAAGAAACCTCTAAGTTAATCATTTAACAAATATTATAATGTACACACTGATATTTACTCCATGTAGATCCATCTACATAGATAAGTCAAAGTCACAGTCATTTATTCAAGAGAGACTACTAAGTAGTAATTTTTGAACGTCATTTTCACATTATAGGCAGCCCCCATAACACCCGCCCTTCACCGCCTCCTAGTATTTTAGCTGGCAAGAAGAAGCGGCACACAAAGTCCCCAGCAACACATTTCTGTCTGTTCATTTACTAAGGCGTTATAATTTACATTAGTATAATGTCAAATTTTTGCTAAGAGTCTCAGATCAAATAAAAAGTTAAGATGGAACTTTGCGAACAAAGAAGTGAGGCCGGCTAAAACTACGCCTTGCCGTGTACAAGATATCGACAAGATATCCTCGACTGACAAGATATCGCGTATTTTCGGTATAGTTATATAGGGTAAAATTGTGTTTGAACACGGCAAGGCGTAGTTTTAGCCGGCCTCACTTCTTTGTTCGCAAAGTTCCATCTTAACTTTTTATTTGATCTGAGCTAGGAGTACTTAATTATTTTTTTCACGTTATATTATTTTATCGAAGTTCGAGCTCAACTAAGGCGTTATTATAATGGTAGCAAGCCTCCTCTTATAAGAATTTACAAACGGCGAACTAGCTTACACGATATGATAATGAAAATTATACTATGCATTTATTCGTAGATGCAGGCTATATAATACAATTTTCAAATAGTTACGTATTAAGTTGAAGTCAAATAAAAGCGTGCACAGATGAACGTCGTCGTAAAGGAATTCAGAGTAAATTTTAACTGACATACTCGTGCATACTTAACGAGTTGATGTTAATTTTACGTAAGTTCCTAATGGCTCGTGTATTAGTGAGCGCTACAGCATAAACCTGTTTCAATATAATAGGCTTTGACTGTATCTGTCATATAAAACGAACAGTAATTGGGTACTTATTACTCGTGTCTACTGCTGTTTTGTTTCGCTTTGTGCGTAGGTAAGCCATTTGCTTTTGTTTATTTTAATTTAACTACCAATTTGTATGAAACATTGAAGTACCTAACTGGGAAATTAGGCTTTTTTTTCGTTCGGGGTAGCGGCTTCTACCTCCATGGCAATGAAAATATTGTTCAATGCAGTTCAATGTCAGTTCTTCAAGTACACTACAATTAGATTGTTACGAATTGATTGCAGACATTTTCTGACGGCCATACTTAACCATCTCAGCGCTTCAAACATTCTTGATATAATTTAATACCTACGCATATACATTATATGTAAATACCGAACCGCACGCAATTGCCCATACCAGACATTCCAATTAAATTAATAACACGACCCTTTCTTGTGACCATGTATACGTTTTTTTAAAGCAAAGGGGGAACGCAATCAGATCGAATTTAAAAAGGACGTCGGACTTGAGCCCTTCTCAGAATCTGCAATATCAAATTACTGGAGGAAGAGCAATTTGATCATACGAGACTCGAAGACACTGTTAATTTTGAGGTGATCCAAGTTTCAAGTTTAAATAAGTAATGTTTTGGATAGTGTTAAGACTGTCGAAAAACATGGAATTTGTAGTTGCATTTTTGTTGTTCGCGTACGTTGCATGCATATAAAATTATATTTATATTATGAGTTTACTAAATACGAAGTCCTGATAGAGTTAACGTATAGTTAAACCTGCAACCCATTAGGAAAAGTATTTGTTGGATCAACGTAACGCAGCCAAGGAAAAACTTAAATACGTCATACATTTCCAAATATCTGTTAAACGCGCAATAAGTATTACAAAAATAAAAATTATCGGGAATAATGCGCTACTATTTTATAATGATTATTCTGTCAATTTAGCAGATAGATTAGTATCTCTGTGGTTTTTAAAATACCCGCAGTAAAACTTCGACGTTAGATTTCCCTTTAATATCTGAACGGCCCAACCTGTATATAAAATCTTTCTTAGAATTTATTATCTTAGGTTTATCCTCGGACTCAATTTCGTTATAACATTCTGTTGATATAGTAAATTAATATTTATTTAGGAGATATAGAAAAGCTTTAACAAAAATATGACTCAGTACTAATTCGAAAGCTTTGATAATCAAGTACATAATGTGTACTGTCACGTTATTTAGAAAATGTTTATATGATAATACAATGTCGTGTGTAACAGCCGATCGCTAATGAAACGAATTCCAATATTCCATTGTCAGTGAACCCTGTGTCAATCTACTAGTTATTTTTTTAATCACAGATCTGACCTATCATGTGATTGCGATTACTATGCTATAATCGCATTACGTAGCACGCATACACATATATTTTTTCAATTTCAATTACTGTAAGTATGAACAAGGACGTAAAGTTAGTCCCAGTTATGATGAAGTACCAACTCTTTGGTAATGGTAACTCATCAGTCTCAAACAGCAATGAACTTTTATAACTGTAGCAAAAAATGAGCCAAGTCGTCAAAAGTCATCGTCATTCAAAAAGTATTAACTTTTTTCTCAGGCCAAACGGCAATAAACTGGTTTATGGTCTCAAGCGCAGCTGAGCCAGTGGAAAATAATTATATAGCGAGCTTTCAACGTTATTTTCAGTGTTAGCATTGTATGTGAAAAGCCGGTGACGAGCCGTGGCCGGTAATGGAGGTGCCGGTGCCGAGGGCTCTTGCCGCGACGGTATTGTGCGCCCACTGACAAGCCATTGCGGATCTATTGTGGTCACGTGGCCGTGTGCGCATCTGTTACCGCTTCAACGTTTCATTCGGTCGTTTAACATAACATACCATCACGCCTTTATTCCTCGAAGGGTTAGGCAGAGTTGTACTAATGTACACCCACATTTTGCCGGTATGTTTAGGTCCCATGTAATAGGGGGCGAGCCTATTGGGCACAAATCCAAAATCCGAGCTGCTACTGGGAATTTCATAGAAAAACCCAATAACACTTTGCTTGACCTGGGGATCAACCCAGGACCTCTAGCGTAGCAGTCGCGCTTAGGACCACTAGACTAATGAGGCACCTGTATACAAGCATGTGATTATTGAGTACCTGCTTAGTACGTAAGTATTGCCAACGTTAAGCGTGGTATTGTCACAATAGAAAACAATGCACCTCAGAAATACGTACAGCTTGTGTTTTGTGCGAATTATGAAACTTTGAAAATAATTAAACTCTGTCCTTAAATGCCAACTCATCTTCGCTTTTATATCGAAACTAAATAATTTTGTTCAGATCCCGTAACGTAATTATCTTTTGTTTTGTAAACTATGAATAGTTTCGAGTTAATTAAAAGTTATCATCAACAGCTGAGCTGGAATTATATTCGCTTTGAGTAATCGTTGAACAGCCAGACGTAACGCGAACACAATATCACAATATTAATTACCTATTAATTAAACTGCGTGCAGGCTACTGTTCGTTACTAATAAGGAACATGCATGCATCATAACAACACAATAGAAGATATAATTATTCCCGGGAATGTTCAAATTTTTTTTTAAATATTGTTCAACATACTTACATATCCAAAATTGAGCTGTTTAAACGCCGCCTCTCTTCCTCTTCTAGCAGCTTTCGACTATGTGATTAAATTCAATGTCGTGGCCCGTGACGTTTCATTTCGTTCGACCAATGACAGCGCGTTTTGTAAATTTGAATTTCACTCGCATAATTAGCACTTTTTAATGATTATTTTATACAAATAAATAACAATTATGTAACAAAATGTTGTTACAATAATACTTTATGTATGTTTAAGATTCCGGAAAAAAATATATTAAGCAAATTTAAACTTCATGCATATTCCTAATTAATGCACTGAACATAAATACAAGGGTACAATAGTGTTAGACCCCAACTGTAACTATAGTTTAATCAATATTTATGTATTTCATCATTGTTTACTATGAAGAATGGTGTCTAATGGCACCATTACATTGATTAGGTCTAGACGTAATCAATTTACATACAACTTTGAACATATTAATACCGATAGACTACCTTTTGTTTTATAGTCGCCAGCACATCAGGTTATACAAAAACGTCAAATTTCTCCAAATGATTTTAAACCTTAATATCATATCATATCATATCAATATCAATATCATATCATATCATAACAGAAAAAATAACATTGTGTGAATGTAGTTTTTAATCCACGTTGAACATTTTAGACAAACACGGCCGGCAAAGAGATGTTTCATTCACACACGAGTGAAAACTGAACGTGTACATAGTTTATCGTGTGTAGGGAACAGAATATTTACTGTTTATTAGTCCCACGTTGGGTGGCAGGATGCAGCGTGTCCCGGTTGCGTTGTTTACGCGTCACGCCGCCCCAACGTCGCCGAACGTCGCTAGCGATCGATATGGAGCCTCACTCGCTCTGATATTGAATTTTAATGAAGCGCACCAACTTAAATAACCTTACCCAGAGTTTCAGAATTCCCGAAGTACGTTAAAACTTCACGCTGGAAGTTCTCGCGCACTTTAAATGGTTTGATACGACTTTTAACTGTCAAAGCTTTTGCTCATTGTGTACGCTTGCAAGGCATATTATATACCCAGTATCCAAGAGAGGAGTCAAGTTACTTTATAATCGATCTCGGCAAGGTTCTATTTAAAAGTATCATTGTAGGTATGTATGTACTTAATTGACTGCCTCATTAGTCTTGTGATCCAAAGCGGGACTGCTACGCTAGAGGTCCTGGGTTGAGCAAAGTGTTATCGTAGTCTGGATTTGTGCCCGGTTGTTGGCAATAGGCTCGCTCCCTATTACATAGGACATAAAAATATACCGGCGAAATGTGGGTGTATATTAGTACGCCTCTGCCTAACCCTTCGGGGAATACAGGCGTGATGGTATGTTATGTTATTGTATGTAATCTGCGTAAGAATCTGCAATAAACTGTACGTTGTTTAGTGTGTGAGCAGAAAGTATCAGCCGATCGTGCCGTTACGTTATTCGCAAACGCTTATAAAATTGTTGCCTATTAAAAAAACAATACCATCCAACTCGATGGGCACATCGAATCAGATTTAATATCCGCGGATATGGAAAGTCAATGCGATGCCCCCAATAGAATATTAAGAATCGATATCGTATTATCGTCGGATGTAAAAGTCGAAGTATGTTATTATAGTCGTAACCGCAAGCTGTCTCGGGATAACTTCTTGCTAGTCCTTTGCCTTGAAACAATAATATATTCCTTATAATAGTTTATATAGGAGCACTCGATGACTTATATAATAACATTTTTCAAATGCTACAATATTTTTATTGGCAGTTATCTCGCTTTTACATAACTTCTACGGAAGAAAATATAAAATAATAGTTAAAGTTTTGGTTATTTTATCTTAAGAATGTTACATGGTTTATCTCTATAGCACAGAATTCATATTTATATTATTTTTAGTGTTGAAATAGAAAGCATAGAATCTAATAACTTGACAGAAGAAATCACTGACGACACCGTCATGGTATAAGAACTTGGCTTCATGGCTTCAAACGCAGAGGCACATAAGCCAAGAGTCTTGTAAAACAAGGTCACTGCTGATGGATACAGGTTGTTGGTCACGAAAAGCTGAGTATCAACTGCGCGTCAGTTCAGCAGCTTTACTACCCTACCACCACATTCGATGAACTCGAAGGTTTAACATCCAATCACTTTACCGACCGAACGCTTGTTTCTTTATTAACAGTCTAAGTTTTTTCCCAAGATTGAATTCAATTTATGCCAACATGACGTCTACTTAGGAATCAGAAAAAGAAAAAGAGTTTTAAATATATAGATATTTGTTACTTATTTCGAATCGCGTACATTATTGTTATAAGTACCGTACTCTGTAGTACTGAACATTAAGATAATATTGTACTAAAAAGGTTGGTAATAATAAAGTTCTCACGAAGTAAATAGAAACAAAAAGTACCATTATTAAAATAAACAGTTATTTAAGTACAATAACAGTTTAGGCTCGCTAAACGAATGGCAATTCAAAGAACCATAAGATTTTAAGAATCACTTCGAATTTAATATAATTTATGTTTCCTTCTTTCCACTATTCGAGCCTTTGGCAGCGGTTGGCACTTCGGTCACGGCTACATACTGGCCCGACAATCCGTGACCAAAAGCATTATGTAAGTTTCATTCCAATAAATAGTGGTCACATACATATTTGAAAATATTTCCGTTTTTTCTATTGCCACACTTTTATTTCTACGTTCGCCAGCACAGAGGTTCGTTTAATTCCATTAAAAACCTTATTATTCTATGCTGTGTTTGTGCCTTATGACGCTGTGTATGTAAATTGGAAAATTCTTGTAAAAAACAACGACTCTGCGATAAAAAAAATTAAAGTCTTTCTATTCTACTATTTTATTCTGGTTTATTTTTCAGCGATATGGTCACAGAAAAATAAACTAGAATAAAATATTGGCATTACATTTAAATATATTGGCATTGTTTTAATTTTGTTAAAAATCTGGTAATTTTGACCAATACCATCGCATACCATCACGCCTGTATTGCCTGAAGGGTTAGGCAGAGGTGTACTAATGTACACCCACACTTCGCCGGTATATTTAGGTTCCATGTAGTAGGGGGTGTGCCTATTGCCATTAATCGGGCACAAATCCAGACTCCGAGCTGCTACTGAGAATTTCATAGAAAATCCCAATACCACTTTGTCGACCTGGCGATCGAACCCAGGACCTCTATAGTAGTTGCGGTTAGGACCACTAGACCAATGAGGTTAGACTAATATGTTCAATGAAAAAAAATCATGCACGTAATTAGAATGTACAGTGGGTTATAGCTGTTACCTGACCCACTTAGACGCCGCCGGCCCACCTACGGTGGGTCAGGTAACTGCTAGAACCCACTGTACATATTGTTAGGAAGTAGAATTTACTTTTCAAGACGACAATTCATGTAATCTCCATTTCATAACAAGCTTAGCTTTAAATCTTTGTGCTTGTCACAAGTCTCAACATTTACTTTGAAGTCAAACTCGAGCCACATAAAGACATTAAAGACAATAATGCCATAATTTAAAAGTAAGACTTGAGCATCAAACAAAACAAAGCTTCGACGGAAGCACACGAGAACCCATTTGTACGTGAGAGTTGACTGAATATGACCATTTAACCTGCGCGTTCTCCTTCCAGTTGTTAAAAGGAAAGCATTTTTCAGAGAGAACGGCGCGCAAGCCGGGTGCAATTTGTGCTACCCGACGTCGCCATAGCTGCTTGAATACAATCGCGGAATGTTACAGTTAAATTACGCGAAAATGTTATTTATTCGCGGGACGACGGATCGATTCAAGCTTGTGATCCAAACGTCTCCCGAATACTTCGAATTTCCTCCCACTATAAATTGTTTTCTTTGTGAAATATTTCGCTTAGTTCGTTCCTCTTTAACAGAATTTAGGAACCTACTTCGTGGTGTTTTATTGTTGGCTCTTTGTTATTTCACATTTTATAACGTAACGCGTAACGCCGCTTCATACTAATCGTAGTAATAAGTACTTAAATAAGAAGTAAATTCTCATATTTCGTCATCATGGTGATTATAACATAGGATTCATGAAAGAAAGCAATGCCTTCTTTCATGAATCCTATGTTATAATCACTAATTAAAAATTATTATCAATTAATTATTATATTTTTTGCGTAGTCATAACTTATATTTTAATGAATAAATAAGTGCTCTGTGTTCGTATTTATAATGTTTGTTTATTGTGTGCCAGCATAAAAGTAGGTAATTATTTAAAACTAGCATTCCGCCCGCGGAACTCGCGGCGCTCAATGTAAAGCCACTCAGGAAGAATGTAGCTTTCATTGGTGTTGGGTTCAAAATCGGGTCATTAGATCTAGAGGATAGCCCCCTACAACGTCACAGACTCACAACGACACAAACTCACTAACTATCCCTCTTTATAATATAGATAAGATTATATTTATTTTAGTATAGATGTAACAAAAATTATTACATAATGTATTGTGTTTTCAAGGTTCAGAAAAAAGTGGTGGTACCATGTTATCCCTGTATAACATACATGCATGACACGCAAAGTTTGCGGCGGGAAAAAGTAACGGTAGAATGTTTTTTAATCAATACGCGTTTTTGTACCACGTACATATGTTATTCGAGTTCATTCGTCCAACTCGGCCGTGTAGCTGATTCCTTAATATATTTCTTTGCAGAAAACACTCATGTCTTCAGACTTGTTTACCGACAAGAGCAAAGTTTCGAGAGCAAACTAAAACTGCTGACGTGTTATGATTTTTTCCAGTTTCTTTTCGTGTGTCCTGAGTTATTGTGTGCGTTGTTTTGTGTGTTAACAATTTTTAGAGAACGAGGGTATTTTTTGCCACAATGAGTTTTGTAGTAGGTAGTTACAGTAACTAGTTTGGTTAAGTTGCAAACATCAAGCTTAATCATAAGAATCTACTTTTTATCTTTACTAATGACTTAAATGAAATAACTAATCGAGTGTGCCGCAGAATTTAGCAAATTTTAGTTAGAGGAAGGCCTTATACCAATTTGTGGGATAATGAGGGCTTCGATGATGATGATGATAAAGGCAAGGCAGAGATATATGTTTAGATTCCATGGGGGCGAGCCTATTGCCATTAACCGGGCACAAATCCAAACTTCGACCTGCTACGGAGAATTTCATAGAAAATCCCCATAACACTGCTCGACCTAGGAATCGAATCCAGGACCTCTAACGTAACAGTCGCGGGATGATGACGATGCTGAATTGAAATTTAAATATTGACTTTGAAACATTGAGCTCTGAAAATGATAATATGACGTTATTTGTTGTTACTTACCCTAATTTAATCTCCCGCAAATTCCGCAGCGAGTCATTTGGCAACGCAACAATAATCCTTGGAGCACGTGGATTTTCTTTGCTTGCTCTTTCAAACCCGTAATATTACTCAGAGCGCGCTCCCTCCTGAACAACCCTTTTTTTGTGTAACGCTCGTATTTTTCAACGGCGAGCGAATGGAACGCAATTTGTTTAACTCGTAGCATTCGCCTTTTTTGTTACGCTCTTACTAGCTGTATGCAGCTTAGAAACGGAGATTTCAACACGTCAATATTTCTGTAATAATGCCTATTAAAACTGTAGTGCATAGTATAAATTGCCGTCGTTTTATGAGAATTGCTTCTAGAAATACATTTTCGGACTTGTATTCAAGTATTTTCTATTATTCATTATATTCTCATTAGTCTAGTGGTTCTCACTGCGACATAAGCGTATGTTAAGTATAATACAATTGACACTAAAAATTTTCTTCGCAATCCAGTTTCAAGAGCCGATAACGAGTGCCGACAGACAACAAATTGTAGCTCGTTCAATTTATTGCACTGGACATAGCCCAATGTCCCAATGTCGTCCTAAGAGTTAGCTCTTTTGAAAGAGTGGTCGTACTCTCCACATGACTGTCTTAATTCGTCATTTGTCTGCTGTTTTCGTCTTAATCAGACAGGAAACAGACGGATGTTCTCGGAAACATGAAAATACCGAGTTGAAAGTGATCGACAAACGTAACTTGCTTCACAAGTAGTGTCTATTCCACATGTTCTATGGAAATAACAGCGAATGTGAGAGATAATTAAAAAAGTTTTCACGAACTAACGAATACCTACTTCACGCAATGTGTGACGCGTATTGACCATGTAAAATATTTGCTAATTCATCTCCTGCCGCAAGGATGTACCTATTTCCAATATTTATACAAATGACAAATATTTATTAAAATTAATCGTTATTATTAAAAGTAGTTAGTAAAGAACTTAAGCATCTTAGAAGGTTCAGATTATGGTTGTGTCGCACGGAACGACCTCTCGCGTTCCATTCGGGGTGGCCGCAGCTGCTGTTAGAACCTGCAGTACATGTCCCCGGGTGTGTCTAAGTACCCGAATACGTTTATCTCGCGTGGGAGAAGATTAATTTAGTTTATTGTGGTGCGCGTATATTGAACTCTGCGATGGCTGTGAGGTCGCGCGGTTCGTTGCCCGGTCCGCAACATCACGCTGATTTGCATGTTTCTTACCGATTTCATGCTCTCCTTGTTTCTTTGTTCATTTATTTATTTCTCAGAATCGTGACAAACCGAATTCGTTGCATGATGCTGACGATGATGGCTTATATCGTTATTATTACATTAAAGTGCACCTTTTGTCTCAGAGCTGTAAGTGCACGTTTCCATGCGTCACATCGTGATAATGGATTCAACTACATGGAACATTTAATAGAAAACCAGTGTTCGTGTCTGCAAGGTTTCATTCCGAGAACTGCAAAAAAACTTGCAAGGTGCATAATGGTAGAGTGATACGAGTGAAGTGGCCGGTGCCCTGAGATCGTGTTCGCGGTTGTTGGCGTCTGATTAAATCTGTCGGGTGCAACATGCGGTCACCGTCGCCGACCTCCGTCGCCGCATCACGGCACCTCGCCGCCCGCTGCCCGCCGCCCGCCGCCCTCACACACCGGACCACTCACTCACTAAAATCAGACGCCGCCACCACTCGGTGCACTCCTAGCTTAATTTAATAACGACGGAAATTTTCAAGAGACGAAACTTAACTTGTTTGTATAAACGTTCGCCTTGCACCGGTGCACTAATTCAGCGTGCAAACAGCGCAGTTGTATAGAACTAGATTTACGATTCGCTCCCAGTTGCATAGTATACTGTCTAAATAAATATTCGTGAACGTGGTCGAGTGTGGAGCTGAATTAAATTTTTCACAAAACTGAGCAGCGATAAAACGTCCAGGAGCCGTTGCGGCGCACGGCGGCCGGCGACCGTCGCAAACTATCTGTGCGCGCTCGCCTGCATAAAACTTGCTAATTAACATACTCACCAGTGTACCACATTTAAATGTTTAATAGCGTTCCGGGGGCTATGCGGGTAAAAGCGTGTCTACGGATTTTTATTCGCACGATTCAGCTGAAGCGATTTATTCTATTAAGGCATTGGGAAAAATGCCTATCATTTTTATTTTGCAAAGAGGGTGACGCGGAACGGTGTGCCATACGCAAATTTCGCAGAATTTCGTTATTATTATTTGGCACCGTGAAGATTCACGATAACGTGAGCTTGTGAAAAATCTAATAAAACAGGAGTGCGGGCGTTGAGATTGGAAATATCGCTTAATGCTCTGGCTCGGGTGTGGACCGCGGGACGCATTCGTGGAAATTATTTGGAACACAATAGCGGTCCTTGTTCGTGGTCGCATCACTTATCACGATTGAACCACTTCTTTTTAGCCGTTTTTTATCTGATATCGAGCTTCCTTGTTCATTGTGGGGCCTTCGATGTAATTTTTTGATCAAAAATATAATTAAGAAAACGCTTCCAATTAGAATTAACTGGAGTGGAATAAACAGTTCGTATGAAATATGCGATTAACGCTGTGGAAGTTCGATTAACAATTCATGGAATAACACTTTATGTTATTAATATATTCATGCTTAAGTTTGCTATCGCACACGCAGTGCGCGGGCGTAAGTAAATGTTTGTACAGAAACGTTAGCGTGTCTAGTTAATAGGTACCCAGTCGGTGTCGGGTAAGTGATTCCTTATTAATTGTATAAACTAAGAACCACTTAATCAGTATTACATTGGGACTCTTGGGTTATCGTTGGTTAATTTTCTTGAGGAAGTTGTTATTTTTTTTTGCAGATGGAGCTATTCACAACCTGAAATGAAAGTGAAAAGTAACAGTTGAAATGTAGTATACCCATATCTATCACCTCTCTATAGTACAGGATAAATTAAACATTTGGAAAGTACTAAAGAATTAAGAGTTAGATAGCAGATTCTTGGCATGATTGCAAGGACTTATTGCTGCCTTTTTCAGTGACCCAATTTCTAAGTAGATGCTCTGGTTACCCTGTGACGTATGCAGGTATCAAGGATATAGGTATGCGGGTAAAATATTAAATTTAGTGGTACTTATTATTAATTATTTAATTTTGGTCAACATTCGAAAATTTCACCACAAAATATGTACTTAGGTAGTTTGAATATATCTAGCTTTTAGTATTTATATTTCTTCATTTCACTACTTTTTTAAGGTTGGCAGCGGTCATATTGTATGGGTAAAACGAATTTGAATTGCTAGCTGTATCATCATGCTTACTGGCTTTATTGTCTCATTGTGTGGTGCAGGTGATATCAAACTATTAAGGGTCACATTCAACCATTCCCCCTGGAATTAATTCATATTGGGAATTCGTCGATCCATGACAATTTTATATGAATTCTAATTGTCTAAATGACACATGTCCTTCTCACGATGCCTTTTCTTACCAAAATACAAAAGTGGTGACTTATGTTATGTTATGATGATATAAGGTTACGCCGTGAAAGAAGCTATTCTGTACTCAACAAAGAACTTTTCACGAGGGTGCAGGTGAAACATTAACTAGTTATTGCGATACTTCACGCATGTTATTTTCCATTACAGCGTTCATGAACCTTCATACATTACCGTGCCTCTTGATGCGACTTGGAGTATGTATGTACGCAAGTTTTTAATTTTCGTGATAAATTGTATTTAATATCAAGTGTAAGCTTTGTATGTCGGGCTATATTTTTCCGCGGAACTCTTCTGGTACGGTTTTCTATACAAGCGAGTCGACGCCGACGCTGGTTATATTAAAAATGAAATGCAATTTTCGGTATCATAGCCTTTGCGCTCTATTTTCGCTATCGCGTGCTCTAGCAGCGGAATTTTACAGATTGTATTGATGTGTGAATGGTACGTTTAAGAAAAATGAAGTTAAGGTTATATTTCAATGAAATTGGTTTATTTGATTATTTGCAATAATGAATGATGCTACAATTTCGGTATATTTATTAATTCAAGGCACATTAACAATACCAACAAACCACAGAAATATAGACTTAGTGTTTAGATCAATTACAGAGATGTTTAGGATAGAATAGCTATACAGTATTCAATTACAAATCTTCACAATAGAATTTACACCTACACAAGAGGCTATTATTATTAATTATATTAAATAATGTTATATAAGCTTTTATCTAAATTGAATATGTATTACTTAGTTTTGTAATAAAAAAAATATATAACGACAACTGCCTACAAAGTTTTAGGAAATTCTTTATAATAACAATTCATCAATGTTAATTATTATTATTATTATTAAAAAACAAAGGGGACTCAGGAAAGAAGGAAAAAGAGCCTGCTGGCACTATCTCGCACCCGACACATCAGGGAGGTTACTCTTTAGCGTGAATTAGAAATGTGTACATTATCTACAATTAAAACTACATTTATTGCCATATGGAGAATCTCAAATATCGATAATTACTGAGTATATACTCTGGGATCTAGAATGTAAAGTGTAGATAATATTAACACTATAAACATGGTCGGAGTGTAAAGTAAAGAAAGATTCCAGGGCGGACCATAAAAGCCTCTTACCGTTCGTCATAGTCTGAATATATTAGAGCTATATATTATGTGCAGGGGTTTATCCAGTGAAGCAAACGCCGTAAATGTTTCTAGTATCAATATCTCTCGGGTTTCCCTGTGTACCTTACAATATTTTGTGTGTTTTATGTTTATGTGTGTTCCCGTCGCCAATATTTTGAGTGCGAAAGTATTTTACGGGACTTCTTTTTATACGTGGAATATTTGATCAAAATCCAGTGTTTTATCTCAAACCCGATGACAGATCGGCTTTTACCAACTTTGCACGCATTGTCGCCTGTATTTAAATTATCTGCATACTTTAGTAGAATCACTTTATCTATAGGTACTTAAGTTCAAATACATAATTTTAATTTGCTTTTATTAAAAGTTGAGCTTCTCTTTAAATTAAAAAGGTTTGTAGCTAACGAGTTTTCTTTAGGAATATTTCTAGCAGATTAATTTATTTTACAAAAGTATTCCTTTAAGAACTATTTAACGTTTTATAATTAAACGCTATAATTTTTACGCCCAGATGGAATAATTCAGTGTTCTGAGTTAAAAAATAAATTTATGAAGGAGTTTAAAGCCAGTTTGGTGTGCCGTTATTTGTGTTTCTTAATTACACTGTAAAAATAAATAGCTTCAGAGTAAATAAATCGTTGAGAAATTAATAAAGCTTTTGCTGAGCAATTCAACTGGATATAAACGCTTTTAGTTTTTTATGGATTCTTGAACGAATTTTATCTGAGTTTCATGGCGACAGCCAATCCTAAGCGACATACAATTCAATTCCAAACTTAAATTGTTATGCATGACTTTCCAATTTGTGGGAATCGTTTCCAAGCAACACGAGTTAACTACATATTTATGAAGGCGGTATAAGTTGGAGCGGAGAGAAGAATATCTGGAGTGATATGGAATGTATTATCATATACCTACGTACTTTGTAAAAAATCTGCGGGTGAGGCGTGAACGCGGCGGGCGCGGCGGATGAGTCCCGCGAGCCCCCAGGCGCTCGCCACGCTGCGGCAACTGCTCTGCCTAACAAAACTTCCAACAGCTTTAGTTTTACAGATCATTTTCTTTCCTAAAAAAACTGTATTTAATTAGTTTAGGCGCTCAAGCCGAACAAGGTCCCGTTCTAGGTATTCTATTCGATAAAAATAAAAATCAACTGCCACATGTATGTCTCGATTGATTTTGCTGATAATTTTTATTGAGGAAAACCATATTATGGAAAATGCACCAAGAAAACTGAATAAAATTAGAATTTAAAAAAAAAAAACAGTAGTTTCGTGACTGTACATTTATGTAGTGAAGTAAAGGGGCCAGGAGTTTAATGTGACGTGGGTGGCAAATGAATATGCGCACACGTCCGTCGTCACCACGAGTTCGTTCACTCGCACTCCCACGCATGCGCCCGTGGTCCGCACTGCTATCCGGGAAGCTACGTTCAACGAACACAATTATGAACCTATTGTATTGGACACGCTGCCTACTTTATAATTATAGATATCGTGTAAACCAGTCGCCGTGAAATAAATCATGCCGTTGGCATTGACAGACGATTAATGTTAAGTACTTTACTTCTAGTTTTTATTCCGCTTTTTTTAGTGAAAACTGTGGGGTCACTACGATTTTTTCCTGAATCGCTATTCCAAATTCTACAAATAAATTCTTCCAAACTAAAACACCCAGATTTGGATAAGTATCTGCGGCCATACAAATATTTGTTCCGTGCATATACATACATATTAAGTAAACCAAGCAATATTATTTAATTTCTTAACACTGATATAATAACAGCAATGTATTGTTAAACGTAATTCAGCCTCAACCATGGCTCAACTTGCTTTAATTCGTAATGATTAAACGGTAACAAGTTACGAAGCCACGGTTCTTATTCAATATCGAGTTGTCTCGCTCGAAATGATGCATCACTCTCGACAGTTACTATCAATCACTCGGCACTGTCTGCCGACAAACAATGCTGTATTATCATAAATGCCGTTATGTCACGCTGTATGGCATTAGTTGCACGTATTACGTACTTATGTATTGAAAGCGGAAAATTGAGCGGTGATAAAAAGCTTTTGTATTGAACATTACAAAATTTTTGTGTGTGTGATTAAATAAAACTGTTGCAATTCCGTTTACAATCTTTACATATTTTGTTAACTTGGTATTTCAACTTTAAATCGAAACTCCCTCCTGTAAGTGACACATCGACAATAAAGAAACGGCCCTTCTACTTCGAATTCGGTAGAGACTGTTTGATGAAGCAAGGCTGCTTCAATATGGCTCCGTCTAGTATCTCGTAAGTAAGTATACGATATCAGGCATGAGAACGTTCATACTAGATATGAAATATACGTCAAAAGATCCGACTGCAAAGGTTTTTTTTCCAATATGACCTGTCAAATTGGGTTGTTTGTCCCATATTTATAGCGGCTACCGCGATAAAGCCACCAGAATTGATGGCCGTCTAAATTACCCTATTGACAACTGACGTCATCGATTCCGGAGCGGCGGTGATGTCAGCACGTCTACACTCGATGCCGGTCCCGTGATGAATGTCTTTTACTGAGGGTTGATCGTTCCACGCGTACGCACGCGACCTATATTCCAGCGAAATACTCACGTGCTACCACAAATCACTTCACGTAAGCACTCGTAAACATCGGAAAGACGAAGGGTGCGGATGCCAGAATTAAACCCCTGCTCCTATTAAGACAGTCAAAATGTTATCTTAACGAGTTATTTGCCTCCACGGTTATATAAGTTGAAATAAGATTGAACGAATTAAAACGCAATTACGTTCAACGTTCCCAAAATATTGTGTTACTTATATCATCCTGAAATAGTAATTTCAGGATTAGACATAAGTAACACAATATTTTGCTGTTGTTCCAATATTGTTATGACAAGATTTAAGCACACATACGCAGACCTTTTTTAGCTGTAAAAAGAGATAAGTAAATTGAAGCAAGAAGTTTGGAGGACAATGCCGTAATTTTCTTTGGGACAGTACATTTTTAGCTCCCTTAAATTGTGTAGGTATATAGATAAACGTTAAACTGTTCATTAATTTATGTAGACGGCATATTGGTGTATAATCTTAATCACCACAGTATTATTTTACGATGAATACATTTGGAATAGAAAACGATTGATGTATTTTCTTTATATTTAAATCTGCATTAAATTAAAGAACCGGGTATTTCAGGTTAGTTAAGAGTCCCTTTTTAACCCCAATGCCCTAGGATGGAATGGTAACAATTTAAAAATAAATAGCTATTTTGACTACTCGCTAAATAATCACAAAATTACGCAACTTGTATCATGTAAACTATGTCGAAACATAACTCACGAATTATAGTTTCGATTATTGACACGCTGCTTGCTTAACCAATGTTTAAAATTGATTGGCAAATACTTTGTAGAAAATAATATCACAAATGTCTGAAGCTTCTGATAATCACAAATTACTCTTAACTGAAAAGCTTTACAGCTTTACCATCTTTCATATTTATTTCCTGTATGTTCTTAGGCACTTAAAATACAGAAGAGGGGTGTATACGATTTTACTATGTGTTACCGAACTACGAATGCTACACATAGAATCACTCAGTACTACATAATTTCAAACCGTTTGAGAACTTGAATGTCGACTAAACAAGGCAATAAATACTTTATAGGATTCCTGTGAGGTACAAAGGCGAATAGCGTTGCACTTGCATTTTATTGGTCCGCCGCCCGCGCCCGTGCTACGATGAAGCCGAGCTCCGACAAAGTAAGGATGACAAAGAGACGTGAAATGTCATTTAACCTTTGTCGTGCTTAGACGTCGTGACTCTTGTACTTACGTAATAATGAGGTTTTAATACAACGTCACTGTAATAGATCGAATCCCATGTTGGGTAATCGGCTGGTATAATTTCCGTGCTGAACTTGGAGTGGAAAAAACGTATTGTAGGTTGTTTATCTTGCGCAACTTGTAGAAATCAGCTGAGGTTACTGGGTTGTACTCATGAGCAATGTTAATAGCGAGCTGTGTTACTTACATACGGTACATACACGTGGTTTAAATTACCAAATATATTAAACACCTTGGACATAACTCCTTTTTCTTAGCTTTGCTGTACTGTGCTATTTACCGTTCAAGTGAACGTAGTATTAGTGGGAGTAATATTTTTATTAAATCAAAAAGTTGAACCAATACATTTTGTCTTACAAAAGATTTCTTATTGTTTCAGGTAAATTAAAGGACGAAGGAAGAAGAATAGTTAACATATGAACCGGTGTGTGCGTGCGAGATGCAACCGATACATATTGAAAAGCTGACAACCATCAAAATTTCTAATCTGATTAATGGTAAGGTAGACTAGAAGTAATAATTAATTTTCTTCACGGCCAATCAATACATCACGCTTATTACCTTTATTGCGGAGCGCATAATATCTAAAGTCAAAAATAGAAATCTTTAATACACGGTACAGTGAAAGGTACACCCACAAGGTACCAGAAAAATGGCTCCACGAAATCAGTTCCCGAGACATCTCCGTCGAGTGATTGATGCGGCGGGCGAGTTCGCTTAATTGCGAGGCTTCATCATTTATATTGTAGTCGTTTAATCACGGCGACCACTGGACGCTATGAGGGCTACGATAGCGTCGTCTCGTCACTTACCATCATATTTATTGGTGTCACAAATTGTGGGCATTTTGCGACACTGCTATCACGAATAAGATTGTTATTAAGTAGTATTGGTATTTGGACTTAACCCGTATTCATTGACCGTCAATTTGTGTTTCTTTTCAATTTGAGGGACGCCCTCCGGCAAGATGGAGTAATGATTTGCGAAAGGTTGCTTGCAGAATCTGGATGCGAAAAGCGGAGGACAGGGTGAAATGGCGCACACTAGGGGAGGCCTACGTCCAGCAGTGGACAAGTATAGGCTGATGATGATGATGATGATGACGTACTAGTGATCATGACGTGTTTGTGCGATCGTTTTGCGATTGAGAGAGAGGGATGCAGCAGTACACATTAAATAGCGCTATCCTTTTCTCACAACCGGTTATGGAATCTGTACTTTAGTGTAATAATTAGAGTACTGTAGTGCCATTGCTAGATAACATTGTAGACTACCCAAGTACACACTTTATACTCATTAGGTAGGTATGTCAGGTAACACACACTAATTAAAACAAGGACACGTATTTACCAACATCAATAGGTTTCATGACCGTCATTAATTATTTTCTCACTCTGATGGAGGCTGACTAGCCAAATTTTAAGGTTGGATTTGAATGGTTAACTGAATGAATTTGTCTATATTCAATTAAATATATTATATAAACGTTCATTGCCCTTTTAAATTGCGAAAGAAATCAATCAGCAAAAAAAAACGGTATGCCCTTTGACTATTATTTTAATAGAGACGATTTACATTCGTTCGCTTGCTTCCTACCTACATATCATCTCTATAATAGTTTCAGTGACTTCTTTTATGTGTGACTGGGGACTCATAACTTTTTAACATTATATGTGATCACAGCCAGGTTGTGTGTCATCAATAAAAAATGTTACTTGAAAACAAACAAGTTTTTCTTATCTGTACAATAAATCTTAAATGACAGAAATATACATTAAACATGATTAGTCTATTTTTGGCCGTTATAACCTAAATTGATCTACGTATACTAAGTACCTATATTACTAAACGTTACTTGGAAAGTTTTATACGATAAAGTAAATCAACTGTTTTGTCGATTTCATATACAACCGAACACAGTAGGCATTAATTCTTAGGCATTAATTCCTCTCTCCTAAATTGCCGTGCCCGACAGGGTCCATGATTGATACCTACTAAATTACTGTGTAACACCTGTTAACATTGTGGAGTGCAATAAATATATTGAGTATTGAGTAATTAAAAGTACACATTAGGTTGGAATATTTCTTGGAAGTTAATTATTTACTGTCATATTTGGTCCTTTCCTCCGCGGTTGGAGAATAAAGCTATTCCACATTGTGATTGTAAAATCTAACGAGGTACTCTCGTATATTTGTTTAGGACGGGTTTTATTCCGAGAGATTAAAACAGAAGCAATTAACGTGAGGGATAGCGACCACCATAATATCTTCTTACAGAAGTTTATAGGACCCTCGCGGACCGTTATAAAATAGGAAATTGTGTATATCACACGCTGGGGAATTGGATCCAGCTTTTAGAGAAAATAGGGGAACTATTAGTTTTATTTTATTACTGAGTATTTAAACATAAGCCAACCGAGGGTAATAGTTAAAGGTCACTAGTATAGCATACATCACTAAAATATTTGCATCATATATATCTGCTGTGTTAAACATTGAGCTCGGAAATGTTGTTAATCTACAAAAGTACTTCACTCAATGTTTCTTATATTTGTATAAGAATAACATGACGACTTATGTGCCTTATTAAAACTTGTGTCAACAGGTAGACACATACAAAGTCGAGTATTACAATAGCACATCATTATTATATTTCGGGACAATGTAATGGAAAGACAACATTTTATGTAATTTTAATACAAAAGTCGCCAAAGCCCTGGAATGTTTAACTTGGCGCAGCTCGTGACAAAAGCTTCCAAGTGAATTAATTAGACTTTATGTTTCTTCAAGCTAAATTAGAAGGTCCTTGCTTACAGTCTTTGTCGCTGTAGTTGTCAACATTTTTTTAGTTCTATTTTTGAAATATCTTCTATGATAAGTAATACCCTTAAAGGGAAAAGGGTCATACGTCTTACGTTGTGTATAATATATTTCCCAATACACTTTGTTACCCTTGTCGGGATTCTATGCCTATGTAATGTGACAAAGTGTTCACGAATATTCAAAAGAGTATTTACGTTTAGGTTTTCGTTTAGGCATAGCACAAAAAATATTTTTGGAATAGAAAATATTTCTCAAGTATATTTGGTCGTCTTGAATAAAAAGGTTACAAATCTAACCTAGCAAACACAAACGTTTTGAATAAGGAACATAATAAGTATGTATTAAAGTTTGCATACTAAACACTCAATTCAAAGTCAATATATTCATAACTTGTTCACGAACCAACTAGAATTAGCCAAATACGTAGAAACGTTAACGTTACAAATATGTAAGGCTATTTCCGAAGGCGGGCTGACCACGCGACGCGACGCGGACGTACCACACTCAACATGCTGCTTGTTATAGTTCACCGTGGCGTGCAAGCAACACTGGCAAATTCAGTTATTTAAATTAAATTTGCATAATTCAGAACGGCAAAAGCTTTCACATTAGCTGGGATTCCGCGGGACAATCGCAAATCAGTTTTATTTGATCCTACATATTGTAAAAATCTTATTTTTCGGCTTTGTACAGAGAATTACCCCTTGTAAATATTAAAACACTAATCCTATCTTGACTGGCTTTAATATCGTCTCGATTTTTCTAGGGCCGCAGGGTTTTACGTGGCGGATATTTAGGAAATGTTGAAGCAATGTGCCCCGCATTACATTACATTCCATATGGAAACTTAGTGAATAGCAACTCCTGACTAGGTACTTATCTTCATGTGTTGCTTATTCAACAGTTAAGCTTTATTTTATTGCTAAACTGCTCTAGCAAAAGTTTTACATTTAATACACGTAAATGACGCAGTAGGATTATACATAATACGTCTGTTCTTTCAATAAGTATGTAGGACGAGCGTATGGAACCAAAACTATCACATTAATTTACGTAGAACATATAGAAAAATCATACCATTGGAATTCAAAACATTAAAAAAAGGATTTGTGATTCGAAATCTAGGAATGTTTTCTTTTACATTTTGATTAAGTCGCACGAGTAATTTTCTCGGTTGCTCGCTGTCTTACCGAATAAAACTGAAACAAATGATCGGTAATCCGTCTTAAGCCTAAAGGGAATTCTTGAGAATCAATGAATTTCTGCCCCTTGTAGGTGACCTTGTTGGGGCGCTCCCCTCCCAATCTCTGTGAATTTTCTTATTATCGGAATATGGAATCGACGAAATCGTTGCTAAGATAACCTCGGAGAGATATATAAGGTATTTGCTTACTCAATGCTCGCCATGATCTGCATTTTTACATTATATTATAAAGATATCTTGACAATTATAGAACTACCTCTGTACGTATAAATAGATTTAATGTCAACAGATACTTGCCTTGCTAATATGATAATGTAAATTAATAAATATGTAAATGTATTATGAATATTTTTAAATGCGTTGTCCGTAACAGTGTATTTTAGTGGATGAATGCATGGATGATGTAATGATTTCCATGGTAAAGGTATTCAGTATAGACTGGCTTCACATTTTAAAGTATTTCCATACAGAGCAAGGCCAGCCTATACTGGATTTGTATAGCTTAAGGTGTAGCCGTGCGTACATAGTTCAATTACTAGAAGAAACGATATTATCGTACCTTTATGAAAAAACGACATGCAAACTGTTCCACGTTAGAATATCATTAAAAAAACTTCACTACGAACGAATAAATCAACGATAGCGAAAACAAGAGCACTCATCAGAGGTAATTCATCTCACTTGCACACTTTCTTCTGGTCCTTTCCTCCGCCTGCGTCATAATTGCGCTCTAATTTGCCGTAACATTGCGGTGTAAATAGGTTGAAAGTACTTTCTCTGCAATTTAAATAAAAGTTGCACTTTAAATTGAAAAACTGTACAGGAGACCGCTTTACAATTCATTGACTTTTCATCATTGCTCTTTCAGTGAAGATCTGAACATAGTGAAAATTGAATTTCATCTTTGTTTAAGTTTGTAACACCCTTTACGACGCATGCCCATACATATATTAAAATTGCTATTATAAATTATATTTTATTTTGCAAAGAGAAGTTAGTGTAATCGACATTTTAAGGGTTCAGGTCGAGTTTGTTTAGGACTGGACGTAACCTCCGAATATTGGGAGCGTGATTGGACGGGCGAGTGCCTATATTTATTGTGTACATAAATCTTTAAGAAAAGGTAAATACGGGAGATGAAGACGTTATATTTTCCGAGACATGTTCAGTGGAAAGTCAACTCGTATTTGTACAACCTCTGTATTTTTATCCGCTAAGACCAGGATTTATTTGATGTAGTTTGTACTATAGCGTAATCTCTGCATTAGCACACTGGAAAGGGAGACTATAAATAACGGTATTTCTAGCCGAAACATTTGTTCGGTTTTGTGAAATATTGAAAACATGGCGAAACGTAGAGCTGACCCGCATGCAGCATTAGTAAAAATCAACATAAGACTCTCGTAATTGGGTGTTACAAAGTCAAATATTTATTTGTTTAAAAATATGGTGACTAGAGGTTAAGCACACTACTGTATTTACACTAATCTATATTAAACTATGTCAGTCAGGTATCCATCGACCAAAAGTAAGATTCCCAAAACGAACATACGACAGCTACTTATAACTTTTTTGGGATATTTCCCTTTACCTCTTTCTAATACAAACACTGTACTGTACATAAGAAGCCAATTTTTATGTAAAGGACCATACTTTCATAGAAGATCTCTGCTATCATTATTGTTGTTGTAATAAAGCTCCGCGCCCCGCTATTGCGCATGAATCCCATAACAACCTGTTTCTCACCGCATGCGTGACAATAATAATAAAAATAACTAGTATTACCTTCTCTCATTCCATCCAATAAATGAAAATGACCCGGTCCCCACTTAATAAACGCTACGCGTTATTTTATTGAAATTTTCATCAAGTCCCGCCAGTCCTTGTTATGAGCGTACTAAATTACGTCGGAAATTCCAAATACCCCAAATTGTTGTCGCAAATTCCATCGGTTGGTTTATATGCGTTATAAATTAATTACGAATAGGAATAACACTGGACTGCCAACTCCATAATGGCCAGGTGTTGTAGAGTAGCTTTGTGGGGTAACTACACTTGTTATTGAATAGTTTCGCTTAACAATGTTCGTCTGGACAAAGGGAACATTGTTGGGCTTTGGTCGGATACTTTCTTATTTATAATACAACTTCAAAGCAAAAGCGATTCGAGTTTTCTTTTGTTGTGTATTTGTTGGAGTTCAACATTCCTAGTTCTGCAAGCTCATCTCCAATTTTAATGTTTCTTTAATTTATTTCGGCGCAAAATTGACTCGCTTTATTTCGTCGTTATATAGATGTAAGTACGTACAAACTATTATACATTTCCCTCTTCACTCTCATACATAGATTACCTACTTACGAGTACAAGCATATTCTCTTGAATAAAGTTCCTCCAAACCACAAGCATAATTTAACAGTCTATTAAATGTCGTAATGCCTTAGTGTAATGCAAATCAACAACGAAATGTGGTCACGTAAATAGTTTCTTAAACTTTCTAGGTAAAGAGAGTGAACAAAAACAGTACAAACACGAAAGCGAGCTGAGTCGATCTCTTTATTTCCTCTTCAAAGCGAGGACAGCTGAAGGGATTCTCAGGAAACTTTATGATTCAAGATTTCAACGTTGTCAAGCGTATAAATGACCTAGTTGTTTTGATACCTTCCTATACGGATTTTGTGCTGATACTGAAGAAGTTGTATGTTCTTTACTCACTTTCGCATAGGTTGCATTATATCTAAGAATTACATATATACAACAATAAAACATAACATACATACCATCACGCCTGTATTCCCCGAAGGGTTAGGCAGAGGTGTACTAATGTACACCCACATTCCGCCGGCATGTTTAGGTCCCATGTAATAGGGCGAGCCTATTGCCATTAACCGGGCACAAATCCAGACTCGCAGCTCGGAGTCTGGGAATTTCATAGAAAAACCCAATAACACTTTGCTCGACCTGGGGATCGAACCCAGGACCTCTAGCGTAGCAGTCGCGCTGTGGACCATTAGACTAATGAGGCGGACAACAATAAAAAATACTTTGTTATCTCAATATAAGAAAGCTTCAATTTAATAATATCATATGACATCAAGTTTTGTTTTATGCATTAAGTAAATTAGGGATAAGTAAGTTTTACACACATCACAATAATTTTAGTTTAAAGATATTGCAGCCAAATAAACAATACTGAAATATATGAATTTTATTACTAAGCTTGCTGTTTCAAAGGTTTGCTATTACAAAAATACGTGAACTGGCGGAAAACTGATGCTATTGCGAGTATTCTGTGCAACAATAATAGCGTTGTATATGAATTGTTTGTAAACGAAACATGAGCTATAGATGTGAGTGGCATTCGTAGTCGCTGCTCGATCCAATGCCGAGGCCCCGGGCGCGATCCGATCAGCCAGTGACGCCTATTAAACCCGCCGAGTGGGAACCCGTGTTAACCTGAGTTTGCTTTTGTCTAAGCAACGGGGTGTAGGTGTCCACTCTTAGTTGAGTTGTTATAGTATAGTAGCTTGTCTGGAGCCTCTAGATGTGGAACGATCATTATAAAATACCATACCATTTAGACACCATAGAAATAGCCTCTCATTTTTCAGTTTAGCATATTTTTTTAGTCACAATGTGTTGTGACTAAAAAACTATGCTATAAAATACAACGGGGTTTGATTAAACGTGTTTTTACTCAAAACAAAGGGAGTCTGCGTTTTGTTGGAAGCGTGTCGTTTACGAGGGTCGGTATTCAAGCGCCGGACCACAGCATGTGTTTACTGCGGTGACCATAAACGCTAGCTTTATAACCTCTACAACTGTCTCCACAAATGTTCGTGGAGAATGCGCCTCATAAGAGCCTCGTAAAAACTGAATTCAAGTACTCCACTGTACGGCTAATTAATCCGCGCAAAATGGCAGAGCACACCACTACTTTTATGTCCTTCCTAAGTGATGACATAAAGTTTTTCGATAGGACGACCCACACTATCTCCCCAAATAAACTCCCTCCAATCTTCGTCAAAAGTTCCATCTACGAGGAAACTATATATATGTGTCCCTTTATATTAGATGAGAAGTTTCATATTTGTCCGTGACTGGAAAACTTTTTGTCGCACCAGAAATCGCCTGTTTCCTATTGAATCTTTTTGGGGTAAAACTAAGTCAATCGAGAAACTAATTTTGTTCGTGCAGTTTTTATAGGTTCTGGTGTTATTTACCTAATGATAACAATACGTATACCTTATGTGAAAATAGTTTTACGTATTAAGTTTACTTTTTATAAGGATGTAGGTTAAGTAGGTAAAAAATTTAAATTTTATTTTCTATAAACTCGGCCTTGTAAATTTTGACTGACTGTTACAGTAATAGTTTGTTCTTATTTATTAGGTCAAAGTCGCACCATGGACTGGCGCGTATCCAGCATCCATGAAGGTCACCTCGGAATTTTGCGTAGCCTTTAACTAGGTATTCCGTTCCATGTTCGAGTTGGCCAGTTACCAAACTAAAAAGAAATGTTGACAGTTAACTGTTAACCCAAGGCCGCGAGAAAGTGGCAGGTCACTGGGACAATGCTTAAATCACTGTTATTGTCCATAAACTGTTAAGTGGGACAAACGCAGAATTTCATGAATAAATAATTTGTGATTTATTGGTTTGAGCAACATTTCCGTAGCCACCAATCAAATCTTAAAAATGTGCAAAACTATATTTTCGAAATATTTTTACTGAGAATCATATGTACAATTAAACTGATTATGTCCTCTAACTACCGACAATGTTATGTAGTGACGCCATTCTTATCCTTCCCCAATAAAGTATTTACCTAATCAATCAATATAAATTTACAGCCGTTCTACGCAATCAGAACCATATTTGTATTAGAAAATTACAATGTTGTCGATAGGTACACATGTGGGCAATTTTCCGTGCCACTAAGTGTAATTGGCACAGGTGCCGTAGTCTGTCGCTACGAGGTGTCACCGTTCCAATTTCCTGAACACCCTATTCCCCTCAACGACTGTTATTGGATTTTTTTGCAATATCCCTCATTGCGTACCGACGCGAATGCGAGTATACTCGAATTACTTGCGAACACGCACTTGAGAACGCTACGACGCTTTTCATTTTCCTTGTATAATATGATATCCTAGTATTTTCTCGCCTACAATTCTCATGTTACAAAGGATATATCTGTAGGATCCCAAGCTTCATGATATTCCTTTGTGGTTTTCGACGGCAATGTGGGATTTAACGACCTGCGATCAATCTTCCAATTCTATTTGAAGTAAATACGGATTATTGGATACCGTTGAAATAATATCTATCATATGATTGATGTGAAAATGTGTTTTGTACATGTTGTCGTGGTTTACCTGTGTTTAAATATTGTTCGTAATTAATTTGTTACGGTACGGTATACGGTATAGCGTGCTAATGAACATAGCATGATTTTTATGAACCGGCCGGTTTTAGCAATTTATAAAGGTTAGTAGGTTAATTTTGACATTGTCACCTTAATTAATGCACAAAGTGAATGAATAACATTGCTTTAATTTATTCAATTAAATATCAGTTGCGTAACATATTTTTATGATCTAACCTTAGTGCATTTTAAGATAATATCTTATAATCATCAAATTAATGCATTTGTATTACCTAATAGTGCCAATAGTATTTGGCATACTTGCAAGCCGGGGTTAATTGGATTTTCTCTTTAATTATTAAACTTTAAGTCATTGTTAGGTAGAGGTATTTTTTTTTTACCTTAGATTTCAGACACTTCACTACACTACTGTATTTGCCTTTTTCTTTTGCCTAACTTTCTAGAACAACCGAAAAGAGCTCTTACAAAGGTCTTTGTATGTTGAAGAATTCTAGCAATTTATTCTCGTAACCATTCAGTAAAAGCGATAGAAAGTAAGCAGCCATCAGCGATAGCAAGTGCCTCTTAATCCTTAATGATCAAGGATCGTCAGACTGCTCACCCGTATAAACAGATAGAGACAACAGCTTTTGTTCCCATGGTAATTTTTACGACATTTTCCTACCTCGCTCATTAAATAAAACCTTGTTGGCAACGAGGCTGTTGATGTCATTTCCTTATGAAAAGAAAATGTGGAAATTGAAAATATTGTATGCCCAATATTGATGGTAAGAATGTTGTTCTTGATTTATTTAAATGCAGAAATAAAGCCGACCGGGAATTATTATAATTTGTATATATTATTAGAAATCGAAATGTAGAGCACTATGTGTAGTAGTGTGTCCATGAATAATATTGTGATTCATCAGAAATGGACATTTGCTCCAACTGCTTGCTGCCGAGATGAAAATGGAAACAGATTATACCCTTTAACACGATAATTTAACCATTTCCGTGCCTTAAACCTCATTAGATAGTGGTTACTGTACAAGGATTCATCCAGTAATCAGCTCATTCTCATTGTCTCGATTCATCTATGATCGGATATCGATTGGCATAGATACAATACAACGATGATTTGATATGTAACGTATGTTGTAGTTTAGTACGGACTAGGTTAGGTTATAGCTAAGCTGAATCGAGTATGATAACGTTATAATAAATAAACGAGAATATTATTGGTCTCATTGGTCTAGTGATTTAGGTTCCTTTCCCCGGTCGAGCATAAGATCTTTCTATTATTTTTTTTGTAGTAGGTATTGGATTGGGTAAAACGCTTGCTATAAGGTAAATCATACAGGCGGCAAACTCAATGATAAACTCAATTTTAATTTTCTAGTGGTTGTTCTTGATTAAATTTACTTTATTTTACGAATACCATTTCTATATGTAGCTCCAGCATAAGTTCTTAGTTATTTGTTCAGTTTATACAGAAGTCCCTACGTACTTGAGAATATAGCAGATATTAATGAATATGGATAAGTAATTAGGAAATAGAAACAGACAGATAGGTACATAGTCTAATTCATTGTGCTATTTGTACCGGTTTTCTTTTACAATAAATAATCGAAATTCCAATATTTATCAAACAAAGCTGATATAGGATTCTACGGTTTTCCTTCTCATTTCCAAAGACCTGAATACATAAATAAAACAGTCGTTTAAAGCAACTTCGTTCTCAAAGAATATCCAATTTCTTATTCCTACTTTTTGTCTTTGTGAAAAAATTCCTATTCGATATTCGTTGCATTCTTTTTAAATATTTATTTGTGTTCTGCTGGTGGAATACAAAGGAACAGTTAGGAGACACACCGACCCTCGGGAGGGTCTTGATTGCTCACGGATCTTTAATCATCATCTATACTAATATTATGAAGAGGTAAATATTTGTGAGTTTGTGAGGTTGCAGGGGGGTCATCTCTTGATCTATTGAACCGATTTTAAAAATTATTTAACCAATAGAAAGCCACGTTATTTATGAGTGCCGTGGTCTATGTCGCCCGACGAAGTTGGCACGGGTCAGCTATTTTTTTTACCCCCGACGCAAAAACGACGGGGTGTTATAAGTTTGACATGTCTGTGTGTGTGTGTGTGTGTCTGTCTGTGGCATCGAAGCTCCCGAACGGATGAACCGATTTTGATTTAGTTTTTTATTGTTTGAAAGGTGAATTAGTCGGGAGTATTCTTAGCTATGTTAGATGAACATTAGTCGAGATATAATGCAATTGACGAGGGTTTTAATTTTTTTTATTTCTTAAATTATAAATCAGTAGAATAAATGCTGGCTCCCACAGCATCCTGAGTGCGATAGGTGGGACAGCCCACGCTGGCTCACTGGATACGGCTGCTCAAGTAGGTATAATTGATTTAATTTTTAAATAGAGTTTTGTTTTTAGATTAACATAAGGTTACCTTTACTAACCTAACAAAACATAGATCTTGTAATTTGATCTAACTTAAATAATAAATAATTTAATAAAACAAGTAGATTAATTAAATAATTAATAATTTCATTAATCAAGCAGATTAATGCAGTGGAGGTCCGCACCAATCGCTGGTGCAAACAATATATTTTAGAAATAAGTTTCAAGGACTATGAAGGTTATGTTGTGAGATATTCCGATATATTTTCCAGTAAGTATGAATAAATACACGTCGCTGTTATAATTTCTATTATTTCCTGTACCTACTCAGCGTTTGCCTTAGTATTTTAGTAGCAAGTAATTAAAATTCAGTTTATGTCTTTGAATACTATATAATGTCGGTTGTCTAACGAGCATGACCGTCATGAAAGTTATTTGCAGACAATATTTTTAGCTTATCTCCTAGTCCTTTCATTATTCAACAGTGTTAGTTTCCAAACAGGCTTATATTACCTACTTTACAAGACTTTTTACCTACAAACAAAATACTTTGTGGGAATTCCGGTAGCAGAATCTCGGCTTACATGCAAAATTTCCGTGAAATCCGCAAAGTTTTTGAATAGTTTGAAACAAATCTTTCTGCGGCCTTCATTTACAATTGGAATCTGAGAAAACGTACCGTAAAGTTTTATAGGTCTCAACTTCCTTAAGTATTCTATAAGCTTTTAGTATTTCGCCAGTAGGCATTGTACAAAATCAAACAATGCCTATATTGAATATTGTTATGTTGGTACTTACCTACTACTTACAGAGTAATCATCAATTACAGCCCTCCGTCTGTATTCTCCGTAGAGCATTGGCTTCTACCAAAAAGGAATTACGTCTAGACCAATCATTAGGTAATAATATATTTATATGTAGTTACCTACGTAAGTAAAACTTACCAAAGAGGTCCATAAATATAAAATACCTAAACATGGAGCGGAACCTATTAATTTTCATCCATGATATTATGTTATATTACGAAGAAGGTAAGTATAGAAAGGTGACTGTAATTTATAAGATCTATATGAAAACGTTAACAAAACAACATTTTATAAAATACGAAAATGTATCTAAATAAAAATGATTTTCCAATATTTTTCTTATGACGACCAACTTTAATTCACAAACAACATGGCTCCAACTTTATCACTAGATACGAGACTAGAGGCAGGGAAGCGTTACATTTTCTATCAGAATTTCCCACGCGGATCGCAGGTGCGGTGCGGCGGCGGCGGCGTGGTCCTAACTAATAAATAACCCGACGTTAGCTTCCCTGATCAGGGTAATCTAACTAGACGTGATATACTTCGTAAGGCGGCGCTCAGGAACACTGTACTACTCGTGTTCCGTACTTATGTAGACAGAAGCTCAAGTGTGCGTCGATGTTGCATGAGAGCGACAGTGTTGTGCCATTGCTATCATGCTGTAAAGCAAGAATTTGTCCAGATAATGACACTAATTTATCTGAACGAAGCTTGCCTGCGGAGTTTGCATCGTTGTAAAATCGACAAATCCTGAGAACACTATGAAGCTTTTCCAATTGAGTATATACTTATCAAAGAATTGTACTTCCAAATATAATCAAATCATGTAATCCAAAACGCCGCACACGCTACAGTAATACCATTCCCTACATATCCTTAATTCTGAAGTCTCATAAATAAACAGCGAGTCGGCGGCGCCATAGGGTCGCCTCTTGTTTTTCCCATTTTCCCCTCCTACAATAAACTTACAGGGTGACTTGTGATTCGCATTCCTTTGGTAACGTAGTTAGGAGCAGTAGTTAGTGTGATCTATATTTAAAAAAAGCTGTGACGCTCTTTCTTTTATAGGATCTCCCTTCGTCTCGGCTAGTAGACCAATTATCGGTTAATGCCTGCTGTGCTGGAAATAGATTTTTCGTGACCCGTCATGGCCAAAAAGATGTATTTATACGATTAGCTTAATAGCAGCTTCAGTAAAAACAAAAGATATATTACCAATACTACGGTAAAAATGAAGAGAAGCGACCCATCCTGACCAGTTGCAGCTTGGTTGTCCTATCCTGCTCTAAAAGGAATACGTCGTATTGCAAGTCACCCCGCATAAACTATAAAAGGGCCGTCGAATACAGCTGTTCTTAATTACGAGAGTTGGTTCGTATAGTTCTGTAGCTTCATTCATTATTTATGTACTTCTTATTAGTATGGTAACAAATGCGTGCCCCCAAACGAGATTGTGATTGAGCATAGTAAGAAACATTATCCATGTTTTGGAGCATAAACAATGTCTAGGTATTTTGACTATTTTACGCGAAGTAGGTTTGTTTGTTTATAGATAATAGAAAATATACGGAAATATTACAATATAAATTTATAGGTTCAGCGTTATTTAAAAGCAATATTTTTATGAAAACATGAAATGAAAACGACAAATGCTTACCTATCTACTAAAACTAATGAATAATTTATGTTAAATTTGTTTGTACAACAACATAGGTACGGGAGGATTACTCTCTTTTTATGAAATATCTAGCACATAAGCATTTCTGGCAGGATTACATAAAGGCAACCGATTCTATTAAGGCTCACAACTTTAAAGGCGTTTTCTTACGTCATAGCTCAGCTATCTTCTTTACGTATTTATGGTTCCCATGTGGTAGAACGTGGGGAAAGGTCCTATGAGATTATAGAACACAATATTTTGGAGATCAGGATACAATAGCTGCGACCTCGCAGTTATGTTACAAGGCTGAGATATTTGGCGACGATCCAAACGCTTCCTCCAAAGGCTTCTTATTATCGGAGCGTCGTTGATTTGAATAAAGTAAAAAGATACGAAACAGAAAATACTCTAAAGCAATCAAGTTCAACAGTAGCGCAGTAGTAAGCCAGCATTCCTTCAGTCCGTTACGCCTTCAGCTTTACAAAAATACTTTATCAATTTCCAATAAAACAGAGATAAAATGGGTAAATATACTTAACTTCCTATACATTTAAAAGAACGCTAATACTGAACCAGTATCTTTATTTTCCATCCAGTTAATACCTTTTTTATGTAAATATGAATTTAATATTTTTGTAAACAGCATATTTGGCCTGTTACATAGAAATAATCGTAGCTTGAAGCTTTTAACTCTTCCACTTAACATTATGTTCGCGACTGGTATTATTACAGTAAATATGACATTGTTACCTTCCCATGATCCAGAAATTTAATGTTTCAGTTAAAGTTATTTGTAGAAGCAGCATTGTACCGTAACTGTTCGTGAGTTGAGAGGGATTGCAAATGATTTGAGAGTAACTTGTGACTTGTCTTTACACAGGAATATGTATTTGCCGTCAGCGAATTTTGAAATTTATTTGTATTTAAAGGTACCTATATAATAGTATATGGGTACGTAGGAGTATATAGATAGGTGAATGTACTTGTTAGAAGGAAAGTCTGTACATCCATAAAAACATCATTTCGAGTAGAAAAACAATTAAAATTGCTTCCAAAAGGAAACAAATTACGTTCCGTATAATAATGACAGTACTTGTTTGTAATTTTCGCGTGTTTACAAAATGAGTACATTTATATAACACGACCTTATAACCCACTCAGCTGCACACATAACATGTAGTGCGTGAATGTTGTGAATGACGACTTTGTTCTCATCAACTGACAATATCATTGCTTCCGTAGGCACTTTAATATCAAGCTTCAAAGACTATAATGCCTTGACTAAAGAATGTTTAAAGTTTGTAAATAAGAACCGTAGCAGAGTCGCATTTCATTCAGTAGTTGATGCCACTTGTGTGTAGCGCACGCGGCGAGAATACTAATGTGTTCAGCTCAGCTCTGCGCTGGAAAAGGCGCCTTCTACTGCTTCTCGGTTATTGAAGCAAATCGCAGACTGCTACAAAACAATAAACTGGATTTCTTGGTGCATATCTCCACTGCAGCAGTGGCGAGTTTTCTTTTTTTTTGTTTCAACTTCTGAAGGTAAATCAGTATTCTTTGGACTTACGTACTCATGTATTACATTACATTCCATCGCACATTTATTCCTCGAAGGTTTAGGTAGAGGTACACTAATGTTCGCTGGCATGTTTAGGTCCCATGCACTAAGGGCCGACCCCACAACTCCAAACTCCGAGAACCCAAGAAGACTGCTCATATCCACTTGGACTCATATCGCCCCTCTTAATTAATACAAGATTACCAACTACCTATAATACAGATACATAATGAAGATCCCTATCTTGCAGAGGCGTCAATTAACCAACACAAGCTTGTGGCTTGCCTGTCAAACCTAATCCAGCGAATTGTATTAACGTTCGAATTGCACGATGACCTAGTTTCCGATTGTCTCCACAATTCGGACACGCATTCGGTGTTTGGTATTCGGAACGCACCTGAGATAGCATTAAATGAGTCATTGTGTGTTTGTATTACCAGGAGTTCATGATACCGTGACGAAGGCCGTTTCGCTCGAGCTTAAGCATATACGGAAACATTTCTTTGAATAAGCTAGGTATTAATTATTCAATCCAACTACAAAATTTAAAATGGTTTTTAATGGAACTTATCATCATCATACTAGCTCGCCTGATTTCCCTCAACGGTTAGGCTGATGTGTACTTAATGAACACACACAGTTCGCCGGTATGTATAGGCCCCATATAATAGGCCCGGTGAATGGCACTAACTTCGCCTATTCAAACGGGTACATATCCAAACTCCGAGCAGTTACTGAAAATTTTAAAGAAAAACCCAATAAGTAACACTTTGAAATCGAACCCAAGACCTCTAGCGTAGGACTTGGGTCCACAGGGTAATGAGGCCGTTCTCCTCTCAGAACGGTGAAATGGAAAGGGAATACAAATGGAACTTATACCTACAGATAAAAATTGAAAATATTATTGTAAAACTCCAAGTGAACCAGCAAATAATTAAAAAGCGTTAGGTAATCATTAAGGTTCCGGTAATCGAGCTGTGTGATTTCCTGATTCTCCTTAAATATTTAGATTCCAAATTAAAATACTTCAACATAAATACGAGTTTGAAATTTTCCTGTTCCAAATCATGTTGGTGTTTACAGCGACTCTGACGGTGTTCCAAATTGTTTCCCAAAATAAATAACGTTCCTTACCTTTGCGCTTTTATACATGTTTATATCTTTTTATTTTGACTTAACAATGTAAGCGTGTTCTGCAATATGTCAACGCGAGGCTTTGGTTTATAGCTGTACCATCTCGTGTTTTATTTTGTTGAATAATTTTATGATCCATTTTCATTTTAGCGCCTTGTTTGGTTGGATTGCAAGTTAAATTTTATTTATTAGTGAAGTTGTACTATTTGTATTTTTTATTTGCATTCGTCGTATTAAGGCAGTATGTCCCACCTTGGGCGCCAAATTGTTTGGTGTTCCTCAAATTTTACGTCTATAACTCATTCTAGGTTCGTGGCAGCAGGAATTGCGACATCAAATGAAATGTATTTTTAGCTTAGAACTAAAACTTTACTTTGATTTTTTACTTTACTTAATTTGACAATTTACACTACTATCTGCAACGATAAAGATTTTCGGCAAGACGGTCTGCTTTAATACAACCAATGCAAGTTAAAAATGGTACAGTTTCGCACTAAAATATAAAATGTAACTAAGCAAAATGCTAAAATGAAAATGGATCATCAGACAATCCGCCTTCAGTCCATAGGTCTATTTGTTTGCGTGTCTACGAACCTAAACATTAACAAGGTAAGCCTGCACATACATATTTATATTAGGTATATACACAGTTGTTTATTTTGCGAGCATGTTTCACTAATTCTGTTTATACTGCAACACTCGAAACCTAGAAACGTATTTGTCTCTGCGAACACAGAGTTGCTCTATATTTACCTAAGTCGAATTTATAATTATAACAAAAGTTTAAACCAGTTTACAAAACAGAACCATCCAAATAATTTCAACATGATCTCAGCCTCTATTTGCAAAACGTTTCAGTACAATGAAAATCGTAGTTGACAGAATTCAAACAGAAAAGTAAAATCATCCGCAAGGTATTTCGACGTAGGCACAGATAAGTTTCCAATTCTGTCGAACTCAAGTTGAGTTTACGGAACGAGTTGACGTGAATAAAATACTCTGTACACAGAACTTTAATCAAGAAGAAACAGGGAACAGTTAATTAATTATAACACAAAGTTAGACGAGTTTATTTTCTCTATAGGTAAATACTATATATTCATAATATATATTTTTGTATAAACAATATCTTGAACCTATAATAGCTACAATTCTAAGCTGCAATTTCATTTTTTTATTAGATACCTTTATAAAGGCTGTTCAAGAAAACGAGACACCTGCTTAGGATGGATAAAAGGTCATTATTCTACTATTCTTTTACAAAAAATACTTTTCTGGAAAGATGGAAAAATCATAACTCTAAAAGTTATAACCGTTTAAGGGAGTCATTATAATATAATTTATAGGATCATTATAATTTCATACAAAAACAGCTGAATCTCTGAATTATTTATTTTTTCATGAAGCACATCTTTATTTAGTCATTTATTCAGGTTCATTTATGGTTAAAGAAAAAAAAACATAAAAAACTAAATTCGTAAATAATTACTTTAAACTATAAAATGCATCTTAAATAAGATGTATTAACGTTTACAATAATATATTCAAGCAGGTTTCCCGTTTTCATAGACCTGTATATATTTTACGTTCATTATTTCATTTCTACTTGACCTGGTTTCGATTTAACTTGTAAAATTTCCCGCTGAGCAGGGAAATGGGAATCAAGACTGATGACGTCAACTTAAATTGCCTGCTTCTGCGTTCTCAAAACGTATAAAAAGTCTGCGGTATTCGGACAAAAGTGTAATAATTTATTCTACGAAAGTTACCATATACTTACTCAAAAAAGAAAGAAAAAATATATACATTTTCGCCTCTGATTGTGTTTCAAGCCTATCCTTGGAATTTTATTAAGATAAATTCATGTTATACCACCTGGGAATCTAATAAATTAGTGCTTCGAAGTAACCTTAATAAAGTGATACTAGATTAATGAGATATTTTTTATTCATTGAATACCCACTTGAAACTGCTGAACTTATTAGTCTAATGGGGTACCATTAGACTAATAAGAGTAATAAGGCATCGCTAGAAGCCCTGGGTTTGATTCCCAGGTCGAGCAAACTGAGATTGCGACTGAATTCTCAGTAGTAGCTCGAAGTCTGGATTTGTGCCCGCTTAGTGGCTATAGGGTCGACCCCTCTTAAATGGGTCCAAACATACCGACTAAGTGTAGATGAATATTAGCACAACTCTGCCCCTTCGGGATTACGCGTGATTGGGCGTGATAGTATGTTTTTATTAAATACTTGAGAGATTTTTTGATAAACTTCTTACATTGAGATTTACTAAGCTTTGTTGCTTAAACAAGTATTATGTACGAGGACTTGTTGTATTCAACTCAAGTGATTGCTTTTGTTTTATTTTCAAGCTCTAGAGTGACACGTTTTGCAAACAAAATATATACTTAAAAGGAAAAAGAGAAGTGTAGCGATATTTGGAGCAGACGATGAATAAACAACAGATGTTTATGTCACTTTCCCCGAAGGGACGGGGACTGCACGGGTCGAATTTATAAATAATCAATCCCACTATGCTTTACTTACGTTGGTACATGTTTCCTGTAAGTGGATACACGGGTTTATTTCAAGAGGGTGAGGGGGAAGGCCTTTTAAAGAGCCACCTGCAAAATGTTACGATTATATGTTAATGTACACTCGACAATAGGGGATCGGACAAATTTTCAAAAAGTATTTTAATATAATCATTATGGCTACCTATTCCTATTAAAAATGTAATTTTATTTAAATAAAGCTTTTTAAGTACTCAAAATCATGTTTTAATAATAATTGTTTAAAAATGCCGCGAAAACGGCACGTTATGTCATCTGAGAGCGCGTGACGTCATGAGTAAGTAAACAAAACAACTGCAAGTGGCCTAAGTCTGCGTAAAGTTTAGTTTCGTCGTTTAAATCCTAGATTAATACGTATATTTACATTCTTTATTTGTTGACATGGAACGAAAAACATATCGTTGGTGTGTCAATGTAAGAATAAATCCAAAACTACTCCAAATAAATTATTCATTGATGTGCCACCAAAAGCAGAAAAATATGGTTGGACTTAGCAAGGAGAAAGTGGGACGGTATGTCTTTATAACTCCACCTAATTACTTTGGTGAAGATCATTTTGAAGTCAGTGTCCAATGCTTACTACAAATTAATTAAATGCAGTGTGCCAATGACTTTATTTGTAGTAGGTAATAGTATACATTGATTGTGTAATGATATAGGTTATATTTACGAGAGCTTATATATTTTTCACTTATTACTTCAGCTGCCGAATGATATGGAAAATTACATGCGATATCATGTAATGGGCTTTGTTGATATAACGATGTTAAAACCTGGCTGCTTCCCTACAAAATTTCAATGTAAAGTGACAGACAAAGAAGTTTGCCATCAACTTTAACATCCCTGCTGCTACCATATTGCAAAGATTGGCTACAATGCAGGAACCTCTCGAAGAGAGTACATTGAGAAGTATATACAACTTTGTCACCTAGTAAGTACTTACCAGAACCAAATATAGTTACTCCCTCCTGAGATTTTGACAGATTAACAATAAAGATATTTTATCTTTGTTTTAGGTTTGCCAATAGGAGTCATGGTATAACATCAACCAAAAAGTCAGGATAAAGGAGATCAAGTAATTGTAAAGAGTATCCAAGAACATTGCAACATCACTATCTTAAACATGGACATCAACATTGTCAAAATCTCCCTTCACAGTAGAATATGTAAAACCAGCTGTGCCAAGTGTTTCCAACATCAATGGAAACTTATGTGGTTAGATCTGATAGTGATACATCATTGTGCAGCCAGTCAAAATTAATTTATCAATTCAACAATCATCACCTTGAGTCCAATCATTACAGTTGAAATCAATGTCCGCTAGTGTAGCTTATGAATAAAACATTATTTGTAGATATTAGCAATATAAGTTTCTATACTGACTATATAAATAAAACAAATGAGTATAATAATTTTGCTTTTATTTTTGTACCATCATATAATTTAGGGTATACATTTTTTCCCAAATTTGAGTACTTATATTTGAAATGTAGTGGGTTAATAAACTTTCTATCATAGTTAACCAACAGTATTTCCACATTATTAACAATATTTAGTGACTTCAAAGTTATAGGCGGCAACACAAAAACAAGTCATTTTCAAAGTCACATACATTCAACTTGTATTTGAGCCATGTATTGTCATTCACCCTACAGTTATTGTAGTTTTATAACTCGCAGTGAGTTACACCTTGGTTTGTTGGTTCTTGGAGAAATTGTGTAGTTTGTTATCTTCTTACAGTATACAGATACTTGGTAGTAATGTATTTAATATTAGTACCAACTTGAACTGGAACTTGATTTGGAACAATCTTTGTGTTCCGTACACCCCCTGCATTTGATGGTACACATGGCAGAATCACGACAAAGTTAGCATTATTGCCGTATGATTGTCTTGCTGATCTGAAAAAAGTGAATAAAATATATTTTTACTCAAACGTGATAAAAAAGACGTAATATTAAGTTTATTCGCCGAAACTTTAAACTTTTTAGGTTATGTTTTCTTTGATTCCTCAAGAGTAATTTTTCAAGTACATATGGTAAATAATGAATAGTTATAATACTTACAAAGATGTTTCTACATTTCTTAATTATTCAGCGTCACAAAAATCTGAATGACTTGAAAAGAAATTGCCAATCATTAGAATATCCACCCAGGGAAGATTTCGATTCTCGGCTTTCGTAAATCCTGGTTCCATTGTTAGCACTGATGAATAAACACTTGAGAGTTTTTAAATCGATTGCCGTATCCTAATTAGTCAGGTAACTATTAGAAACTTTAATAATTTAAGAAAAATCGTAGAGATACGTATCAGTACGGTATTGTTTACTTACTATTGACGTCACGCACTGTGATTGGTGTTTCGGTTGAGGTGAGAAACAGATTAAAAATATTGTAATTATCAAAACTTTATTTTATATTTAAAAATAGTAATGATTAATATTTTAACAAAAATATTCGATGTATAATCGTTAAAACTTATAAACTTTTTGTCTAAGTACATTTTAGATTTTAATCTGATTACTGTCCGATCCCCTATTTTGTATTTATAACATAACATACTACAGTGCCTGTATTCCTTGGAGGGGGTACCCAGAGATGTACTTTATATACACACCGTTCGCTGATATGTTTTAGGTTCCATGTAACATAGGCATAATGACATAAACAAGACCCGAATTCAAGTCCGCCGCGATCTGATACTAATAATTTCCTAATGAGAAAGCCCATTTTACCCGACGTGGGATTCAAGCGAACACAAGACCTAATTTACTTTATGATAGCAAACTTTACCCAAACATTCAGCTCATATCTTGGCTACTTATTTAGCAAAATATTATCTCAATTACAATTTTGAATAATACGTATTTTGCTGTATTCGCAAACTCATATCCAACTAAATCAAAATCATTCGCAAAGTAATTAACTACTGTAATGCATCTGAATAAAGATGTAATTACGTTATACTTTATTATATTTTATTGAAGGTATTATTTGTATAATCATTCTGTATAATATAATGTTCGTTTTTCATTATTCTAGGTACTTAGACGCTTTGACCTTTGTAAAATAACTGTATTTTTTTTATATTTGCTTTCTCTGAGCTTTTAATTCTAATTCCATTTGCCACTGAATCTTCTGAGCTATTTAAGGAATATAGTTTTCAAAACCTTGTTTACAAGAGAGCTATCAGACAGAAAGTCTTATAGCGAATTAAGTGCTACAGTGTACAGATGCTTACATACCATCACGCCTGTATTCGCCGAAGGGTTTGGCAGAGGTATACCAATGTACACCCACGTTTCGCCGGTTTGTTTCGGTTCCATGTAATAGGGGGTGAGCTTATTGCCATTAACTGGGCACAAATCCAGACTCCAAGCTGATACAGGGAATGTCATAGAAAATCGCAATAATACTTTGCTCGACCTGGAAATCGAACCGAGGACCTCTAGCGTAGCAGTCGCGCTTGAGACCACTAGACTAACAAGGCAGTTCAAACAGATACTCTTTTTTGAAATACTGTTTTAATGAAACAGCTGAACGTCGTAATGGGGGACCAAACTCTGAACTTTAATAATTGGATTAAGCGCTACACGAGTGGTTAATAAAAAGCGATGCACCAACCATTCGGTGTAGTAGCTAAGCGAAACCGCGGGCAGAGTCAGCCGTTACATTCTGCTACCCGACTTGCAAGCGGTCAACCATTACACAAGCTGTTACATTGCACAAATGTGCAGTTTATTTATTTACTTTGTCTTATATCAAAATAACTATTCATACATACTTACACAGATTTTTTTATAGCTTACTAGCAATTTTTGTCGCTGGTCCCTTAGAATTGTTCCGAACCCAAAAAAAAACTTGTTATGTTACATTTTGTTGTATGTTATGTTATGTTACATTACACTTGACAAAAATATAATTATTTGTACCCAAAGGTCAAGTCCTTCAAAAAGGCAACTACTCGCAACTGAGAAGAATAATACAGATTATTGTTTTTCCCGTGTCTTCAATTTTAGTATTTCCATGATTGAAATGGACATTGGTATGTTGTTTAGCATATCCGCCCGAAGGTTTTTGACTAATAAAAGGAAATTGCGATGCATGTCAGGCACAGCTAGCTAGTGCAAATGTTCCATAAAAATACATGTTTTAGTAATTTCTGAAATATAATTGTATGTTCTCTTGATCTGTTATGTTTCGAGGATTAGGTACAATATACGATTATATTAAACCAGGTATATCTTATAGGCACATACCTTACTAATAGGTCGATCGTGCGTGATTCATTGTATATTCAGAGGGCATAATACTGTTTAATCCCTACCAACACTAATTGCGATCCATCATAAGGCACGTGTAGTTAATGGGTTAACGATTACAACCAGTGCGTAGGCGGTGACGGGTTGGCAACCCTCGAAAACTCTAGTGTCAGTTTATAACCTCTGCCCTAAAGGGGACGATTACTCCGAATAAGAAGCTCTTACGAAAGTCTTTTAGGTGATTTTGTGATGAGTTTGATCCACAAGTAATAAATATTTTATTAGAGACCAAAATTAAGTCTTACGTCATGGTAGGTTCCGTAGAAGTTCCGTTGTATTCAGTGGCAACTAAGTATCGATTTTGATTGAGGAAGGCAAATTACCATTACCACGAGTCTCAAGAATATTATCGTTACAATAATAGACTAATTTTATTAAAACTTATATGGCAATACAGCTCTGCTCAGAATAGATGTAAAACATTGAGCAACATTTATTTTGTACTGGAACCTTCGTGGATGTACGTGGCAAAACTCAACGATGTTTAAGAACAATCGGATGAATAGTTTAGGCACGCATAGAGTGCAAACATACAAAGAAAAATTAGATACATAAGTTATTGCTCTTAGTTTCTTACTGAGAAGTTGTTGCTTAGGGTGTTTACAGATAAAAATAATACTCCAAAAAATTAGTCCTAGCTTGATCTATTTTTCGCCGCTGTAAAGTTGTAAACCCTCCAGATTGTAAATTTCGTTCCAATCGTTAAAGCAGTTTCCCAGAATGCGATTGCAAAAAAAAATAATCATATACATTATCATATATGTTATATAAATATTGCTCGTATTATATATAGTTTATGATAAGGACTAAGGTACTATTATTTATTTTGTTAAAAAAATACATTAATAAGCAACATAATAAAATTACAACTGAATAAATTAGAGCTTTATTTACTTGTATAATATTTATTACATCATTTTCATACGAAAATGAATATAAAGTACCTAGCTATGTTATTTATAAACGCTACCGTAACTAGACGTAATTCATTCAATTAGTAATAAATTCGGACTCGGGGCCATCGTAACTTTTTCATTACTCACTCTATAATTTACGGAGGCTTATATTCGATCGTTAACTGTACTTATTAACACAAAGTAGTATTTTATAATATAATAATAATGTTACCGTAAAAGCTTGAAATCCGGTAAATCCTTGTATCTTCCAAGTATAGGTACCAGACCTAGCATGTAGCATAATTTATTCGTAGAGCATTCTCTAACGATTCTGAAAATCATTTTAAGCTTTGAAAATCATTTTAAAAATAATAAAGCAACTCATTAGGATTTCCCAATAGAAGGGCTCTCACAGTAACATATGCATATTCTATTTAAATGCCTTTACAATTTCTACATCTTAATTCTGAAATCGAATTATCTACTCTAAATAAATCTGCGCCTTCATTTTATAAATTTGTTTACTTCATATTACAATTTTTCTAAGTTTCACTCAATAAAATACTGATTCAAAGCCGCCGGAAGCTGGGGTATAAACAGGGTTGCTCCTCAATGAGGTCCCCGAATGTATTCAAAACCAGTGCTCCACAGTTCCGCCTCTCTCCGTGTTCTTTCTGTCGGCAAATACTGCATCTAATGGAAAATCCATTTATGTCGAACCGTAGCTACCCGGATGCACTACCGCTAACCTAATAGGATCTCTTATACAGCGCCGCGGTAACAAACTAGTAATATTACACAGACACTAGGAACCAATGACCTGAAAAAGGTCGTTTACGATTCGGCAGGAACGCAGAAATGTTCTTGAATTCCTTTGTAAAGTTTAAGTTAATATTCATGATTTGAAACGTTTAGCGACCTTCTCTTTTTTCGATAAACTTTGAATAAATCAATGCGAGACAGAATCGCCAGACTGATAAATTTGCAAATGAATATGGCACTTAAAATAAATTTTATTGAGAAGTTTGTCGGAATTGTGACCATCTTATTAAACGTACTGTAATATTTATCTTATTACAGTTCTGCGATCAATAAAAAACATTACTGATACCAATAATATTTTAAAAGTAGCCAAAATGTAGGTGTATCTGTATCTGTAGGTAGGTGTAGGTATATCTGCTTTTCCAATACATGTTCTTCGTGGTAAAGTTTTATACACATCTATAAGGAAAAAGCCGATGTCTTTCGCCCATAAATACGAGAGAGCTTTTAATCAAGATAAGAATGTAGGGCTTCGGTCAAAGAAATTTTCTACATACTTATTTGGACTGTTGGAGTTATACTTAAACAATCAGAATGAAAAGGGACAGCAATATTTACGTTCTACGACAAACGTTTGTACAACAAAAGCCAGCAGCAAAGTCATCTGCCACCAGATAAACCCTTTGATATTTGATGCGGACGCATTTTTCATCTGTCCATGACAGACCGGAGGTATGAGGGCCGCGGCTGGTATTAATCACTGGCACTAATCTGGAATACGCCACGGCACACTGACGATGCACAATCCGATTTTCCATTAAACCTTTCTCGGAGTGAGCGCCGTACCTAATAAGCATTCAAGCGGCCTTCATTAAGCCACACCGGAGGGAGAAGCTATTGATTTTATTCAGCTATAATAAAGGTAATTCTCCTCAAAACGACGTTCAATCAGGTCTCAAAAGAAGCTCCACTATAGCACGCTCTTTGTCGAGTCTGTGCGGCGGCGGCACGGCTGCCGCAATTAATAAAGCTCAACATCTAAATCTCTCAGGATCCTACACAGTTTCATTCGAGGCATTTTCATCTCTCGGCCTCATTCATATATTTAACTGCTATTATTTTACTTCTCAATATTTGTTTATAAAAAAGTTAGTTTGATTTTATCTTCATATTCTGTATCACGATTATCTTACTTGTAATGATAATTTCCTGACTAATGACTAAAACCCGAATGCAATAATTAATTTTAACGTCCCGAGTAAACTGCGATAACCAACCGCACAGCAACAGAAAATATAAAAACAACCCATATAATAAACAAGTTTTTAATAAAATAAACTTGGTTATTTGTTCAACATTAAGTGCAATATTTCAATTGCAACGTTTATTGCCTCGCCAATATGTAAACTGAATCCCTATAAAGTAAACCAACATGTTATACATTTGTGGCGCAAAGTGCTTGTTTCATCCGCGCCCGGTTCACCTGCAGCGCTTCGCAGTATTTATTCCGCGATAAAGTAAATGTTAGTGCAAAGCAGGGTCTCAATAGTAACAGGAAATTCCAAATATATGTCCTTTAGGTTGCTAGCTTAAAAATTAATAAACCATATACATTAACAAGACATTATGATGTCCAGTAATATAGTTATCTACTGATTCCGATTCAATATATTATTATGCTATTAAGCATATTCGATGAAAATTTTCTAGTACTGAAAATCGACCAGTTCTTTGTTACACTGTTTATAATTGAGACTGTTAGGAAACTTTAAAAAAAAATAATTCCGGTGCTAAATTTTGTGTCTGTAATGTTTATGTTCAACTAAATAAAGGTAAGGCGATTTCTAATCAAGGTTCCTCACGAGGTTGCGACAACACGGCTTCAGAGAATACAATCGACGTACCATATTGTTGGCATTCATCTACTCACTGGTATTTTGATTTGACAATAAGCTCTACGATACAATAGATAAGAGAAAGTTAATATGTAACGTTCGATTGGTACATGGCGAAATTATTGATAGCACGCCTGAATAGTTTGCATGAATTCAATTTAAACAATGAGGTTAGACATCCTGGTATTAAAGACGTCAAGTATTTTATACGACCGAGCCAACGCCCTGGGATTTTCATGAACAAAACGCAACAAAGTCAGCCATTTCAAATTAATTATAATCAATAACATGTTTCATTGTTTCGGATGCAGTAGACCGACCCAGTTTTTTGAAATTACAACTGTCTCTATATATTTTACCTAACATAGCGGATAAGTGTACAACATGTAGGTCAGGTTTATTATAAAATACAATGGCTCTTCAATATAAAAACCTTTCCCAAACGAATAGAAAGGCCTTGCGTGTTGACCGTTTGCCCATATAAATCTCCAATAGTGGAGAAAAGATTCAATGTTTGTTAGTTGAAGATGGCCCTATCCGCTTTCTAAAGATGTTTACGTCCCGAAATCTGAAAGTGTTAAAAAGGGATCCTTTAATAAAACTAGACGCCTAGAAACTAAACAAACTCCAACTGTATTTACATCTAAGATTCGTCTTATTGGTTCCTTTGAGAACAGCGTAGATTACAGACTGCAAATTTTTAGGAACGGCATGAAATTTAATCCTGTTTATATGGTGCTGTGTCTGTGAATTGTTCTGCTAACTTCATTCGGTAACAAATAAAGGACTTGGAAATTAGGTAAATTGTACATACTTCGACAACTTGGACAAAGTTCCGCATTCTATTTTACAATGTCGGGTAGTCAGCAATGGTAGAGTCACGTTCCTTCGCGCTGGCGCCATCTAGTGTGCACGACTCACGTTCATCGACAAATGGCGCGAAAAATTACACACTTTGCATTCACTCCGAGGTCTGGCATACGAGTGCATTAGAGTCGCCAATTTCCAGAGACTATTTTCTTACTATTTAAATAAGTATACCTACTTTCTATAAGTATTGTATTCTAGTTTTCTATTATAACACTGTGTCGTTGCATATCGGTGTGGTTTCCACGTCTGAGCGGTCTTGAAGTACTTAACAACTTTTTGCAAAAGGTGTAATATAAAATGCTGAAGATGAAAATATTCGTATTCTATGTTTGTTTAAAACATTAACTGTTTCTAGTTCCAATCTATAAACATCATTTTCTTCTAGATAAGCTTGCTTACTGATGTTGCTACACATTTTTTCCAAACTCTTAATCCCAATACATTAGTAAGTACTTACTAATACAGACCATAATGTCCGACACGTAGTTTAGCCAGCAGAGTGCCAATAAATCCCGGCTTCGATCCGGCCGGTGCTAATCTAGGCTAACTTCTGAATCCTAGATGCGTGTAAATCCTGGGAAAGTCCCAGGGGAAGTTGGCTTAGGAAATATATTGCACTTGAGTTTCCAATTACGTCGGTGGTGTTAAGACTCATATTTCCGTTTGGAGTGATAAATTTAAGCTTTCGCCATCTGATAGCGATCTTGTAAAATTATACGTGCTAGTTATCATTTTTATATGCCAATTAATCAGTTTTAGATTTATTTAGTGCAAGAGATATTGTCGAAAAAGGTACTTAGCACCTAATTTGTATAAGATATAAAAATTAAAGCTCCATTCCTGAAATTCATTTGGATATCATTCTTAAGAGGTTGATCTTTGAAAATTAAAATTGAGCATATTTTTATTGAAATTAAAAAACTTTTAAGGAAATATCTACTTCACTTGACAAGTTCCCCGTAGATTTATGAATACGTTTAAATATCGGGACTGGAATTGTTGAAATACTTAGTGAAATAACGCATGAAAACGTTTGGCTGAAGACGCGATTATCCTGTGTGTGTGTGTGTATCTGTTTTCAATCTGCTGATATTGTCACATATTTTTACCCCTCGTATGACATCTGCACCTTTAATGAATAAATAAGTAGGTATATGTTTTTCGCAATCAAAGTGCTGTAACCGTATGATTCCTAAGACGAATTATATATGTATATAAAAATAATAATGACAATTACCTTTTCAGGCTTGTCGCTGTCACCATTTGTGCGGTACTGGCAGCCAGCGGCGTACGCGCACGTGGGCGGACACCGGCACAGGCGCGCCGCGCTTCCGCCGCCAGAGCCCCCGCCACCGCCCTTGCGACTCTCCTTCCACGCTCACAACAGGTAAGGAAAGACAAATCTAGCAAGAAAGAAAAGAAATAAGAAATGTCGAGCAAGTTTTAATATGCTTCCGTAACAGTGTTTAAACTAATAAAAAAACCCTTCTCGGTTTTCTAATTCATCTTTGGGTATAAACAGTGTTACTCTATTTACATATCACCCACCATGTATTGTTTAAAAAATATGTATAAAATTTATTATGTTTATAATATTTAAATCGTGACATACATTATTACATCATCTTATTCATGGTTATACACAAATACATGTATGATAATATGATTGCTATTTATTTTTTATTATAGTGAATTCTGTATATATAAATAAGTACATAAACAGATTTCGATTACACCCGCAATAGAAGTTCAAATCTGATCACGGAACTCCAAAATTCAACCGTAGCAAATTGTATGTCCCGAAATTCATTAAAACGGTGATGTAGGCACGTTTTAACTCAACATAGATGTGTGACGTAGATGTTGACTAATGAGTCATGACCTAAGTGATTTTCTTTGCTTCATCGATTACTCAATGTTAGATGGTATCGTAAAAAAATATTTCCAAAGGCCAATGTCTTATGACGAGTTACGCGGCGTTCCAACTATTTTTTGTAAGCATAAATCACTTTTTTTATCGTATTTTGTTTTGATTATGATTAAAAACTTACGAAACTAAAAAAAAAACATGTCGACTGCCGCCGTAATTTCGTTCAGAAATACTTTCAAGTACAAGTACAAAAGCCCGCTAAAGTAATATTCTTAAAAAATAATTCAGCTTTTTTATTGAGATAAAAAAATATAAGCTGAAGTTTACGACGTTAAGAGTTTGGCACTCGGCAAACTGTGCCTATTTGCTGACGTAAAAAATTAGCTCCCTGGTTTTATGGCGAAAGTCAAACTTTCATCTTAAAATAAGTAGATATGAATGGCTTTGAGGAGAAGGTTATGTCTCTACAATGAAGTGACACTAAGTTTAAATAAATAAAGTAAATTTTATTCTACATTGAGAGATTGATGTTTCTACTTTCAGGAACAAATCACGACAAATGTTATTCATGTTTGCCGACAGCAAACAAACTAACCCTCTGTATTGAAACAGTACCTAGCAATAAACTATGAATAGTTTTATCCCTCTGTATAGTTGTCAATAAACAGTAGTTCTGCTTCCACCTAGAAACTAGTTCAAAGTTCCTTTATTAGCTCCTAAATCATGTTTGCATCATAGAGGGTTAATACGGAACAACGAAATTTAGCACATGACTTAATTAATAATTAATAGATCGCCTTGTATGTGTCGCGTTCAAAGCGGGCGACCATTGTACATGAGTAATGGCAGCTCATATCCAATTAAATGAGCATCAAGGCTTGCCATATTCATATTTGTGTGTATCGGGTAATAATACCCGCGCATCACTCGTCTGGCAAACTACGGACAGCAATAATAAAATAAATAAAAATAATTTAATTCAGACCATCAAGTCCATATGTATGTTAGTAACAGGAAAATTTTACTTATAGCTAATGTTAGTAATTACCAGTAGGCACAAAAAAATAAAATTGAACAGACCGTACCCCTGCAGTTGGCTCACCGCAACACATGCAGTTCAGTAAATCTACTGAGCAGAGCAGTGTCCAGTCTGTCGCCAAACATCCTCAGGACGCTATTTGGGCTCCCCCGTACTCGTCGCACCACTGACGCCACTTTCTTACGCATAATTGCATAAAAGCAATCGTTTTTCAAACAAGATTGTGCAATATATGTATGGACAGTCATTTGATCACATAAAATTTTACTTTAGTTATTGTAATACAGTAAAAGATAAATCTGATATAATATTATAATATCCTATATTGCTGTGCCCGACAGGGTCCACAATGTACTTATATTAATAATGTATTCTTACCATCCAAAAAAACTTTGTGGAACGCAATAAATGAATGAATACTGAATACTGAATGAATACTGAATATCCAAAGTTCCAAACGTCTTGCGTCTTCTAAGGTGAAAATAAAACGGATCATTTGGTTGGAAATTACTGGTGCTGATTACAAATTTGATACCGCTTATTCTCAACTTCTTCCGTAAACTTGACTTGGCCTTTCGAGAACAGTATTTTCTGTTAGTTGCTTGAATACTGTATTATACGCTGTGGAGGCAAACTATCAAAATTTTCGAAAAGATCCAAGATTGTATTAGTATCTCTTTTGTTTAGAAACTTTACTGAACAAGCAATTACTGAAATTTATTGCCGAAACGAATCCTACAAAATATTTGCGTAGGTACACTTTAAAACCTGGACGTAGCCTCAAAAGGGAACTTGCACTCGGTACAGCAATTCATCGCGTCAGATAAGTTAATTGAACGTGTTTCAGACTAATCCATTTGTAAGTTGTGTACGGCGAGCGTGCACATCAACCGTTGGCCGCTCCATTCCCTTAATTAAAACGTTCCTGCGCCAATATAGTGGAACGTGCCCTTTATGCCGACCATTCTAGATTATCCGTGGTGACGATTCGGTGTTTGGAACTGATACTACTCTGTGATAAGCGATAGTCACAAAGTTGATTAGCTGCAGTTAATTTGTTGATTAAGCTTTGTAACTGTTCGGTCCACTGAACGTTGAATGTAGTGCACTAATTACATATAATGTTTGTTTGAATTATGAAGTGTTTTTAATATTTTGAAAAGGCTTCTCAACTACATATGTTGGGCTCGGCTTCCAGTCTAACTAGATGTGGTCTATTATCATTAGTACTAACTCAATTTATGGGCTATGTCGATAACCTAAGGATAAACTAGTTTTCAGGCTTGCTGAATTAATCTTACAGATCAAGCTGCATAATTCTCAGTAAATTATGTGTAAAATTTATGCAAAAAAAAATATTAAGATGAATATTGTATAATTTTTTTAAGGATTTTTTAAAGCGTTTCTTGCTGGCTCTTCTCTATTAAATAAGTTCTACTTTTTGGAACCGTGCAACTAGTTGACTTTCCACTGTCCTTTAAGACAACCAGGAGCAGTTAACTACGTAGTTAACTAGGTACTTAACCCCGAGCCCTTCTAGTATGTCTTGAAACTATTGCTCTCTCAGAAGATGCGTGGTAGTCTACATTAACACTACTTAGTGCGTTATAAAGACTTAGCTTACTTAGCTAGGTAGACGTACCTGCTTATAACTTAATCATGCCATTCCACAATGCGAATCTCTATCCACTACCATAATTCGTATAAAGAGTCACATAAGAGTTGCGTGTCTATCAATACTCGTATTCTAAGGGGAGGGCCTCTTCAGCCCACTCCAATAATATTTGTGTTACATTCCTGCTCCGTATCGCTGGCTTTCGCTATTTCAGAGAATACAGGAGGTTCGAACAATACACACAAAAATAAATACATATTTACGGAATTTTGAATAGCACTATCTACTTAGTAGTTATTTGGCAAACATACTTACTGCATTATTCTACATTATTACAGGTGTTATATAACTTGTTAATGTGCATTCTAATTCTAATATTATAGGATGATTCCTCGTAAAAATGTAACTGATACAAGTCCTTACTGTGATAACGACAATAAAAACATAAATAAACACGAAGATATTTATTTAATTGTCATACTTTATGTGTGTGTCTGAAATGTAAGTGATATGACTTAATATTATATGTAAATAACTTTATAACATCTGAAAGAGGTACATGCAACATGACTGTGCACCCGTTCTACTAAAGGAAATCCTCATTATACGACCTGTTTTTTATAATAGCAACTAGCTTTTATGTTTAGAATTGTTAACAAAATGATTGGTTGTCAATCTATTCAAATAGGAAACGGGACAAGTAGGAAACGGCCGATTGAAATTGCTCCTAACAACATCATACTGGGCTACAATCGGACGATGACGATTTAAATTGTTTAGATATGTCTTATTGTCGCGTTCTGGATATTTCTTGCTCCAATAAGTTTCAATATTAAAAACCATACAAGATCAATATTGAACTTCCAAAAGCTCTCCAGAGCTTTAAAGAATTCGTTTTCTCGTTTTAAGAGCCTTTAGCTACTGCATCGATTTATACGTACACTTGAACCACACTTACACTACTACCCACCTATACACAAGCCACAAATACAAATTTAATCGAGACATTGAAACCGATTTAACCGGTTAATAGAATCATTTGAAGTAACGACACGCATAGCTTCGCGTTGCCGTTACACCGAAACTCCATTTTAATCGTATTACGGTCCAATTGTACGGTTGTGGTCCACATCACGAATTGCAATGATCACATAATGTTATGGTCGCGACTCGCGTCATGCCGGTGCTGTAATCGTGGACAGGACCGGTCCAGCAACGTCGGCCTTAGAATAACCACCACTTAACTTAATGGGAGCATCGACTGGCCTAAACGTTGCGCTTGCAAACTGGATATTTAGTTTTCAATAAGTCTAATCGAGATCAGAAAAAAATGTATGTGAAGAGTGTTATGTTTTACTTATGAATGCCATATTCGCAAACTCAGAAATTTCGACGGCGTCGCGTTCGCAGTATTTTTTTATTGATAAACAGAGGACTTCTCATCATCCACTTGTCATTACGTCAATTTGCTTGGGATCGGCGCAGAACCTACTCACTTCTTCTTTTTTCATGCATACGTCAGTATTAGTCGTCATCTTATCACTTATTTCCTTCTGTACCATATCGCCTTTCACACAATCCATCCATCTATTCTTTGGTCTCCCTCGTTTGTTTACGCATCCACAGGCATGGCTATATCTTCATGGTTCTTTAGAACGTTACCTTATATTACATCATGCTTGACTGTAATTATTGGGTACGTAGACACTTAGACCTTATACGTATATTCCGTCGTCGTCAGACACCTGCGTCTATTATAACAGTATGTTACTTTAGATTATACGATAACGACTTAAGCTGCTTGGTGACTGGCATCTATTAATTATATTACTTACATCTTGTGGAATATATTTTGTAAATTTGATTTAGTCAACATTAACTATTACTATAATTTCTTCCATATTTTGAGTAATGAATTGGATCATTTTTGCGCAAGATGGTCAGTTTTTTATCAGATAATTACGTATAAAGTAATAAAATATGATAATAGGTGAAATGTTAATCAGCTTCCAAAAAACTCGGTAACAGCATATATCCTTAATTAAACTTTGCTTTCTAATTTACGTAACGAGAAAAGTGAACTTATTTGTTTACACGCCAATTAATCATAATGGGCTTTAAAACACGAGACAAGATTGAACTCGAGATAACAAAGTTCGTTTTAATTTTTGTTCTCATTTGTTGGATTTTCTCCAGTGTTGTTGCAGTCGGGAGGGAAGTGATGCTGCGCCGTGTACCCACTGTATTCCACATGTTTGCAAACTGTTCCACTGTATTTCACATACTAATCTAGTCTCGTCTACCAAATTATTTTACAACTTAGCTCCAAGCTTTTTCAACATAAGCAACGTGTAATATTTTTACAAGCTTAGATACGTATAAAAGGATACTTTTTTGAATTCCAAATTGGGAATGTTTAATTTAGGATAACACATTATGTATCTACGCGTTTAGAATTTATTATTACTCGCTTTTTAGTCTGCAAATAAAAAATAATTGCCGCATGTATGTACGCACAGCTACACATCAAGCTATACAAATCCAGTTTAGACTGACCTCCCTTGTAAAGGCTTTCCGTGAAAATTAAGACCAGCCTGCTGCATTTATTTAACTTGATGTGTAGCCGTGCGTATTTAGCCTTGAGAAAGGTTTGACCGATTTAACGGGTTTTTTAGGGGAGGACAGGGTTTGTACGAATTTTTTTTTTAATTCACTGGAAAAGTCAGGAAATATTAAAAAGCACGCTGCGTACGGGTCGCTAGTTTGTCATGAAATTGTCTTATAGGTATATTTCCATATATTGTGCATTGATCTCAGATAACTTCATTCGAATAGGGGAAATTCTATACCTTATTCGCAGTCGATTAACTCCGTACTTAAGGTCGGCGTTATAGTTTGATGGCGGTGATCCACCCGAGATGAGGATTTAAATTAGCCCTTGCGTTCGTGTGCGCAATTTCACTATACCTAATTTTTATTTTGATAGTAGATTGTAAATTTTCAACTGTAGCTAAAAATTAATGTCCTATAAACGTTAAATTTTAGCTGCAGTTGAAAAATGTACTCTAAATTAAAATACACAAGAGATAAAAGCTCTACTCGAAACACGCAATCAATATTATATGTGGAAAATATATAAAAGTCGCGGCTGCAAATTAAGTAAGATGAAGTAGTCGTGATAAGGTACCCACGCATTTAACTTAACCGCGTTGAAGCTTGAAATTGGAACAAACCATCGACTCGCAACGAATGTACTCGCCACAAACGGAGACAAAAGTACAGAAAGGTGTTTAAATTTAAATTACGCTTTGCAGGTAACATCAAAGAGATTAATGTAATGCGGCACATCCAACCACAAAATACGTTGTACATTTTGTATAAATAAGCGTAAAACCGTCAGGCTTGTTATTATTGAGTTTTCGTTAAATAAACTAGTAGATGGGCACGCGTCTACTGATTCCCTTCATCATGTTGCAATGTTTGTCGAACAAACTGGGAGATCCATCTATCATCCATTCTATATATTTATTCAATAAATCGTACAGCTTTAGTGACCAATACTCGGTACCATACTGTCAAAATATATTGTATCAAAACCTAGTTCCTCAAGTGACTGCCAGAGGCGCCATAGTCTTAGGTTTGCGATACAAAATAATTGATAGAGACGCAACTATCCCTTACTAATCGTTTCATTTTAAATCGAACTGGAACTTGACATTATTTTATCGGAAAAGTTGTAAGAATTCTAAATTAATAAGTACTTATGTAAGTCTGTCATATTGCAATTGAAATATTTATTTTCATTAGGTTAGGTTAGGTAAGTTATTAAGTATGGTAACCGTAAAATATGAAAAAAGTATCTACTGCTTGCTCATACATAACTTCCAAACGCAATATTTACACTAGTATTACAAACTTTTTGGTAATAATACACTTTGCATACATTAATATGTTAATAATATGTAACGCAACACAGCGCGTAGATATGTATTGTGTGCGCAGCATGAAACGCGACAGGCGTGGACACACCACAACAAAATGTAGTGTATAGTGTATAGCTGTTAACAATAGTACGTGACTTGTTTAACGCCTAGATTTACACGCAACGCCTTACTGGAATGCTCCACATTTTTATCGTTAGACATGGGTAGGCTGAGATTTTTCACATGGAATTTCATTACCTCATCAATTTGAAACATAAATTATCAAGTGCGGTTCGACTGTTCAAATAGAAAATCTTACCTACTTATATTAACTGGTATTTTACATGTACAAACAGACGTATATAGGGAGATATCTATGTCGTACGTGAGTGAAACGTTTTGTCAGTGTGTGGCAATCTGAAGACCTTAAGAGAAGAAGGATTGATTTCTGGTATCTAGGTAAAGTAAGAACTGTACCTCGTTCTTAGGTATAAATCGTATTAAGGGATCCCTTGAATGAATATGATGAATCTATTAAAATATTTAAACTGTAATTAAACTTGGTGGGTATACTTACATATAATAAAAGTCTATTCGTTTTATAATGATGTTATAACAGAAACACTTTACGGATTATCGTTATTTTGAGAGGTCTCATTAGAATGTAAACTAGGTAATCTCCATTTCCACGGTTCCATGGAGGTGCCACTGTGACACCATCCCAAACAACATTGGATGAAGTCTCGGTTTAAAGATTTGATCACCATGCGCGGGATGAGCACGCAGTATCAGATAAATGGTCCTGTAATATTATACAAAACGGCAGCAACCTAATGGCTAAGGCGTCGGACTAGCGATCATATGGTCGCCGGTTCGAACCCCGACCATTGCACTACCGACATGAACCCACTGGTAACACAATCATTTACCTTAGCACGAGGGGTTAACAAGAATACTAGTAATGTGTGACCCACATTGCTTATAGTAAGCTTTTTTTTTAAAAAAAAACAAGTGTTTTTGAGCCATAGGATCAGCTTACTTACCGGCTTTATTTAAAAAATATTGGTTGGTAAGTTCAATTCGAATGTTTACAAACTACCTTAGTGCAGGATTAGATAGAGAATGATACAGAGCGGAAATAAACGTAGCGTGGCCGGTTGACCAGCATCGCACGAAATGGAACATAAAGTTGAAGACCATGTGATTTGCGGCCTGCCTCGCGTACGAACCCAGCCCTCAACTGTGAAATTGTGTGCTCAATCTACGGTCAAATTGAAGGACTGGATATATTTTATTAACTGAAATTCAGGAAATTTCATATTAAAATTTCGTAAAACATTGCTTATTTATTTATGATTTTTACTATAAACTAGTTACAAAATAGTTTCAGTGTTTCAGGTTCAGATTTCATTCACTTGACATCATCCTTTTCACTCGGATATGAAGTAGCTGGGTCCACTATTATGCAACATAAATAATAATCGAATTAATTAAAGCTTTCGCTGAAAAATAACTTCTGTAATTTTTCATGAGTTTGTTTTTAATAATTATGATTATCTTGTGCCAGACGTTAATATTGGGTATCTATACAAAAATATTTGGTACACAGGATCTGTGATAATACCACACTAGTATTAATAAGTAGGTACACACGGCTACACATCAAGCTATACAATAGTTTAGACTGACATTGTAAAGATTTTCCGAACAGTTCAAGGCCAGTCTATACTGATTTTGTATAGCTTGATGCGTAGCCATGTGTAACATATATATATGTTAGATAAAATGATTAATTAAAAGCAAATCTCTTAATTTTTTTGTGACAGTAAGCTACGTGTCGTCGAGTGTACCTCCATCACGCAAAATAAACCGGCGCGGCGTAACGTACACCGCCATCTAATCTCAAAAGCTCTGGATACTGAGGCCTATTAAAATTTTAATATAGAAATGAACAGCCCCTGCGGCAGCTTTATCCCACCTAACTTTTATTATAACGAAACCCAGTTTGTTTAATCACCTTATATATTATTCAAATTTGACTACAGTAAGTTCCCAATTAATTAATTACCTACCTACTTAGATGTTAAATTGATAAACTAAATAAAGTAACGAATACGAAGTGGTAGGTGACCTATATTTTACACCTTTGCCCAGCAGTAAGACAGTAAAGGTCAACAAAAAATCTAAACTACGTATTATAAAATTGAAAAAAAAAAAGCACAAATATCAGAATTTTTTGAATTCTCGTCTGTTCGTTAGGGGTTTGCGCAAAAACTTCCTGAACATATTTTAATTTTGTTATCACTGTTAGAAAGTACCTATATGCTCCAAATTAAAAACTGCAGTACATCTTATCTCAATTCAAAAAGATCCTAAGATAGAGCTTAACCAATATTCTCAGGGTAGACTACTTAGTTGTCGGGCTTTTTAGTCTTCTGACTAAGTACCAATAATGATTATCATAGGTGTTGGATCACAATAAACCGACAACGGTCGCAGTGATACTATAGCCACGAAACACCATCATAGGTGTTCATATGACAGCTTATGTCTCGATTTGTTAAGAATGGTCACCTATCAATACATTGACCGCGACGAGCACAGCTTAACCTTGCAGATCGGTTGATAAGCTTAGTTACAACGTACCGCAAGAGTAATAAATAATTTAAGTTTGATTTATTAACCACACAATAGCAATAAATAAAATTTAGTAGTAAAATTTAGCAGTAAATAGAAATTAATTATGATTGTAAGTATTCATTAGGTTTTTGTAAACGTTGCCGTAATTTCTTCCTCTACAGGATCATTTCCTCGTCCCAATATTTTGGATAGGCATTAAAGATATAAATCAAACTTCATTTAACTGTCGAACTGACCGCAACTTTAATTGTGTTTCTGAACCAAGGTATCGGTCAAACCGAAACACTCCCAAGAACTTTTCATTACCTAACCAACAGATAATATGATAATATCGTTTTTATTAATATAATTATGGTAACCTGGGTTCGATCCCCAAGTCTATGAAATTCTCAGTAGCAGCTTGGCGTCTGGATTTGTGCCGGGTGAATGGCAATAGGCCTGCCCCCTATTAGGTACATGGAACCTAAATATACCGTCGAAGTGTGGGTGCTCATTAGGACACTTCTGTCTAGCCCTTCAGGGAATACAGGCGTGATGGTATGTTATGTTAATTATGGTATGATGAAGCCGAACTTTTAATTTTGATGAAATGAAGCTAAGGAATTGGTACAAGTAAACACAATTTACCCACACAGCCTTTAAAACATTTCATCCATATTCAGGGTTACGTAGAACCTATTTTGAGAAGACAGGATTAGGCCTCCAGTTCAATTACAGCGGCGAACGTACGTGAAACCACTTCTCCGTGACGTCGTCACTTAATATTCTCGAGCTCGGGGTTCCACAATTATACTGTGTGGGAGCCTTCAGACCGCTCTCAAACCTGTTTGTTACCAGAAATGAATAATGGCTTCTGGAAATTGCTTTCGCTAAAAACTTATTACAGAATTTTCAGGTCTGATCTATTCTCAGCAAATAGGGGTGGACGGGCGCTGATGTATACTAACTTCGCATTACTTCGCAATATAAGTTAAAGCAAGATTTCGATGTCACTCTGTTTTGACTTAAACGCCCTGTTTAATAATTACTTACTACATACTGTTTGGCTTCGGAAAACATAAAATCGTGAAGTAAATTTTCCTTGTTTCTATTTTCTCGTCGTCTGAGATATTAAAGTTCCCGAAAATAATTGCGTAAATGTTTACCAACGCAATTTATTTACCTTGTCATTTTATGGGAGTCATTAAATAAGTACAGGTATTAGGTACATTTGTTTTACGTAGGTAAATCAGTTTGTTAATTATTATTATATACTTACTATTACTACCAAACGCAGTGTAGGTAGGGCGAGCTAATGGAATGTATGATTATTTTCATTTCTCCACGATTTCATATATTCACGATAGCCTAACTGACATCTTTCTATTGTTTTTTTTTTCAGGACTGGGCTGTGTATACACACTTGTTGTTTTTAGTCAGTACATCTTATATACTTTTACTAAGTATATAATAACCTCGCCAACTGACCTGCCGCAGTAGGTAATTTCGTTACAGTCGATCTCCAAACCCCAGTAAATATAAGTTAGCGACTTATTAATATTTACCCAAGTCCTTAGTTAAATATTACTCCCAAGACTATTTCAAGTTAATTTCGCGAGCCCAATAGAATTACTCAGGTAATGAATTCGTTAATCAAGTTAGAAATCCGGTTGGCAAACACAATAGACCTGGCGAAATTCCGCCGCGCTCAGTCAATTTCGTAATGAAAAAGTTATTTTTATGCCTCGTTAGCCATTTTCTATACTTGCATTAACATAAATATCTGCCTAATTACTTAGGAGGCAATTACTCCCTTCGCTTAAACTTCCAAGCTGATATTTTTTACGTCGGCAAAGCTGCAACTTTTCTACTTTAAATGTTCTTCTGAATTATGAAGTTAAATAATAATAATCTTTTAAAACTTCTTATACAATAATAACTTTGGAATATATTATAACTGAAGTATATAATACTTAAGCCTTAAACTTACATCATTTACATAGCAGCCTTACATTTTGCTATTGATTTCGTCTGGTTGCTGACTGAATAATATTTCACCCCTTCTCAGTAAGAAATCTTCAAAGGCATTGAATATATACTTTTGCTCTATTAATTGTATTTAGGGTCTCATAATATATTAAAGATATTATAGTTAAATTAACAAGTTACGTGTAATTAAAATACGAAATAATTAGGTTAATGTTTATTTCCACAATAAAGCTGTCAAATTTTTATTTAGCTAAAACAATGAAGAACTGTAATAAAGTACGACACTTCTTTTTATTAAGATTAACGATTAGGTAATACGTAGCTTAACGAAGTGATGGGTAAACTACAACAGAAACAAGCCAGTGTTTGGGTTACTTTCCAAATTTTTTATTTGTCAGGTTGCCATGAAAATTCCCGATACACAACGTACCATGTATAAGCACGGTGGGAAAAATACGTGCTAAAAATAATGATCACACCGCTGTCAATACACCTTCATGCTGCTGACAAGAGACACTACATCGCATTTGTTAGATTGGAATCAGAGCAAGTTTTCCTATAATGAAGTTAGATCAGACAAACAAGGGAGACATCCGACCGACTATTCGTCTAACGTCATTAGACACCGCTCGTTAGTGCCGCTTCTGACGTCCAATCTGGGGGAATTGTGAAAATTTTATTGAGTTACGGTCGCCCTACATCTTCGAATCAACCTTGTTAATAGTGTTGCGAATAACTTTGAATTGATATGTACTACAAATGAATTAAAATAATATATTTATTCACCACTGCCGCCACGTACACAGCTTCGCCAGCGTAAATTTCGACTAAAATTCCGACTTTTCGAGTGGATTACAGAAAATTTCTTTCACGCAAACCTTGTCCTTACGACATTTTAAATTTCATTCAAAGACAATACTCATAATAATGTCCAGAGGAGTCGGGTAACAGAATACAATACTCATTTACTTTTATTAATACTTACTAAGTACTTTTGCAATACCTAATCAAGGCGTGACTCTTATAAATTTACCCATCTTTGTTATTTTAACCTATGAAAATCAAATGTGAAGTACAAAAGTAAATTCGTTAAACGTAATCCGCGACATCAATTCACCATTCCCTGTCTTTAAGCATTTTTAATTAAAACGGTTCTTTGTTAAATCGTCCTTGTAATTAATTAGAAAAAGGCGCATAATTTAGGTAACTGTCGCATCCTTATCTAACGATTGTGATCCGAAAATTTGATCGCAAATTCCCCAAATCAAGTTTCAAACTTATAAACTGCCTACATGAAAGTATAACAAATCCATTTGTGCTTTATTACCGTCACAATAATATAACGTAGCTTAAATAAAAGTTTCCCAACTAAAAACATTAAAAGGGCTTGAGGCCCCGTATATCAGTGTTATACGTATGATTTATTAACCATTATACTGGTACTCTACATTTTAATACGAACAGTTTGAACTCCGTGTGAATAGCATTAAATCATAATTAGTTGAACGTGCTTTATGAACATAATACTTACGAGGTCGGAAAACTTAGTGTTTCTTCACCTTCTCCGGTTTACTGCTACTACATAAATATGGAGCACTTTTACCCTGAACAGTTTTTGCTCTTAGCGATATTGTGCTTGTATAATATTAATTGATTGATTCATGCATGATTGATACGAGGTGCCTTGCTCGGCGATTTACGCACCATTACTGGTTTACAAACACTACATTAAAAATATATTGCTAGCGCTCATAAGGCCATCTACTAATTTCTATTGCTTGCTAACATACAGTCCCTGTAAAGTAAATATTGTATAATTGCTGCAACTTATAATGATGGGCAAAGTATTGGCCGAAGACATTATGTTGATATTTTTATAAAACGGCAAGTGATTCTGTTTTAGTTGAATTCCTACATCAGTAGGTATGAACACAAATCTTATATGTTTTTTTTTTTGCAGAGATATTTTGTTATCTGGAGAAAAAAGATTCATTTTCGAATAATAAAACCACTGACTCAGCTAGTTTCATCAATGAACCAATCTGTTTATTGCAGGGAGTTTAAGTTGGTGCTGAGACCAGACCCCAGCTCGGTGTTTGCAGACGGCGTACAGTTCCACTCAACGGGCGGCCAGGTGGAGTTTAACCCTGCCAAAGTCTATTCGGGGAAGCTGGAAGGTAAGCTTAAAAGCACAATGCTACAATTTGTTTTCATTAGTCAAATAAGAATAAGACTCCCCCTCCGTGGGAATGGACTAAACGCTTGTTGCAATAGTCAAAAAAAGTCCAGCGCCTAGGTGGTAGTATTTTTAAGGGCAAACGAGCAGGCGAGGCACCTGGTGGTAAGTAAAAGTCGCCGCCCATTGACATCTGCAATACCAAAGGCGTCGCAAGTGCATTGCCGAGCCAAGGAAAATGGAGGAGAATGAGGAAAGGAGAAGGAAAGGCACTGAGAGAGGAATTGGGCCTAGTTAGTTAGGACCTAATGAACCTAACACCTCACATGTAAGACCAACTCCAAACAGTTTTATTTTTTTAAATACTTGCGGCCGAATTGGCAACCCGTCGATTCGTATTCTAAAAAACTCTTAGCGGTGATATCTTGTGGTGGGATCCTAATCTATGAGAGCTAGACCCCGACAGAGGATCTATTTCAGAACTTGTATGTGTTAAAAAAATGCGTCGATATGCATTCAAATTCAGCAGTATAAAAAAGAATATCACAAACGCATAGGCTGACTTTAAAATTTATTGTTTCGGTTTATTCTAGATAGGGTTGCCATCCGTCCGGGTTTCCCCGGATTTGTCCTAGTTTAGAGGACGTCCGGGGACTGTCCGGGCGGAGTTTCATTTGTGTCCGGGTTTAAAAATTGTCAAGTCATCGGTCGCTGCCGGGGGATGTAACAATGAAAAATATTTTATTGAATAACTTTAAAAAAACACTCGATATATCCTCGAAAATCCGGGACATTCAGGCTTCTTGTCCTAGTTACCTGTTTTTAGAGATGGCAACCCTAATTCGAGATGATAATAAATACGATTCATTCTTTCGTAATAAAAGTGGATCTTAAATTAGTCTCACGTAGCAGGGATAACAGACGTGGACGCGACAATGCGACGGTTTATTTGAGAGGTAAACATCGTAAAGTCTGAGAACTTAAACTTCCTTCATGTCTAGCGCTTCTTCAACTGTTTGTTAATTGCCTATTGTCATGCTAGCAGTTCATTTCCTTTTGAGTTATTAAGTAGGACTCAAAGACTTTAAGAATTATCTCCCCGTAATGTTTCGGTTAAAAATGATGTAACAATAGAAATACATAGTTAAAATATGGTAACTACTCTTATTATTTACCTGACTGCCAGGCTCCCTTTATGGGTCACTGTTGTAATATTTACGGGACATAATATGATATTAGATATCTTTTGATGAATAACTACCAAAACCCCTCTGGTGTTCCAAACCAGAGGATGTAGGCTCGAATCCTGCCTAAGGTCGAGATTTCCTTTCAGAATAATACACTAAATTTACCTACCTATCTTCAAAAAATCATATCACAGGTATGAAAGACTAAATAACTGAAATATTTATTCAGCAAAGCCCCTAAGGACTTTGTGTTCAAACAATAGATTTTCATTCTTTATTAAACACTGGGGAAGGGTTCAAATAATAGAGGGTTTTGAAAAGCGGAATCAAATTCATACTATCCGGAAATGGAATAGTCAAACACTCTCTTTATGGATTATCTTATTTAAATCATAAACAACTAAATTTATGAACATTGTTTTTAATCACAGTATTGTTCAACCCCGCTACAGATTGGTAAGACTTACTTAAAGTAAAAGACACGTTAAAATATAAAATCGTGAGTTCAACGATATCTCATCAAAACTTTTCCCCAAAACCAGACTATTACTTTCAGCCTATTTCTCTTTATAAAATCTACCTTTACAGATATAAACTGTTTCGTAAGCTTTCTAGATATAAACTAGAATTTATAACGCAAAGTGAAGTCTGCTTTATAGTTTCCACATATGACTTTAACCTCCAGCCAAATCAATAGCTTCACTATTACGTCAACCACTTAATTAAATATAATAGTAGTCTTTAAACTATCCATCTATAATTAAAACCATTATTGTTGCTACATCTTACTATTCAACCTAGTAATTAAAATACGAATTCGATACAATAATCACAATCGAGGAACAAAATAATTGGTGAGTTAGTAAATACGTGCGATGAACACAATAAAACGTCACATAATCTAACCACAGCATCAGATAAGCATATGTGATGTAATCCCGTGTCTTAGCCAAGAGTGATTTCTGCATGCAGTAGATACAGGGTTGACTCTATAACAATGGCACCGGTTAAAAAAATATTATGTAGCAGTTACAGCGATATACCTACTTATACCGTTAAATATTTTTTTTGGTTTTTAAGATTATTCAATTTAACATTCTCACGTTTCTATTTATAACTCCTTGCAGCGGAGTAACATACAGCGAAAACTTCGTCTAGAGCCTTTCAGTAAGTCTTTTTTTTTCGAGTAAGAACAGAAACCGGTCAAGAATCCCTTAATTCGGGGTTTCTAGAAATGAAGTAAAGAGCCACCACTGTCGTTTGTCAACCCTGCGCAATGAGGAACTGTAGCAAAAGCAGTCACGTGCAACCAGACTTGTTTGTGCCAATTCATGTAGCCTCCTAATGCTATACGCGATCGCGAGGTGTGTAGCCTTGTATATACTCCTACTACTTCACCCAATTCCTCAGACATACCATGGATATCCGAGTAAATTGTGGTATGGGCACATATTTGATCACAGACATAGCACGACTGAGGTATTTAGGTAGCTTAACCGATGTTAAGTGCCTTCACGATTTATTTGAATGTGCAGCAGCATTCACATCTAAATAACAGTTTGGCAGTAAAGGACCTTATAAACATTACATAGGTACTTAATCTAACCCTTCATCTATTTTCGAAGTCATTGAAACAACCAATTAAAAAACATGAGTCTAACAAACTTCTACATTCTGCTGCTAACTAAATAAAAGGAAATTATATGCTGCGACCCATCTGGAACGCTGGAGACAAAGTGAATTTGGAACAAATTACTTTGAAAGTTTAATGAAGTATGTTTCTCGCAAATTCGTCTCTCTGTGGTACTAATTATTGTGAAAATTTATTTACTAGAAGTTCACAAAAAAAACTTCAAACACCAAAACGTAAGCTTCCATAAATTAAGATTTCTTTAAGTCTTATCCAATTATTCGAATTTCCCTCTTTCCAAGTATTCGTTCTTTGTTCGTTTAACTGAACGAAGATCAAAACCTTACAAGAGTGGGCGAGGTTTAACTACTAGTTAAATTTCCACCATCATACTCAACCTTCCCATAATACAGACTGTGATTTTAAAAGACATCAAGCCATCATAAAGGCATTTAGCAAATATCTCCATTACATCTGCGATTTTCCCTATTACCCATTTCTGGCGTAAAATGAATGAAAGGGAAACAGAGTGGTAGGTGAGAGCAGTAATTACCGTTATTTATGAGCGGTTTGAATCCCTCCCTACTGCGACTGCAAGTTGTGATTTTAATTCATTCGGAGTCCCAAAGCTCTTTGCACCTCGAATTTAGTTTGCATAAAATATCGTCTACTATTTATTTGAGCGTCTCAAAGTTGTTTGTATTTCAAAGGGTTATTTTGATTTAGTGTGTCTTTGTTCAAATAAATTAAATAAACGTAACATAACATACCATCACGCTTTTATTCCCCGAAGGGTGAGGCAGAAGTGTACTACTGTACACCCACTCTACGTACTCACTCTACATGGGACTTAAACATACTGGATGTTTAGGTCCCATGTAATAGGGGGCGAGCCTATTGACACTAACCGGGCACAAATTCAGACTCCTAGCTGCTACTGAGAATTTCTTGGAAAAACCCAATAACACTTTGCTCGACCTGGGAATCGAAACTAGGACCTCTAGTGAACAGTCTTTCTTGGGTCCACTAGACTAATGAGATAGGCAATACTTTAATTAGATATTGATGCATAAAACATAATATTAATTAGGTAAGGGTAGCCTTAATTAATATTATGTTTTATGCATCAATAAAACTTAATCATTGTTTATGATCTAACGACGATATGATACGACTATTATGTTCGGACTTTAGAAGAGACCTTGACTCCTAAATTCATGTTTGTTGTTTCGGTGTTTTACTTAGTCAGTTAGGAAACTCAGCGCTGCTTAGTATAAATGTCATTAACATTTGTGGTTTTGTTTTCAGGTGATGAGTTATCCCACGTCTACGGTGTTATTACAGCTGAAGGTCTCTTCGACGGTACAATATGGACGCCTACTGAGGAATACTATGTCGAGCCTATATCTCGTTATAATATAGACCATCCATCCATGCACAGCGTCGTGTATCGAAGATCAGACGTCCAACACCCACATGACATAAGTGAAGGCGCACCGTGTGCATCTCATCTACTACATATGAAAACAACTTTAGGACAAGAAGTTGAATTATTTAACTTATCAGATCAACGAAACTTAAAAGACTCTTCCCTAAACAATTTTACCGAAGACCTCCGCAGTGAAATACACAGACGCAAAAAACGATGGCTCCCTGAAGACGAAATGCAAGACGATGAGCCAAAGAAGAATCCCGAATTACCTTTAGATCTAGACTTTCCATACACCAGCAACAACAACGAGCCGGTCGATAAGTTGAGCACTAGAAAACCTAAAACCAAAATCGATAAAAGTAACCTCATAACTAAGGTGCGCCTCGATTCGGAAGAATCGAGACCAAAGCCAAAGACGCACGTCGAAGTAATAAAAACGAAAGCGGGAGTAGTAACTGTCAGTAAGGATATTGTCAAAAAGGAACCAGTGGGGTACACAGTGTTGTCAGCCAACGCGAGTGACGACGGTCGCCATGTGAACAAGCGAGCGACAGTGGACCCGAGGAAAACTACGTGCCTCGTGTATTTACAGGCAGATCACATGTTCTATCAAAGATACGGCTCAGAAGAAGCGTGTATCGAAGTCATGACGCGTCATGTTCAGAAAGTTAACGCAATATATAAAGTGACAGGTATATACTTTAGTTTCACTCAAGAGACATAAAGCTAATTACATCGTTATTATAATAATATCTAATGCATAAATTTCTTTTAGACTTTAATCAAGATGGAAAGCCAGACAACATTACCTTCATGATCAAAAGAATAAAAGTCCATACATTGGACGCACTGAAAGACCCCGCCTATAGGTTTCCTAACAACTACGGTGTAGAAAAATATCTGGAGCTTTTTTCAGGTTTGCCTTTTTACATCAATATTCAATTACGAATTCACAAGAAGAGTCCGGTCTCCGGAGAGAAATTCCCAAGTTAAGCCATTAGACTAATAAATTAGAAGCGCTTAAAACGGAAGGCTTTTGTCATTTTTTAATAGGTACTATTGAATCATAAAAGATGATAATTTATTACTTTCAGAGGAAGATTACGATGCCTTTTGTTTGGCGTACATGTTCACGTATCGAGACTTTGAAATGGGTACACTGGGGTTGGCTTGGACGGGTGACCTCAAAAATGCTGGTGGTGTTTGTGAGAAGAATGGGGTAAGCGTCATGTCGTAAGTTTTTTTTAATTTATCTTTAAAGGTGTTTTACTATATCTATATTTTATTTGATAGCATTACCGCGGCAGCATGAAATCCCTGAACACAGGTATAGTGACGCTGCTGAACTATGGCAAGCATGTACCACCAGCCGTGTCCCACGTGACACTAGCACACGAGATTGGACACAACTTTGGATCGCCGGTGAGTTGTAATATTAACTTATGGACCGAGAACCACACAACACTGGTACTGTTTGAGCTTGCTCTACACAAATAACGTATATAATCGTCTGGCCAAAGCAAATAGTTGTACCGATTTTGTGTCTGTTTGATTAAGATTATTTTTTTGGAAACGCACCCACTATATAACAGGAATTTATTATATTACGGAGCAATTTTATGGTATTTTATAATTCTTATCCCATATTTCGCATTTCAGCACGACCCAGAGGTTTGCACCCCATTCGGTGAGGACGGCAACTACATAATGTTCGCAAGAGCAACCAGCGGCGATCGAAAAAACAACAACAAATTCTCACCATGCTCGCTCAGAGCTATCGACCCAGTGCTTAATAATAAAGCGAGATCACCAAAAGGATGCTTTACTGGTAAGGCCTTTGTATACATATAAAAATAGTAGCCGTGATAGCGAGGGGAAATTCACCAAAGATGCTCCAGTGTGATTCCATACCAAAGGTTTAAAATAAAAATAATAATCAGCTACAGTGAAGTATATTATTTTTAGAACCTCAACCGGCAATTTGTGGTAACGGCGTAGTGGAAGAAGGTGAAGAATGCGACTGTGGGTGGGCCTCCGAGTGCACCGACGTGTGCTGTCGTCCACAAGCCGCTAGGCCTAACTACAAACCATGCACACTCACAGAACACAGCGTTTGCAGTCCCAGTCAGGTACCCACGTAATTTATATAAATATTTTCTCAACTACATACGTTGTAGTTGCCTAGCAGTCTTACCAATATCAGTCTTTTACATGAAGCTACTACCATCACACCTCCGCAACCCTATTCCGATTCAATTACCCCTAACGATTTTATCATATGTGTTCGTATACCATCTGGATCGATGACTCATTATGCTTTCCTGGCTGCGGAGAGAAAATTATTTGTAGAATGGATTTTAATTTCATTCATGGTAACCGGTTGTGCGTCGATGTCCCTTCCACTCTGTATACCTACAACATTCTTGATTGATACATACCTTGTTTAAATGACTAATGCATCATGTCAGATTAAACAGCTGACATAATTGATCCTGGCTTCCGAAATCAGAGTTTTCCTAAGTTCTGTCCTCGCGTCTACACGAATTTGAATATAATTTTACTGATATTGATATTTGCTACCGCTTAATCTTTGGTTCCAAATCTAAAGTGCAATGCTCAATGTTTCAGGGTCCTTGTTGTACAGCATCATGTACTCTCAAGTTCGGTGACAAGTGTCGGTCGGACAACGGCTGTCGTGACGCGGCCTTCTGTGACGGCAAGCGCGCTGGCTGCCCCGCCAGCCGACACAAACCGAACAGGACCCGATGTGATAAGGAGCTCGTGTGTTATATGGGAGTAAGTTTTAAGTTCACAATAACTTACCTGCTCTGCATTGGAGATCGAGTATTTGGACAGAAATTTGTATTTATTTGAACCAAAGTAAATAGGCTATTTTATACTCTTTTCATTACCAGGAATGCACCGGTTCCATCTGCCTGGCTTACGGGTTAGAGTCGTGCCAATGCGCGCCTCGCAAGGACGACCCTCGCTCGGCTTGCGAGCTGTGCTGTCGCAAGCCAGGCGGCACCTGCATGTCCTCGTTCAACTGGAATACCATACCCTATGATGTTCCCGATATGTATGCCAAACCGGGCACACCCTGCAATGATTATAATGGGTAAATTAAATTATTTTAGCTATTTCCGTAATATCGTTTCCGTACACCATTTTAGGCTCATGTTTCATCCGCCACCGAGAACTATTGGTTTGAGATATCTCTGGACAGCGCAGTATTAGGTTTTCTTTTGTCGTTAACTAGTTAACAAACATGTAACTGAATACACCACAAAAAAAAACAATATAATTGCAGGTACTGCGACGTGTTCCAACGCTGCCGCGAGGTAGATCCGTCTGGTCCTTTAGCGACTCTGCGCAAATTGCTATTATCCGACGAAAGTATCGCAGGCTTCAAACGGTGGGTGCTCAAGCACTGGTATGCGGTCCTGCTGATACTACTTGCAGTTATCGCACTACTGGTAAGTTTTAGTAACATTTTATATTCTAATTTTAGAGCGGATAAACCGACAGATTGTTGTCTATAACAGTGTCTTACGATTTATCGGACTCTCAAACATAAAATAATTATAGGGATTGACCGACTAAATCAGACTGTTGGCGACTTCCACGACAATGTCTTACGATATATCGCACTCTCGAACATAATATAGGGATTTTTTTTTATGTCCTACAAGTTATTCTATATAACTATATTTTGTTTAGCGGTGCTGCAGCGCACTTGATGTTGCTCTAGAAATAGACACTAAGTGTTAGTGTCTATCTAAGATACCTACTCCTCGGGGAAGGTATTTTTTTAAACATTTATTAGGATGCTAGTGTACACATTTTTAATCAAAGCTAGATGGATGAGTATGGTGCAGCATTTGCAGGTGTGTGCTATTATTATTGCTAGAAAATGCACCATAAAACATGGAGGTCCCGAATTGTAGGTGATTAAATTTGTTATTGGTATCTGTGCTAATCAAGAAGAAGCTATTATCCAATGACAGAAAAGTATATAATAGCTATAACGTCGTGGTTTCTGCTTCTAGGTGGCAAGTACGCGTTTCTTGGGACGTCACGGCAAAAAGCTGAAGTCTGTTACAATAATTCACTCTTCAACAACTGAAACCGTTCGCCTGCCTGAAGCAACTGATCAGGGCTTGATCGTTCATACGGCCATCAGGTACATCCATTCACAAATACTAACATAAAATATTTAAATCACAAATAGCCCACTTTGATAAAGTTTCCTTGTCATAATAATTATATACCATCTACTAGCCACTTGGCGCATTACTGAACGAATAAAACAACATTACTTACCTTCTGTAAAACTTTGCAGGTCAAAACTACCTCTTAAGAAGAAAGTAGCTCTACGAACTCGAGCATATCGAAATAAGAAAGATCATAAGAAGTTGGGAGACAAAGCCTCTCCGCTCCACAGTGCCAATAAAAAGAGGGTAAGTTAAAAATATAGACTTACTAATATTGTAACTGAGCATAAGTTTTCTTTAAGTAATTTTTGGTTTCGTTTTTCTACAGAAACCGAACAGTCAACCAAAGTTAGAAGAAGTTCCTAAAATTACAAAAGAAAGTACAGTCATTGTCACAAACGCTGAAGGCAAATCGCCAAAACATGTTATTCTTTCCAAACACAAAGGGAAAATAAAGAAACGTAAGTCAAAAATTAAGAAAGAAACAATAGACTACAGTTCTATGCAGAAACACCCTGCATCTCCAATTAAAGACACTGAAGCTTTAAGTAAGGTGCAAAGGTGGCTACTTAGTTCACCACAACCGGCAAGCATACCCAAATCAAAATCCATACCTCTTGGCCTTACAGAAAGAACGCATAGGCAACTACAGAAAGGTGCGAGAAAAACTAGACCGTCCAAGAGCGCCACCAACTTGTTATCTGGCGAAAAGGCTAGGCTACAAGTCGTATTTAAACCTCCATTTAGGTTCAGTGTGAAAATATGTAAAAGTGATAAAACTAAAGTCGTTTTAGATAAATCCTCTAAGCCCGATGTAGACAGGAAACGGCACGAAGTCGCTTCTCAACCAATTTCCACAGATGTTGCGAAAGCCATTCCATCCAGTAAAGCCCCAAAACACTCAAATTCGACAAGGGACGTAAACAACGACGTTACACCCAGTGCTCCAAAAATAGAAAAGTTAAGTCAAGAAAACAAAACCCACGGTTATGAAAATTTGCTACCTCGAAGTGCCAGTGACTGTAAGTTAACAAAAATAATACCCGAAGTGAAAGTTCGCAATGGCCATAAAAAGAGTAACTCGGTAGGTCAAAAGAAGGAGACCACCGAGAGCCGGCAAAATCTTATATCACAAGAAGATTGTGATAACGCTCACGTTTATGAAAATATAGTGATGTCACAAGACACTTTCGTTCCTAAAAGTTGCAGCATGCCACGACGTCAGACCAGTGTCGGCGCCGGCATGTCTCGTCAGAGCAGCCACGGTCATTTACCTAGAGCTCAAATCCGCCCACATAGACATAGTACAAACAATATAAGCAGATCGAGAAATAGCAGTACCTCTGAGTTGGAACACTTCTACAATGTCATCGAGTCACTACGAAGAAACAACACGGATGACATAAACACTTGCAACACTAACACGAGCAGCTCTTCTGGTAGCAGCGGACATGATAGTGCACTACTGAAACACTGTTCAAGTTCCAGACAGGGAGACAGTAGAACTTCACGTCAAAACAGTCTAGTCGAAAAGCCGGCGCGGTCCAGTCCAACTGAGTCTACCCACCTTAGGAGACAGCTCAGTGAAGTGGAACTGGCCAAATCTCACGGTGATAATAGACTAAGGGGCTTCCAACTAGTCGTGGGCAAGGATAAACTCAAACGGCAGTTAAGTGATAATGAGCTGTGCAAGTCTCGAGTTCAATTGGCGATGCCCATGTCGGCCGGCGCGGAGCCGCGGCAGTCGTTCTGCTGGAACAAGCGCGCCAGCCTCGACTGCGAGGCATCCTTGCCGTCCGGGCCGCGCCTCTCGAGTTCTCGGACCAAGAGCTCCAAACGACCAACCTATACGTTCGGTGAACTCAAAAACACTGTCCCCAACGCGACCGGCACATTGAACGCTGAAGACGTCCACATTTCTTCCGAGGAGTTCTTGAAAATAATTGATAATTAAGTATTACTGGGGATTATTTAACGTAATGACCTCGAGTGATTAATTAAAATATGATGAACAAATAATTAAAGTGTATATTAGATACGTATTTGCAAGATGTACTATTGTCGGCTGGTGTAAATATTGTAATTTGCTTTTAATATTAGTACTAATGTAACCTGCCACTGAAACAGACCATTGCTCAGTTTATCTCTCTCACAATTCAGTACATATTTGCAAAAAAGTACATACTTAAATGATAATACTCTACATTCATTGAAATAATTAAGTGTATAATAATTTTAGTTCAGCTTATTTTGAGAGATGACATTCTATTACGCCATTACGATTACGACATTTGATTAACTAGCTACGGCAAATAAATTAGAAATACGGAGCTGTTTCTTTAATAATGTTAGTGACCACCATTACTTGTATTGTTTTGTCAGTGATGCAATTTTATATTCTAAGGCTGAAGGAGTGATTTTGTAATAGTCATGAGTATAACGATTCAATCAGAAGTACGTAGGTACAGTTAGGATGAAACTTTGGGTGTCCGTAGTAAAGTGTCAAAAATTATAAATGAAATATTTATTATTGTGAACAATTGTCGTCATTAATTTCGATATTTTTGCACAATTTTTGTGATCATTTGGATCGGATAACTTCAGACACGAACAGTTAATTTCGTAATTTAACACTTTAACAATGTAGTAACGTGTTACTTTAACTAACTTTATTTTGTAAGTGTCAAATCGAACTAGACTAATTTTCAATATTATCTGTCCATTGATTATTTAAAATTCTCCTCTTAAACAAATTACATTACGAAAATTATGGCGTAGTAACTATTTATAACTAGCAATGATCTAGTTTCACTGAACGATCTCTATAAAATGAATCTCTATTTTTTCTACATGCTATGTATTGTACAAATTTACTCGGACGTATGTAAAGTGTTCATATAAGATTATTTAACTACTTTAAAAAAATACAGTTTCATTTTGTCTTTTTATTTACATAGCTGTCAATTAGCATGTCAATCTGTTATCATTATAGTTATCTAAGAATGTTGTCTTTACATCATAATATTCAAAATGAAATATATTTGCATAATCAAGGCTGACATAGGGTTCTATTGTTTTACATTAACTATAATTATATTTTTTTTTGTGACATTGTAAGTTATTGACATAAAAGAATTTTAATTTAATAATACTGAATATAAGTATTTTAATGTTTGGACAGGTGGGTCTGACACCAATTACACCTTGACCTTACACCAATTATTCGTACTGTAGAACCGCCCAAACGTAGATGTATTATGACTATGTATTATGACTTTTACAAATACATATGTTTATATAACAAAACAAAATTTATTAGTTACATCTATAAAGGTCTGGGCGAGAAGTGTATGCTTCATTTCCCCTTTGCAAGAATAACTTGATCGTATATAAAGAATGAGTGTGCGGTTACTCCCTCGCTCTCGCAATTTTTACTGCCGTGACTAGAGCATGGTGCTGCTCTGCCCACACGCCCACACGGGGCATAATACTCATAATCCAATTTCGTGCAGTAGTTTTTTCGAAATGAACGTACAAACATACAGACAAACAAAAAGTCTAGCAATAACATTGTAGCCATAATCAGTCAGTTAAAATTTTATTGATTTTGAAAGACTTGAACAGATTGGATTACAGACTACTAAATTTATTCTTGCATCTTTATTGTGGAACGTAGGTAATAGAATCCTATGAAATCCCATAATATAAAACAATAAATTAAAAACGAATGTAAAACGGTTTTATTGATAAAAGTATTTTTCTATACGTATTGGATTTATTCGAACTAACAGTCATTTTACAATCGTAAGTAAGCAATCTCATGATTGTATTTAACGTTTTCTTACCGCTTTTTGTTCTGCAATATCTGGGATGGAATTAAATTTTGTTAATTATTCATGTATTAGTATGACAATATCGTAGTACATAAAGTTAAGTAAATAATTATAATATTTCGAATTATTGTAATGTAAAATGCTGTCTAGGTGTTAGGTACAAATGTTTTTTTTTATTGAGTTCCCGCCTAAATTACGACTTGTGATAAATACATTTTGTCTATGATTTTTATCCAAAGAAGGTTGCGTTGCATTATAATTACCTATTTAATTTTTAGCTCCTACCAATACATGTCTAGATCCAACTTCCATATGCCATATTAGGACCTATATGCGACCGAATTCATTGCCATAGAAAACTGCTTCTGGAATCAAAAATCATTAATTTATTTTTCTTAAATAATGACTAGCAACGCGGATCATTATTCCAAAACGCATTTTGTAACTGGTATTTTATTGCGATATTCATATAAAAAGACATATCTGGTTTCAGCAAAATACCTATGTGGTACTAGCCGATTATTATTTTATGCATTAGCCACCTGCCTACAGCTAAGGTGCCTGCCAGTAGACAGATATAACTGTATTTTACAAAGGTTACATTTCTATCTCAGATATTACTCAGAATATGTTTCAGTATTTTCGTGAGTCGTGCAAAAGCTTTGCGGCTGTGGCACATCGTTTATGAGCTTTGACGTAGGGAGGTAAGGGTAAAACGTAAAAGCTATTGTATTGTATAGGAACTGATTTCTAAGATCTTAAATTATTGGAAATGTTACAAATTTGTATTAAAAGAAACTTATATGGATAATGGGAGGATATCGATGAGATAGTATGTAGGTACGCAACTGGCCACATTCGCTGGATTATTGACTACAGCTTATAAGTACCAAGATATTTTCAATTATCCATTCATGTTAAATATCTAATAACGTAGAAGTTTATTAGTCCTGAGTTTGTTTTACCTTGTCTGAGTCTATTATCTCTTCCTTAAAAAAGTTCGATTTAAGCATATGTTATTGTGAATTTGATATTATATAAATGAAGTATGATTAGATATACATCTATTTAATGGTTTAATAGTTCGTTAACATTTTCCGTAAGGAATATAAGACAAATTATTTAAATTAAAGCAATCTATCTTTAGTTTACAATACACATCATTGTGATGTAACTCTGATATTTACGCATTTGACTATAATCTCAATGTATTTGTTCCAAGTGCCTTATAAAGAACAAATCATTACCTACATTCCAAATTATAATTTCAACGAATTAAGAAATCCTGAAAATTATTATTTATCTAGCTACCTACATTCCTACTATTAAATTATAGTCTCATCGTATTATTTAAAATAATTTAATGCGTTGTAGGTAAGTACCTATAAGTTTCAAGTACTTAATTAGACTGTGATAGAATACGTTTACCTACCTACACAATTTCTTAAACTATGAGTTGTCTTCAAACTTATTTTATATGCCTAGTGTATGTATTTATTTATATGTACTGTTGGAATTATCTACCATCAATACAAATTTGTAATAAATTCATTTTCTAACATTAAAACTTTTTTTTCTGCATTCTTCATTGGATTAAACTGACTATAATTATAAATCTTTATTTTTATTATATCCATGCGAAACACAAAATAAACGTAGGTAATTCAATTTCTTATTCGAATTTTAAGATTCAATAAACAAACACTGGTTTTTAGGGTTCCGTAGCCAAATGGCAAAATACGGAACCCTTATAGATTCGTCATGTCTGTCTGTCTGTCCGTCCGTATGTCACATAATTTTTTCTCTGAAACTATAAGAGCTATACTGTTGAAACTTGGTAAGTATGTAGATGAAAACAGAAAAAAAAAATTCCCCATACTTAAAACTGAAACTCAAAAATGTTTTTTTCATCAAACCCATACGTGTGAGGTATCTATGGATAGGTCTTCAAAAATGATATTGAGGTTTCTAATATAACTTTTTTCTAAGGAGCGGTCCATTAATCACGTGATGTTTTTTTGGCATTTTTTAAACCCCCCCCCCCTCCCCCTTGGTGATACACGGTGAGGTTTAAGATTGCCCCCACCCCCTATATCACGTGTATTTTTTGTACCTACAAAAATCTCATTTTGTTATTAAATTTGCGGCGCGTATGCCGAAAAAATAAATACACGTGATATATTACTACACCCCCCTTCCCCCCTCGCGATATTTCGTGATTTTTTATGGACCCCTCCCCCCCTTTCGAGCCTCACGTGATTAATGGACAGCCCCTAAACTAAATAGTTTGCGCGAGAGACACTTCCAAAGTGGTAAAATGTGCCCCCCCCCCCTGTACCTAACTTCTAAAATAAGAGAATGATAAAACTAAAAAAAATATATGATGTACATTACCATGTAAACTTTTAACGAAAATTGGTTTGAAAGAGATCTAGTAAGTAGTTTTTTTTAATACGTCATAAATCGTAAGGGCACGGAACCGTCCGTGCGCGAGTCCGACTCGCACTTGGCCGGTTTTTTTTATTGACTCGCAGTATAGATAATATCCTCCTTGGTAAAAGCATAAACACGTTTTCAAAATAATTTTTAAATGCCATTCAATTATTATTTTCTGTTCTCTTTTGTTTAACCTATCAAAATATTGTCATATTTTTCGTCATAGAACTGCTTGTTGTGATGAATATATTTTTAAAATATCTAATTTGAAATGGCTCCGATACGTTACAGTCTCCACTATGAAGATTATTCAGAGCATTTAATGTCAAGATTTGGTAAACTCTTACAAATGCAATCATTAGTAGACATGACACTAATGTGCAGTTCGCATACTTTGCGGGTTCATAAAGCTGTACTTGCAGCGAGTAGTGCTTACTTTCAGGTGAGTTTTGAACAAATCAATGTTATCTTGAATAACATATAATTAATTTTGGTTTCATTACAACGAAAAATTGACTTCCTTGCACAAAATTGTCCCATGCCATCTTGAGCACATAATTTATTTCCTACAATATCTGCCCTTATAATCTGTTTTAGGAGGTATTACAAAAACAAACTGGGGAACCTCTAATAATTCTAAAGATGCGCTTCAGTGTGTTGAAATGTCTTGTAGAATTTATGTACTGTGGAAAAACTCAGTGTTTAGAAGAAAATTTAGACGAATTAGTGTCTGCGGCACAATTCTTAAAAATAAAAGGACTGTCGAAAGTCACTAAAGAAGGTCTCGGGATTGCTAATAACAGTAAGTGACGCCTCAAATTTACTAAATAGACCTATAAGTGAAGATTCGTATACCAGTGCTATACTTAATATCAAGTACCCTACATCATTTACTTGCAAATTTTAGGTGAAATGCCAGTCTTTACGCCTCCCGTAGTGATAAACAGGCCTCCGCAGTCACTTATTGATTTGCATTCTCAGGTAAATGCAATGTTTTACATAAAGTATTTTAGTTCTGCATGTAGGATGTAGTTCACATAGGTACCTATTATTCAGTAAATTATTTGATTAAAATAATCTTTCAATATGTAAGATTATACTTCCTTTTTTGCAAGTCTAGCCAACTACTAAGACAACCTACGTGGCATCGAAAAATAGGGGAGAACCTGTTAAACTTTGCCATCCCATTACGTAGTACCTACTTAATTGGATGGTCAAGTGGAAATGTTTTGAGCCAACTACCTACCTAGTTGGAAAGGGCGGTAGACTTGATATACCCATCTCTATAGTAAAACCTCGCAGTGCTCAGAACATTAAAATTGGCAATAAATTCAAAAATATACGTATGTAAGTACTTACCTACCTAGGTACATATTATCCTGTCGCAACCATCTTGATCTGAGAATCAAAAATGTAAAATATAGGTCCCTAATATTTACCTTAGATATATCTTATCGGTTATATAGTACACACGGCTACACATCAAGCTATAGATACAAGTCCAGTTTAGACTGACCTTCCATTGTAAAAGTTTTCCGTACAATTCTGGGCCAGCCTATACTGGTTATTATAGCTTGATGTGTAGCCGTGCGTACGACACTAACACTTATTTCGAGTATGCCTAGCCCCGCGTTTCCACTGCCGACAAAACATGTTGCAAACAGCTGTTAGATACTTAGAAACGATGTTTGCAACATGTTTTGTCGTCAGTGGAAACGCGGGGTAGGTAATATGAATTTTAGTTCCTGTTCATTGCATTTGTTCGAGGTGTATTGAGGTATAGTATATGTGACCTTACTGTTCAAGGATAATGATAGTAAGTCGCAACAGGCGTCGCAGCTAGTACCAGCGACCAGCACCAGCCAACCGGTGGATAGCCTTGGAAGAATGAATAAGGTACAAAATAATCCAAACAGTCTTACTAAACCCTAGGGAATTTAAAGAAACTGTAGGTTGATCTTTTTGGTTAAATAATGTCGTCTCTAATTCAAACAAAAAGCGAAGCCAAGGTACGTAAATAGCTATTTATGTATATGGACGAAGCACTGCATACTGTCGCACGTGCCTTTGACTGTATAAAAGCTAGCTATATAAAATATTATGATGACAAACATACTAAATGCCTTAATCATAGATGTTATCAGATCCATAGAATAGCTAGACCAGTATAAAGCTTCGTCCTAATACAATGCGAATGCGCGAACATCGCAGGTTCGCGCGAACTTGCGTCATACATATTGATTCGAATCGAATAGGTATCTTATTTGGCGTTCCCGCGATGGTCTCGTCACGTCCACGGAGAGCAGGGACCCTCACCTCCCCTACTCTCCGGACAGGACAACTGCGCGTCTTGGTAGAAACGATACAAATGTAGTAACTTTTTTGTCAGATTGTCAAACTTTGTTGTTGGGAGGGTGGAGGTACTTTTTTGGCGTTTACCACCAACGATTGTCGTAGGTATTCCTGTGTAGTTAAAGGAAAGGGTAGGTAACTATACGTATAAACCATGTGACAACAAGAATACTTAGTTCCTCTATTTGTAGAGTACCTAGAGATCCACGTAGTTTTTCAAGCGAATGTTCCTATCAAAACTACCTCTTGTGTATTAAAACTATAGTTGTAGCAGATGGTATTCCTTGTGATGAAACTTCATGCTTTAGTTGATTTCTGGGGCTGAATTTTCATGTACGCACGGCTACACATCAACCTATACAAATCCAGTATTGACTGACCTCGCCTTGTAAACGCTTTCCACACAATGCGAGGCCAGCCTATACTGCATTTGTATAGCTTCATGTGTAACCGTGTCTACGATATTATATTTTATTCAGCAGGATATGGTAGTGCGTATTCCGTTCGACATAGAAAACGGCGGTGGCACGCCTGCAGTAGACTACCCGGATGCACCAAGAGCTATCAAGCCCCGCCGCGGGAGACCAAGTGTCCGAGTAAGTAGCCTAGTAACAAATACCTGAAATCCATTCTTAGATTAGGTACGCACGGCTACACATCAAGCTATACAGAACCATTTTACGCTGGTGTCTTATTGTATGGGAAGCCATTAAATGCGAGATCAGCTTAAACTGGATTTGTAGTAAACTAACCTGCGTAGTAGGTAGGTTAATCACGGTTGCGAGTAGGTAATAGGTACCTACTCGCAACCCGGCACGTGATTTGACGTGATGAAACGAAAGTATGCAAGAAGGAAGTGGCGTTCTTTAGTTTCAGCATACCGCAGTGGCATAAGCGCGATGACGATTGACTCTGTAAATGATTAGCAATAGGTACTTCACTTAACGAAAGTAGGCTTACCTTTTTAAGTATTTTTAGAATTTTGCGGTACCTAATTTGGAATAACTTACGTAAGGGTTTTCTCCAGTGGGCTTTATTGCTTAACTAGCTTCCCGCCCACGGCTTCGCCCGCGTTATTTGCTCGGCTTTTCTGTACTAAAATATGTATGTATTATACATATAAACCTTCCTCTTGAATCACTCTATCTGTTAAAAAAAACCGCATCACAATCCGTTGCGTAGTTTCAAAGATTTAGGCATACAAAAGGACAGAGAAAGCGACTTTGTTTTATACTATGTAGTGATGTAAAGTTTTGTAACGTCCCTATTTACAGCGTGCAGGAGCATGGGAAGGAGCTGGCTCACTAGGTCGCGCGGCAGAACGCGCGTTGCTAAGACGCGAACAAGACTCTCGCAAGGCCATACATCAACTAAAGCATCTACAAACTAGGCATATGCAGGTAAGCAGGTATTATCTAACCTATTATATCAGCCAAATCTTTTATAAGAAAGCCTATACACAGTGTGACCAGTCAGCAGACGATGATATCAAGATTGTATAATTAACCTAACAGAAAAATATATTTTTGTAGGACTACATGGACAGGGTGACCCTCTCTCAAGCCGTAAACAGCATCTGTGGCCCAGAATCTTCCGGTAACTACATGAGTATCGACAATGATCTCATGTATATGGATCAGACTGTCTCATCCAACGTCCTTGATCCTACCATCTCTTACAATAAAGAACACTCAATAGGAAACGAAACAATCACCAGCTACTCTAACACAAACCCCAACAGTTCCGCCGAGACCTCAACAAGTGGAATCAGTACTGCCATGTCTCAATATGTTAACGCGCTAAAGAACGCCGGCCTTCCAACTGACTTACCTATACTCTTTGAATCCGGTGATGGCTCTTACATTAACGTCAATGAGCAAGTGCTCCTCGATATGGTGCAAAGCAGCGAAATACAATATGAAGTTATAGAACAACCAAATATTATCGAAAAAGTAGCCGACCCGAGTGAAATCAAGAGCATTGATGATCTATCTAAATCAATAGAAAGAGGAGAAATGTTACTAGGTAATAAAGGTTACGGTTCAAATTCTGATTACGATAAAGATTCGTCGCAATACAATCGTACGGAGGATACTATTAATAGTCTTAACGCAATATTACCAGACAACTTAGAATCGTTTGGAGAACAACAAAATTATGTAGTCCTGGATCCACGGCTCCAAGAAAATAACAATTCCATCGATCATGTAAACGCTCATGATTTCTCCTGCATCGATGGTGACATGCAATTCTTCACGAAATCTATGAGCGATGATGTAAAAAAATACTATGAAGATCAACAATTGCATGACGCCAGAGTTATTGAACAATTATGTCCAGCAAGTACTTCTTTAGATACCAATTTTAGTATTTCTTTACTCGATACCAAGAGTTCTCATTTAGGTTCCAATTTAAGTCAACAATATAACCCTCTGAACCCTGAAGATTTGAGGAGAAACGAAGATTGTTATGACTTTGGTCTGCAACTTCCACAAAGTGCTGTTTTCAAAGAAGATGCTCTAGACTGTTTAATGGCAACGCCTAAGCGAAATGATGATGAACAGAATACTTATGAGGATACCACCCAACTCGATCAACGAGCACAAGAAAGAGATGAAATTATAAAAGATTTGATGAACATAGAAAATAAAATGAATATGGCACAAAAACAAAATTCAAGTGGTAAAGATGATCCTGATAATTTAAATTCTAACCCAGATTCAAACGTTCAAGATTTTAATGTGAATCCATTGAATGATTCTAGTGTATTCGACAATGACTCTGACAATATTAAAGAATTAAACTCTTCAAAGAATAGTAATGGGGATTTATCTGCAACAATCACTTCGAGTGGGTTACAATGGGATAATCTAGATACTATAAATAATAAAAATTCAGGGGACAATGACGATGATGAAAGTAACGACCACCAAACCACTAATGAAAGCCAAATCGATACGTTGCCGTCTGAATCGCAATATTCTGATTCTGTTATAGATTTGACCGGGGCTGTAGGTGATAAGGCGGAGCAATGGGGTGACATCATGAATGAGAGCGATGAGCTAAATAAAGAAAATGAGCAGCCTGATACAAACGATGAAAATATTAATTCCACTTTAGAAAATAATATCCCATATGCAGTCGGACTGCTTCCTCTTAAACAGGTGCAGCCGACGGAAGAGAGCAGTTTGCTTAAAAGAAAGAACTCCATTGATATTGATTTACTAGATAATGTAGACGCGAAATGTTTAAAACGTAAGGTGAAGTACAAGAAATTGTGATAAAATGATATTGTTAATTAAAATAAAAACATAAATGTAACCTACTAATATTAGTTTTTGTGATATTGTAGATAGACGATAAAAAATTCAACGTACAGTTTGTTCGAAATAAGTAAGCCGATCGGAAGTAGTCTGCAAGTCGCTGCGCAGTAGTCATATTTACGTCAAAATCAGTAGCGCGCATGCGTGGTAATGGCGCGAGGGGCGGGGTCAGGGCCTGTTCGCTGTTTCACTCAATCCTTAGTGTTTGATGTATAATTCTGTCTCGCTCCCCCAGTGCAAGTACACAGTCAGTGCCAAAAGTGCTACGCGTTGTTTTTATTTTGACGTTATTGTTGTTTAGTTCTTGGATATTGTTTTTGTTATTTCTCATTGCTAATGTATTATTGTGGTTTGTCCTTGTTTCTTTTTCCTAAAAAAGTCCTAAACGCTTTGCAAATCTGTGGACTATTTACAATTTAAATGAAAATTTTATGATTTTGTGAAAATTTAAGTATGGATTTTATCAATAAAGCAATCCAGCAATATTACACGTAATATTAACAAATTATTTATCTTATTTTCGAAATTATTTGAATACGTTTCCGAACGCTAACACTTTATTACGCGACTGTAACTGCGCGGCCCCAGAAAACGGCTAACTTCCGATCGGCTTACTTATTTCGAACAAACTGTAGGTGGGTAAGTATCGAATGCTTGTATTAAAGGTGCCATCAGTGCCATCCATGCGGTGCGTGTGGTTCGACATCACCGACATCGGATGCTATGTAGTCGCCAGCACAAGTTATACAAAACTGTCTAATTTCTCAAAATGATTTAAAATATCGTTCAAAATCAACTGAGAACATTGGACATTTTGTGGTAACGATGTGCTAGCCACCGTACATGGGACTAGTTTGGGCACCCAATACCTACGGTTAACCCAAAATTATAAGATGATGTGCCAACTCCTATTCTCGATGTGCTAACTTCTATTGTCAATCAATATGTATCGCAGATACTAAAGCCAGGGGTCACAAACTAACCATACCTAAATGAAATGCTCTGACGCGTCGCGTTTGACCAACGTGCGCCATTTGTACACAGTGAACGCCACACGCTGAGTTCACGTCACGTTCTATGAGCGTCAATGAGCAACCGGCCGCTCGCGACCCCGCACCAACTACCCCTGCTGTCCGCAAGTGCTTTAGTCTAAGCATGGGCAACTAGATCCGGAAAAATATTGGAGGGCCACACACAACCAAACCACAGTCTTATTTTAACAATTTAATTTAAAAAAATGGTTTTTATTTTTACTGGGAATAAGTACATTATTCCAATACTATTTATTAATTATAACATTCATAAGGCATTTTATTCCTATTAATATAGTACACACGGCTACAGGTCAATCTATACAAATCCAGTTTAAGCTGATCTCGCATTATATAAGCTTCTCATACAATAAGAGGCCAGCGTAAACTTGTTTTGTATAGCTTGATGTGTAGCCGTGCGTACACTTACAACAATGAAAGTTAATGAGATTCTTTTACCAGACAAAATATATTGGGCGGGGAAAGTGCACCAATGTTTCTTCTTCTAAAATTTTTTTTTCAAATGATCGTATTGCTTTTAGAAAAGACTAATGATTTAACCAAAGGAAAGATTCGACTCTATGACTCGATTAGATTATAGAATTTGATGTGATTATGTTGCATAAATATTCATTTGAATATGTATGCAACGGGAGCAGTTGATATGCGTGTAAAACATGGTATGTCCAATGTTTGACAACGCGTTCTAAAATGCGTGTTTAATATTCGCTTTTCATTGTGTATCTTTTCGCTGTGTATTGCAATAAATACCTATGTATGGTTCAAAATAAAATTGTGTTTAAACACAATATATAAACAATTGTAATAACTTAATAAGTATAAAAAATAGATCTATTTTATAAAATAAATCAGATCAATGATTTATTGGCTCGGATTTGTGGTAGCTATATTACTAATAGCTGCTTTTACAATATTTTACCCTTAATCTAGCCTATTTGATATGGAAAAAACATTAAAGAATTTCATATACTTCCCAAGATTGCTCTTACTTAATAAGTAATATCAAATGTTAAAATACTTATTGTCAATAAATAAACTGACATAATATAAAAATAGCAAAATATACATACGTACATACAGACAAGTAAATCTATGTATTATTGCTATAAATAAACATTATACATATATAATCCACCTATGTTCTATCAACTAAAAAGAAATGCGGTGATTTGAGGTGATAAAGCTGTGAGAAATCTTAAAGTGATAAAAAATATAAGGGCAGTTTCACAAGTCATAACTAAGATTAAAATAAAGTCAAATTAATTACTAACTTATAAGCCTAAACTTATTATGTAGTTTCCCGCTGCATTTATAAATTTTAGTAAATAGGTTCTACAAGCAAAATAATGGCCGGATTCCTATCACAACCTAATATCAGATAGCAAAAATATTGATTAAAAATCTATGTTTTAGCTGCTTTAACTGCTATCAAACATCATATGCTAATAAACATCATGAGATGACCCATTTACGAGGGCAACACAAAACGAGGGGGGTCAAGAATAACAAAAATGTTTGTACATATTCTATGTGAGCTGAGCTCCTAGCAGAATATCCATACGAATCGGTGTGGTAATCCCCCATTTGGAAGGTAATAGCTGGCGAAGACATTCTGCCGTCACCGCCATTAGAGTACGCGAGTACTCGCAGGTTGTATGACTTGCCTGGCGTTAGGTTCATGACGTAGGCTTCAAGTTTATGCTCAACTGGTACTATCGTGTCATTCGCCGTGCTCATATCCTGGTCTATCTCCCATACTCTCACCTGAAAATAATATGCCACACTTAATTACATAGCATTGGCCCACAGTTTTTGAAGAAACACACATAAATATATTATTATATGAACTAGTGGGCCCGGCAAACTTCGTTCTGCCATATATTGGGTTACACTCTGGTAGATTCCCATTATTGAAGCACCTTGAGATATGTTATAGTTGCCGCCTCGACAACGATATTCATACGACACTTACCTTTTTTTTCGTTTCATCATCATCTGCCCGTATTCGTCCACTGCAGGACGTAGGCCTGAGTGTAACCCATTTTAAGGCGGAGCGAAGCTTGCTGGGCAGCTAGCTGTACACACGGCTACACATCCAGCTATAAATCCAGTTAAGACTGATCTCCCGTTGTAAATATTTTCCGTACAATTCAAGGCCAGCCTATACTGGTTTTTTATAGCTTGATGTGTAGCCGTGTGTACCATACCTACTATCATCAAATAATTAATTTATCCCTTCCCGGAGCTGTGAACTGGGACACATACCAGATCAACATGAACATAAAAAGAGTTTGAGCATGAACTTTCATTCTGTTAATTTATTCAACATTCTATAGTATCTCTGGTTCAAATCGGCACACAAATCAAAGTACCACATCAAATAAACATTAAAATTACCTATAGTATAATATCTCAGATCAAATAAAAAGTTAAGATAGAACTTTGCGAACAAAGAAGTGAGGCCGTAGTTTCGGTATTGTTATATAGTGTAAAATTGTGTTTGTAAACGGCTAGGCGTAGTTTTAACCGGCCTCACTTCTTTGTTCGCAAAGTTCCATCTTAACTGTTTATTTGATCTGAGTATAATATAAAGAAGACTAAGAGGACGGAATAAAAATAAAATGTTCCTATATTCACCAAAGAGTTTAAAAACACTGGCTACCACGAACGCCACTTAATCTTTTAAAAAAAATATGAAAAATTACAGTTTCATATCGCAAGTCACGTAGAGGATTTTCTATACCAATAATTCTAATCGGTCAAGCCGTTTTTGCGGTTAGGCGAGACTACGAATGGCGATTGAACGGTGTAGTGTGTAGGGTAGATAGAGAGGGTAGTTACCTTGTATCCCAGAAGCGGCTCCTCCTCATCAGTGGGTTGGACATACCGCCATACGACGCGCACTGTCGTAGGGTTGTAAGCCCACACATTGACGGAAGCCGGTGGCTTCTGCGGCGCTTTGCGGAATGTTCGCTCAAGGTAGCGCTCACTTTCCGGACCCTCACCCGCAGAATTAAACGCCATTACCTATAAAAAGACACCAACACTATTAAACACAATAACATTTATTTTATCCTAAGAATTGTTATTGTTTTCTGCTAACAAACAACTAACTGCTAAAAATGAACACTAAACCATGAACTCGTCGTAGCGCTTAACTAAATTTATTAGGAGTATAAAAATAAATAGCAATATTACCTTCACGAAATAATAGGTATCAGGTTGTAATCCAACGATGAGAGCCCAAGGGCGCGTCGTTCTTGATAAGAAGTAGATGCATTCTTCCTCCTTGTTTGCCTGCTTCCAGTACTTGAGGCGATGTCCGATAAGTTTGCCACGCAATCTCTCACGCGACTGGTCGATGGGATTCCATGTTACGTTCAGAGATGTAGAGTTGAAGGACCTAGCATACACCATCTGTGGCGCAACCTGTGGCATGTCCTCTGCAGAATATATCGTAGTAACATCACTCTCTGGACCCGCTCCAATATCGTTATATGATTGAACCTTTACATCGTATGGTGTGTAAAAGTAAGTTGTTGATATATGGACAACATAAGTTCCGATATTGCCATACTTCTTCAAAGACAATGACTGAAATTCAACTTCTGTTCCATTCCGACGCCAAAATATTTTGTAGTAAATACCAGGTCCATTCTGTAAAGAAGGTGGCAAGGGGTTCCATGTGATAGTAAGATCGCCAGTTTTTCCACCTCCACCTCCCACGTTAGCTGGCGCCTCGTATGGTTTATCAGCAGGAGTAGAGAATTGTGGACTAGGTGCAGAGGGCTTTCCAGGTCCTAAAAGGTTAACGGCTTGTACCCTAAATTCGTAGATAGCCCACGGCATAAGCGTCGTTGTTATAGTGGCACGTTTTCTTCCATTATATCGGTCGATTTCTATAACATTTGCTACATTGTCGCTGATCGTGTACCATGTAGAGTTCCAGTGAGTGCGACCCGTCACAATATAGCTAGTGATAGGACGACCATTAGAATTGCTGTCCGTCCATTCCAGCGTTACTGCCGAACGCTGAATGTTGAGAGTCTGTAAACCGCCAGGTGGGCCGGGTGGACCTTCAATACGCAACTGCGTGTGTGATGAGATACGCCCAATAGCTGATTTAACTATACACTCATAGTCACCAACGTCTGACAAACTTACGTTAAGAATGGTAAGTTCACCTCCATCAATTTTTATTCTCTTATCGGCGTATAGATCAGCTGCCTCTTTCATACGAATACCGTTGTGGTTCCAGAGGTAGGCAGTGTCAAGCATGGGGTCTACTTCGGCATTACAATGTAAAAAGACTACTTGATTAACTTGTGTCGTAATTCGTGGAGGTAATCGCTCAAGAAAACGTGGAGCACGTAATACAATTAATCGTCCTCGGCTTTCGTCAGTTCCGTATTGGTTTTTGGCTACACACGTGTAGACTCCTTCATCATCTCTAGAAAGTTGTCGGATTATGAGGTTTCCACTTTCGGCAATGAATCTTTTGCCACCAGCCCCTATTACGATATTGTCTTTTTTCCAAGTAAATGTAGGTTTAGGAGCAGCTTCAGGATTACATTTTAAAGTGACATTGCCCCCTTCTGAGCCATATGTTTCAGATTCAAGTGGACGTTTTTTAAATGATGGCTTTAAAGACATCACTCGCAACTGTCCGGTTGAATAACTGGCTTTGAGCTGATTTTTAGCCTCACATTGGTACATTCCTGGATCCCTAGTTGGATCTAAATACTTAATTATTAGTACATTATCTTGGATAATATAACGATCCCTGTCATCAGGTTCCAATGTGTCCATTATAAGTTTCTGTCCATTTTTCCACCAGGTATAGTTAACATCGGGAATACCAAAAGCTTCACAATTCCAGTGTAACTCACCTTTATTGTCCATATGCTTATTTGCTAAGGGAATCGTAAAGTTAGGTTCAGCCTGCACCTTTAGAAAGACACTATTGGATATGCGTGCTCTGTCATTTTTTACATCACAAATATATTCGCCTTCATCTTCTACTCCAACATTTGGTATTGTTAATACACGATCATAGTTACTCAAATGAGCCTTTTTTGGCATGTTGCTATTCCTTCTTGTCCAATTGTAGGCAGGTACTGGATAACCAAAGGAAACACATTCAAGACGAACCTCCTGTCCTACTACAGGTGCTTCAGGGAAAACTTTTGGGAAATTATTTGGAAATTTAAGATGCTGATAATCAGAATGTGGATATACATACAGTGGGAAGAATGGCCCATTACGGCCTGCATCGGATACCTTACTCATAACATTACAACTGTAGTTTCCTCTATCAATTGTCTCTAAAGCAGAGAAATATAGTCCTCCATCATAAGACACAAAGACCCGTTTGTCTTCCTCCACAAGATTTGGAAAATAGTTACGAGCCCATAAGAAATTTACTGCAGGATAGTAAGAGGGTGGATCACAATACATTACTTTGCCCCAGTATTGATTTCCACTTTCAATAGATCTTTTTTGATTGAATTCTCTAATAAAACCAAAAGACAATCGCACAGATTCTGATCGTATTGTACCAAATTTATTTGAAGCGGTGCAGTGGTACTTTGCGTTATCTTTATCGGTATCTGGTGTATAAATCATTAGTGTTCCTCCACTAAGAACAAATCTAGTATCAACTAATGGATCAATTTCAGTATAAATAGGGCTGTCAACCTGATAATCTTCTCTGTACCATTTGTACACAGGTGCTGGGTATCCGCCTGCGATACAAGTTAACTGAACATGATAATTTCTCATTGGATCATAAATAGTGTCTACTGGTTCCTTTATAAAATAAGGACCTCGAGGAATCCTCTCAGGATCAAAGGTTTCTAGTCCATAGGTGAATGATCTTTCTTCTTCAATAAGATAATGTAGTCTTTGAGTTTGTCCTTCACAAATAAAGTGATAATACTGGGTTCCTTCAACAGGAGATAAGCCCCAGCGGCCATCCTGGTGTGAGAATTTGTACACCAAATAATCACGAGGCAATAAGTTATAACTTGTGTATATCTGTGTATGATCATTGAAAAATGCATTTTCCAAACCAGTAAGTTGTGAGCCATCTGCGTCATTAGACCAATACCCTGGCGACTGTTGGTGAGCACCAATATACCATGAACCTTTCTGAGGATCCAACCTCATCAAATTAGTAATGATAAATCCATGTTCTTCTGGGCTATTAACAGAAGCCAGGTCGGCTTCATAAGCTAAACAAATTTTACGTGCCTCATTTCTAGGGCGGTCCGGCGACTTAGTAAAGCGGTAACATGATTCCCGAAATCTGATCCAATTGGGCGGACACCTGTACCGCTCATCGTAGTCCAATCCAGCGTAGTACGTAGCCGTATTTTGAGGATCAACCTCATTGTCATTTGGGCCGTAATTATCCGAGTTGAAATTATCTTGGTAAAACGAACTCTGGCCCGAATTATAATCGTTGCCGTTTACGGGAAAACTGCCATAGGGTACTTGCGCGTTTGGCCGATACAGCGATCCATTTTGATTACTATCCTGGTATGTTTGTTGAGGATAGTTGGGATTAAACGTACCACTTGTCTCAGGAATCTGACTCCTCACAGAACTCGTCACTGCGAGCAATATCAAAATACTCTTCATTTTTTGTTACAAAACATTATTGTTACATGAATAATAGTTTATTATTCGGTGATGAATACGTTTTTATGTAACAACGCTTTTGTGAGAGGATAGAATATGTTAAATATATTTAAAGTCGTTTCTATTTGAAAATAGTTTGATGGTGACAGACAAAACACATTAGCATATCACAACGAGAAGCCTCGGCCGGCCTCGCCCAACACAGTGTTACCAGAACCAAATTGAGAACTACCCAGCATCTGCCCAGGCCCCAACCCTTAGTGTGTATTGTATGTACAGTTTGACCGCTGTAAAGTCGACTCTCCCGATGGTTCGCAGGACGCGTGGGGGCGGGTGCGCACGGGTACACACGATATTGCTGCCGCGGCGATATATCTCAAGATCAATGAAATCTTCATATTGAAATTTAGGTAATAATACGATTACAGATGTTTTAGTGTTAGGTAATAATTTGTTAATGATAAATAATAGACTTTGACACTGTGATAACTACATTTATTTTAATTTCATTTAACTAAGGGTATACAGGAGATTAAAATTTCAAATTGTCTTCTGAGGAAGATTCGGATGACGTTTCTTCTGACAACTGGATTATTTATTTTTCGTCTAATTACACCCGCAAATATTAAGTAGCCTCTTAAATATTCTCTGAACGACTTACTTATACCTGAAAAAATCATAAATACATATTACAAACGACATAGCAATAACAATATTTAAAAAAATATAAACGTACTAAAAATACAATAACAGCCTTATGAACATATTATAGAAAACGAAATATATACACACCTGACGAAGACGGTAATTCCAGTGTTTTCCTTTGAAAAGCATTTGCCACACCTTGCTTGACTCTTTAACATTTAATTGCGTAGACTGGGTAGTTCCATATTTGTTGTACGTTAATCGTTGTAAAATAATCTCATGTATAGCGGACATAAGACGACAACTGCGCGAGCTCTGACAATAAACGTCTGTCGACCACGGCAGCTGACAGCTGACTGATTGATTGATTGGTCGAGCGCATCCCGCTCCCGCGTCCCGCAGACCATCGGGAGAGTCGACTTTACGGCGGTCAAGCTGTACTGAGAGGGGCTATCTAGACCTAGAGCCAGCTATCGCGTACGCATACACTTTGTTCGAAATAACTGTCAAAGTGTCCACACTAGTCCACAGTGTCCACGTCGGAAGTTGACCGCAAGTGGTTTAACTTTAGCTGGAGTAAATGGGGGCAGCTGCCACCCCCTACACTTTAATTGGTAAATGTTAATAGAAAGAGTCAGTGTAAAATTTAAAGATATCAGGTGCGACCAAGGACATAAATATTTTTAGTAACTCATTGACTATCATTAAGAAAAATTTTATTCATCAGTTACAGAAGGGTTCGATGACACTCAATGGTGGCAATTAGTTTATTTAATTTTATTTTATTTCATAATTTTATTTTAATTTTAATACTGTGTAATCCCAATGTGTTTCCTACTATTGTTAATTTTAAATTTAAGTTGTGTGTATGTTTTTCATTTTAATTTGCCTAAAAAAATAATTTTGTATGTAATTTTGTCTCATAAAAGTGAAAAATCATAAGACCTACAACCTTCTTTGTTGGGGTACATCCTTTTGTAATGTATTTCTTGTTAGAAATCCTTTAAATAAATAAATAAATAAAAACAATTGGGATCGTTTATGTTTTGCATTATTTTGTTTTACTTATTTCGATTTTTTATAGGATTTTTATCTATAAAAACACTTAATAAGCGATTTTATCTGTGCTGCAGCAGTTTGGAACGCCTAACTTCAGACAAGCGCAGCAATTTTGAACAAACTGCATACGAGCGTGGGGTTTCAGGACCTTTCTGAAGGATCGCACCAATTAGGTGTTGGTATGTCTTTCTAGGGCGTCCCCTTCCAGCGGCCACGGCTCCACTAACATTCGTTTTATAAATCACTCTCATTAGTCGCCTTTCATCCATTCTCTCGACGTGTCACTATATCATCTTTTAAACAGCAACGCTCCCTTAGTACACTATTTCTCAATCTATCATTCCGACTAACACCGCACATACTTCGCAAGGAACACATCTCCACAGCATTAATTCTACTCTCATGTTTCTTCTGCTATTATACCCAACATTCATTTCCATTTATAAGTGTAGGTACCAGCACACCATTGGGGATAGCCAGTCGTGCCTTTTTTAACAAGGACTGGTTAGATACAAGTTGTGGCTAACCAGTCCTTGTCAAAAAGCCATGTGATAAAGTTGTGGCCCACAACCGCATGTGTAGCACCATTTACTCTATTTCCCGCATTCACTCTTGCCATTTTCCCAATAATGTAAATAAAAATAATTATCTATATAATTATCTTTATTACTATATTAAATAATTATTATTATATTTTTGTAATTACAAAATAAAACTGCTAGCTGGCTAAAGATCTTCAAAAGAATCGCTTTCATATACATTTTCAGGTAGTGAAGAATAACACATGAAATACCACCACGGTCTGACTAGGCGGTGTTCGGTCCGCGTAACTAACTTGATTATTTTTGTAAATCATACAATATTTTAGTGGTTTTTGTGGTACCTTATCACTAAATGAAACAATCAAAGCCTCTAAAAAAATCCACTAGCCAATAAATCCAATATTTCTTCGCTAAAAGGGTAGTCTAAACCACCAGAACTAGTGGAAAATCCACAGAGTTGGCAACACTCACATTTGCCGCGGCCGTAACGATGGTTTTCTTTTTAATTTATTTTACGGCTCTAGATACATGTCCTTTAAGCCTCACCATAGATTGATATAATGCTGGGGTTGCCATGACGGGCTTCGGTCCAGCATTCACTGGCTGTGGCTCGCTTCAAAAAGCGAAGCTTGTGTCGCATCAGATACATCCTCAGACTAATAATCCTAGGATTATTAGTCTGAGGATACATCAGCTGCAAGGATCTGTCATTAATTGACACTTGGATAAGAATAAGAATTTGCCGCAATCGGCTCAATTGCCACAAAAAAAAGAAAAGAAAGAAAGAATATTACTCAAAAATAATTACATTTCCAGACATATATGTAACATTATTATGGGATGACATTATATGGGAACGTGGGTGTGAAAAATTAGGATAGAAGCTACGAATAAATAGTATTATTTATTCGTAGGATAGAAGGCTTAACAAAATCCCCTTAGTTTTACCCTTGATCCCATCTTCCCAGAGACTATGGGATGCGCCGCTTTGCAGTTTGACACGGAAAGAACTTCTGAATACGTCAGTCAATACTGCGGAGCGTGCTCGTCTCATGGCTGTGGGTGAATGGGAATCAGGTCTCTGGCTTCGGGCACTTCCTTCATCCAACATAGGGACCTTGTTGGATGATACAACTTTTCGGCTTGCTACTTGCCTGCGCCTTGGCGCTCCTTGTGTTGCTACGCATCGCTGTCATTGTGGCGAGGCTGTTGACAGCCTCGGATATCATGGCCTGTCATGTTGCAGGAGTGCAGGCCGCATTGCACGACATGCCAGCATTAACGATATCCTCCGTCGTGCTCTTGCCACCGCCGGCGTACCAGCTGTTTTAGAACGTAATGGCTTGTCACGTGACGATGGGAAGAGACCAGATGGTATGTCGCTTTTGCCTTGGAAAATGGGTAGGCCTTTGGTGTGGGATGCAACTTGTGTTGACACCCTTGCTCCATCCCATCTTCCAAGCTCAGCTGGCTGCACTGGCGCTGCTGCTGCTGCCGCGGAGACTCTCAAACGGCGCAAGTATAGCAACCTGTCGGGTAGCTATATGTTTGAGCCGTTTGGGGTCGAAACGCTTTCTCTACAAGGAAATATCTAGAAGACTGGTCGACGCCTCGCGTGATCAGAGGGCTGGCTTATTCCTAGGGGAGCGCATAAGCATTCTCAAGTCTTCTGGGCACAATGCCGGACGACAGCGATGCCGAGGAGTACTTTGACGCCTAGTCGCGCCCGCTGTTTTTGTATATCTTTTTTTCTTTGTAAAATATGTAAATAGTGTAAGTAACTACTATAATATATTTAAGTAATATTGTAAAAACTTAGTTTTACCGTTATTCAATTATATTTACGTGTTTGGATGATAGGATTTATAAATTTAAGGCTAAAGCGTCAGCCTTGGGCGCGGAATTCATTTTTCTTCCTTTGTATTTCGCAAATTGTTTGGCTAGAACAAATTCTAGGTAAATGGCAGCAGAAATTGCGACTTTAACAATAACTTATTTACGATTGAGTATGAAAACTTTTGCTTAAAAATCGCTATCGTATGAGATTTAGGTTTAAATTTATTGTAATTTTTCGCCGAAACCTTCTTTTTTATCTTTTGACATCTGTCACGTGTCAACTATGTATGGCAGTCAGTACTGTCAGTAGGCATTATTGTAGTGTAGACTTCGTCGCCAACGTTACGTTAGTTCGACTGCCGCTCTTTTTAGAAATTCAGTGAAGTGTAGTAAAGTAAGTTTATTTTCCATAATCATGTAATTCTAAAATTATGTAAACCCATTTTTTATGACAGACAGAAATGAAACGAATGACTAGATAAAATATTAACTTTTAATTCATTCTTTCAAAAACAAGTAAGGACCCTGGTCCTGGTCCTGTTTCTTATCTCAAATTAGCTAAATAAATAAAACTATATTTACTAAGTTACCACAAAATTTTTGTAAAAAAACTCAAGATGGACTAAGGGTACTCGCCGACTGGAATGTGTTGAACTTACGACCTGCTGACCTAGGTCAGAGTCGCCTATTCGAGTTCACGACAATATTCAAATTGTTGAAAATGGAGAATTCTCTAGGTATGTACCTATTTAGATTATTTGATAGGATGAACTAGGTACTTTCACAATCACTTATTGTACCCATAACCCAATAACCCATTTGACTTGGGATTTTTAGGCATATTTTTATTGTTATTTTACATTCACAACTGACGTGAGAGTGGAGGCTGGCTTTCGATTTCTGAAGCAATATATTTGCCTGCAATGTAAGTGGAATTTTGCTTAGCAGTGTTTTTAGTTTGCCTAAAGAAACTAATGTAACAATGCCACCAGAGGTGGAAATGCTACACAAATATCTAAACTACAAAATAACTTGACTTGTGTGTGTACCAAGGATTTGCTGAGACTCAGTTTTACCAATAAAATCAAGTTCTGAGGAGGTGTATTGCTACATAACTTCAGATTTTTTTAAATTACCATGTCTATTTCCAAATGATAATGTGACCTTTGCAATGCATGTGATAGTTGTTTAATTCTAATGTTAATTATGGAGAATGTTGTACATCCCTGTAGCTATGAGGAATCTAGGCAGATGGTTAAAGAGGAAAATTCAATATGGCTTCATTGTTCACAGTTTTATTTTCCATGTTATCAACAAGAAATAAGAGTCAATAACTATAGTAATACTTATATTGTAAGTATAGCTAAAACAGATAAAACATTACATGATTTTGATACCATTAATAAATGTAAACAATTCTTTATAATTTATCAGCATTTTTATACCATTATCCGTGCACAAGATACTTCTAATAATATTTCATCACAGATTTTTAATGTACTTCTTCATTTTCTTGTTTTCATAAAGGAATAATAGATAGGGCGGAACGTGGCCTTGCAACTACATCTAAAATTGTTACATTCATACAGAGTCCCAAAATATTATTTAGGTATACTTAAGAATTTTTGTGCTGGACTTAATAATGCCTCATGAACAAAAGATGTACTATTAATGGTATATAATATTGGTATGTAATGGCATTATTTAAACCAGATATTTGCTGTTTCATAATAAGTTATTAAAATAATTTGTTTACAGTTTTATGTTATGTACATTATTTATTAAGATTTTGCGATATGCATATCTTCATTTAATAAATTTACCTACCTAATTTTTACAGGACTGTATAAATATAAAAACATAATTCATTTTATCAAAGTAAATATTATACACTATTCATAAAAATATTTTCATGGGACAATATTAGCAAACATAACAAGGAACAAAAAATGCCATAAATAAATTAATAAAAAAGTTTATAGCATAATCTCAAAATATTGAATGATTGATACAGAGGTGATGTTTTATTTATATCGAAAATATCACTGGTGAAGCTAGAATAGAAGAACTTGTCAAGTTGCGCACAATGAAGTTTATAGATTCTACTTGCATACGATACTGCACTTTTCTATGCTTGATGTCTTTAAGTACAACAATCGCGTGCATAAGGCCATCCAACCCTGTGACTTGATACCTTCACTCCAAATACACAATAAAAAATCATCTACAAAGTTCAATGACTTACCACATATTTATACTATTGCACACACAGTATAAGATTATGCTAACTCCTTAAAATTAACAGTGTGGTAACTATATGTCGTTAATTTCCTAATAATATAATTACACTAATCATCCGCCGCAGCGTTCATTTTATTCACTTATCTACCCAATACACCATCATTAAATAGCACCCATGAGAATATCAAACATTTAAAGCAACATTTATACGCATTATAATATAACTAGGTACTTTACAAACTATATATTTACAGTATTTACACAAATTGTTCATTAATATACACAACTTCTCACAAGCCAAACAAATTGAAAGAAAAAATTTTGATTATGAACTGGCTGCCTTAAAATACACAGTCTCAAAAACAAATATTTAATAATATTGTTCTTAAATGAGATACATGTTACATTACAATAATCAGTCAAGCTTTGGTATTAAGATCTTGTTATTGAGCCATCTCCAATCAATCGCGTGTATTTATTTAAAACATATTAAATAGTTATTGCATGAAATATCAGTATTCATGTCGCAACTAATCGAAATGCAGCAAAAGTAGTTATCCTTCCACTTATTTGAAGTGACACGGCAGAGGCGTTTAATAGATGAACTATGGAGTTTATCGATATTCATCACTTAAAAGTCCAATGACGGTAACGTTATCGAAAAATAAAAACTGTAATAAAATGCAATAATAATAACAACCTATTTAGGCCTTCTCTCACATTTACTGTTATTTGATCAATTTACTCGAACATTTTATAGCCTAGTGTCAGCTAACCAGAACGGTCTCTATCTTGAGCAGTTGCCTCAGTTTGTCAGTAACTCTGACGAGAGCGACTTTAGAGGCACGGACGTTGACTTTCTCTCCAGCGCCAAGTAATTGGTGACATTGGGCACGTTCTAAAAATTCTTGTGTGCGTATCTCGCGCAACAGCTCTTTGGGTGACCCAGAGCCACAGTGGATCTGCTTCAGTAGACTTTCCTTTGATTTTATCTGTAAATCAAGAAATATGTTTCAGCTATTTCATTAAAATTAAGCTTTTAAAAAAAAAACAGATATTTCAGTCAAATGCAAATTAGCGTCGCCTACTCGAACTTAGGGTTGCGACTTCTACTGATTATACGCGGTCGGAAGAACAAACTAGCCGTATAATTATTATTATCGAAAGAAAAAATAGATCTCGAGCAAGATTTGAATTTACGTCCTTCCGGTCAAATACTCTCGCCGGAAGTAAGATATACTTTGAAAATACGGAATGGTCGCTTGCCTTAACCGGTAATCAAGAGTAAAATTACTATCCAGTATTTTTATGGCAATAATATATTGCCAATAATTAGAAACAAGATACGGAGAACGAGGACAGAGAACAACGTAAAATACCGTAATAAAGTAATAGTTTATGAAGGACTTCGTCAATAAGGTGTATCCAAAAAAAAATGTGTGAAATACGGACAGACCAACATCCAAAGGCCGAGGTAGAATACCTTAGGGCCCGGATCCCCAAGTAAAATATAATATACCATCACGCCTGTACTCCCCGAATGGTTAGGCACGAATGTATACTCCCACTTCGCCGGTATGTTTAGATCCCATGTAATAGGAGACGAGCCTATTGCCATTAACCGGAAACAAATTCACTCCAAGCTGCTACCGAGAATTTCATAGAAAAACCCAATAAAATTTTGCTTTTTTGCGTAGCAGTCGCGCTTAGGACCACTAGAGTCATGAGGTAGACGAGTACCAAGACCCCAAATAGCTATCATAAACTACAAAAACTAAATGTTACCTGTAATAAATTAGTAATATCCTGGAGTAAACACCACAGGCCTTCAGCTGGTTGGCCTGTGGGAGTTCTCAAGCTGTAGAAGGGTGGTAGCGGTGCCTCGGTGCACTGGATCTCAATTGTAGAGTCCGGGGGCGGCGGAGGTGAGGCCGGGGGTGGTGACGAAAGTGCATCACATCCCATTTCTTCGCGATCTGGAAGAAGATCAGAATGAAGATAAGAAAAAAATTGAAATAAGAGAAGATATTATTTTTGGGGCTTTAATCCTATAATTAATTTATGAGATATACCGTTATGATATTAAACCGACCAATGCGAAAAACCAATTGAAATTTTAACTCGGTAGGCCAACAATGATAGTGTTTCAGTATCCCATTCCTGACCGAACTAAAAACGGTCTGCTTCTTTCTATGTACTTAAAATTATAGTTCCTTACCGATTATTTCAGTAGGTGGTGGAAATCGCCAGGGTTCTATCGCATTCCCCTGTACATCGGCAATGTGTAATCTCAGAAGTGTAGCGGCGGGACCCTCTGTAAGTTCTTCTGGAGTCTGGCCTGCATAAGTGCCGAGTAGTGGATCCGCGCCGTATGCAAGTAGTAGACGTATAACTTCAACGTGGCAGTTTTCACAAGCTTCATGTAGAGGTCTGAAAATCGGCCGTTCCAAGTTACACATGTTCTCAATTATGCATAAACTCTATACGTAAATTATGTAAATACCTCTTTATAAATTAGATTCTTAGAAGAATTAAAATTGAACATGAATGTTATATTGCATAAACTTAAAAAGTTCAGTATCAAAACTTACCTAATTCCTCCTTGGGCAGCAGCAGATACATTTGCGCCGTACTGTAACAGTAGTCGAGCTATTCTGACATGACCCTTTGCTGCTGCCACATGTAATGGCGTGAAGCCTGCATTATCTTTTGCTGAAGGGTCTGATTCCATCTTCTCCAAGCAATAAGCGACGCAATCCTGTAAATCAAATACATTCATAAGCTATCCTCTTGTAAAACTGATATGATGTGTAATCACGATGTATATTATTCGAGACACTTACTGTGTATCCTAGCCTTGCAGCTCTATGAAGATGCGTTTCGCCAATACTCTTATTGATGAACCAGCCTTTTATCTCTTTGTGAATGTCATGAACTGATTCTGGACTAGGCTTAATGGCTGGTCTACGAATCTTACTAGCGTGTTCGTCTCGGCGTATTATTTTTTTCTTCTTTCTTATATAGTCAAACCCGGAACTAAACTTTCGCCTTCCAAAAAGTCGCTTTAAGCGTCTTTTCGTATTTACACCTTCAGATGGAACCAAGGAACTATCTTCTACTTTCGTTTTGTCTTTTTCTTCTGAAGGTGAATTGTCATTTTTATGTTTATTTGCTGACAGTTCTTTCGTTCTTTTGTGAGTTAATGATTTCATTATGCTGTTTCTTTTTTTTAAACGCATGAGCCGACCCTTAGCGTCGTTTCTTTTCAAAGACTTAGTACTTCTTAGCCCATCTCTAATGGAACTCGACCTTCTTTTGAGTTTGTCTTTTACAATCTTTCTAGGCTTGAATTTCGGCTTAGGTTCAGGTTCCTTCTTTATTTCTACGGCTTTGACTTCTTTCTCTTCCGGGAGATCTTCTGCCCGACAGGAAGTTGGCGGTGCTGATGCCGGTCGCTCATCACCAAAAACTTCTTTTATTGTTGCTCGCTGCTTTAAAACTCGACTTTCCGTTCTTGTTCTAGATTTAAGAACAACAGGTGCAAACTCTTCAGTGGCGCCAATCAGGCCATCTGTATCCTTAATGAATGAATTTCTGAACGCCGTAACAGTTTCTTTCCTAAAAGCTCCTAAGTAAAATATATCTTCCATCAATTTTTCCTTTTTTAAATTGTAACTACCTTTATTACCATTTTTTACCAACCCTAAGCTAGGTGTCGGCAGTAGTTCACTTGAAGATTTCTTGGGAATAACTTTAGGTGTTTTCTCCTCTTTTTCTTTGCATTTTTTTTCCTTTTTACTGTCTTCTTTGTTGCCGCATTTTTTTATTAGGACGTCTACTATGGAACTACCCTTCTTTTTAATTTTTGAAGATAAAACAGTAGACGTTGATGCCTCAGAATCATAATGCAACTTATTTGGTGTAGAATAACTAGAATTCGATTCTAAATCACTGTCGAGGGTAAGCTTATCGGGTCGCCGCGCATACAAATCATCTGTAGCAGCCGATGGTGCTGATGAAGGGGCTGGAGATAGAGGGGCGGGATCCAAATCAGGTAGAGATGTCGAACCTCGCGTAAAAATAGCACCTGACCCTCTTACAAATGGCCCACCAGAACGCCCTCGTGGTATCGCAATGAGTCTAGTAGGCATGCGAAGAGAACGTTTATATTTATACAGCTCTTCTTCCCAACCGGGATGGAAATACGAATTATCACCGAATGTTGGTTTGCGCACTGGCGTAGAACTATTACTTGCGCTACTGCTGTCTTGTTTCCTTGCAGGAGGAGATTTAACGGGTGTTTTTAAATGAGATGTAGTTTTAATATCTTCAGTTTTTGTGTTTTTCCGTGTACGAAGTCTTCTCGCTACGCTTAGATCATCTATTTCGCTGTCAGAACTTGAATCTTGCTTTTCATTCTTGTTATTATCAATGGATAATTTTCCTTTAGATCTGGATATTTGCCGAGACATTTGATATTTCCCTTTGCCCTGTTTTTCTTCCTTTTCTTGTGTAGTAGTAGAATCCAATGATTTTCTAGTATTTTTATTTACGTCTACATCACAACACTCGAGTTTAACATACGCAGATTTCTCTGACAAGTCTTTTAACAGCTGATACTTGAGACGATCGCTTTGTTCCTTCTCTTTAAGGATTTTACTCTTTATAAGAGGCTCATCATCATCAGTTGATTCACATTCAACTTTTATTATGGTTTTGATGGGTGCCTTTTCTTTTATTTCCTTTCGAGTTAACAGTGATGAAGACAACTCCTCAGATTGTTCCGTCTTGACTTTTACTTTAGTTTTAGATTTGGTAGGCTTATCACTTTCTTTTTGTTTATCGTTCTTTTTATCATTTTTTGATTTTTCACTTTTATTTGTTTGTTTTTCAGTAATAACTGATTCTGGCGTTGTTGGTAGTAATAATTCAGTTTCATTTTTAAGTTCATCTTCATCTATTGGCTCTTGTTTAATAGCTACGGGTGGTATGGTCTCTACCGTAGCTTGTACTATGCTTGCACCCGGCGGTGTGATCTCTGGTGCGGGTTGTGTTATCTCTACAACTGAGGCTGTCATTACCACTGCCACATTATGTAAACTTGGGTCAACAGAGTCCAGACCCGGAGCCTGATCAGTTTTAATGTCATTTTCATTTTCAAATGTATCAATACGTTTTCTACACGTTTTCTTTTTATGGCATCCGGTTTTTAGCTGTTCCATAAAACTGTCACAAGCATTAGCCCAATCTAAATCTTCTAACGGAGCATTATTGACTTCAAGCATTCCTTCAGGTTCTAAACTTTCTAAGATATTTTCTGTCTTAATTGAGATTTCAGCGTCTTTTTCAATTTCTTCTATGTTCATTGGCTCGGTTTTTACTTCTGGAATAATTGTTGCAGATGGCTCTTCATTTTTTATTACAGACTCTAATCTAAGATTGTCTTCCCTTATTTGATTAAATAGATGAGTTTTTCTGGGAAGCAGTTTTAACTTTTCACTCTCGGGTGGTGCAACCTTTTTCGTTTCAACTTTGGCTATGGTATCTTGAGATGGAGGCATTACTTTTAATTCTGCCTTTGTTCTTATTCTAGATGCAACATCATTTTCAGGAGATTTAGGTTTTGGATCAGGACTATTGTGATAATCTGAGTCTCGAGGTAATGAGTCCACAGCTCTAGGCATTTGTATATGTTGATTTAAATTAGGCGTTATGTGGTTCAAAGGTAGTTTCGGGATAGCTCTAGATGCTGTTTCTGTTTCGCTGTCTTTTGTGAGGTCCGTGATATCAATCACAGAATCTTCAGCATCATCTATTACGATAAGGTCTGGAATCTGCTTTGCTTGTCTAGGCGGCTCTACAAAGCCAGTCTGCTTTATTTCTAAACTGTTTCTTAGTATACTTAGCACCTTTTTATTTGCAGGTATCCCACTGGAGGGATCAAAATGATGTGAATGAATATCTCTATGGCTCGGAAGTTTTTGTATAACTTGATGACGGCTATTTACAGACGGATTCCTATCAGGGTAGTGGACATGATAATCGCTTTGCTCACGAGCTAATAGTTCAGAATGATATGGATTACCAGAGTATCTGCGATTTGCATGACTGTGATGTTCGCGATAGACACTTGAAATAGCAGGTCGTTTTTGTTCGTTTTGGTAAGCCTCTAGTTGTTTATGTCTGCTATAGCTGTAAACAGGCTGTTTCATGAGTTCATGTTGTTCTCGGGATGACTGATTTAAATGTTCTATCCGACTGTCTGCTGTCCAGGTTTCATAACGAACTATCTTCTCTGGAATGTTGCTAACTATTGATCCCGCAGAACGTTTTCTTTCTTCAATAATAAAATGTCGGTCATCACGAATTCGATTTTCAGAAGTACATTGATCACCTAACGATCTTGTAAGATCTATTTTAGGAACATGCTCATTTCTAACTGGAACACTACGTTCTTGGTAAGGGTGAGGAGATTCAATAGAATACGTTTCAGCCACAGGTCGACGTGTTTCATAAGTGCCATTATACCGCAGAGCGGGATGTCCAGGTTGTAACGGTGTCCCGTATCCATGTGTAGTACCTCTGTCTCCGTACTGGGTGAAATTCGGTGCGAAATCAACTTTATGAGATGAAACATAACTTGTTGTTGGCAAATGTGCGTGACGGCTACTGGAAGAAGGACGATGAGGTAACGTCAAGATTTTATTCTCCACCGCCGAATCGATTATATCATCTTGAGTTGTTGACGAGTCAGCAGAGTTTTTCACAGTTTTTACAGATAAATCTAGCGGTGATTCTCGTTTCTGTTTCGTTTGACTAACCTGCGTTACAGCAACAGGTGAGTCTTGCTTCTGTTTAGTTTGATTCATTTGATTCACTAGCGATGTTACAGAGACCGTCATGCGTGCTTGATTAGGATAACCCGGTTTTACTGTAGACCGTGATGGGGACGTTTGAACTGGTGTAGTAGAAACGTAATCGTAACTTGTTTTTGGTGCAGCTGCTGGACGATAAACATGTCTTGGTTGCGTTGAGTTTTGAACAAGTGGTAGAGGCGCTGTAGATGCATACCTAGATGTTGATGTTGAGGGTGTTGGATAGTGATAAGCACTTCTAACATCTACAGATCTACTCATGTTAGGATAATCAGCACGCGGTGGTAACCGAGCAGCGTCGTGTGGGTGCGGTGGGATTGGAACTGGTGATCGTTCTTGTGATCTTTGTGAGTAATGGGCTGTCATGACATCCATCGTTGCGTGTTTATATTGACCCTGGTAGTGTGTATCTACACGATGACTTTGAACAGGCTGTGTGACCGGTGAAGGTCGATAACTCGGATATGCCTGTTGATGATCATATTTACGTTGTGGAACCACAGGATGCCTGTCATAATGTGAAGGCGATCGTGCGTAAGGAGATGGTTCACGACGCTGTAAGGATGAATATTGCATTTGAGGTGATCTTGTATCAGCCGAGTGTCTCTGTGTTGAAGGTGCTGGCTGCGGATGATGTATAGGCGGAACGCGATCATTGAGTGGTGGTGGAGGCTGGGCAGGTTGCATTTGATATCGTGCTGGTGGACTTTGCGTGGCTACTTCGCGCAACCTCGATGCAGTATATTGCGGCATAGACCCTGATAACCGTAAATAAGTTTGTGGGCTATGACGTGAATGCGATGAAGGCTGCGGCGAAGCTACCGGCCCGTGGGAGTTCCTGTTTCCTTCTGACAAGTTTGAGTCATAATGATAGCGACTATATGGCTCTGGTGGACGTGACGTAGGATACGGATCGGGTGGTCGCCCTGGAGCATAATGATCTGCTTGTCTTATAGTTGGTGTTTGCACACGATGTACAGGTGGTCGGTACTGTGCAAGAGGCTCTAATTGAGATTCTGAAGCCACTGGGGGTTGCAGCGGTGCGGCAGAAGGTGGGCGTGCCGGGGATGGACACGGTGCGGCAGGGGCTGGCGCAGGCGACGGCAGTGTTCGCGGTGGTTTGCGAATGATATGTGAAGGAGGTGAAAGTGTGCCTACGGCTTCTTCATCGTCTTCGATTTCGGGCTGCTCGCGCCGCTTTTCTTCCGCCTCACGCATTACTGTAGCCTTGTGTATAATGTGTGGTTCAGGCTCGATTGGCTCCGAAGGTGGCCTCGGTGGAGCTGCAATTGGCGTTGAAGTAGCGACAGAAGGTGGCGCTGCGGCAGCGGAAGGCGGACGAGAGGAATGAGCGGGGACGCCAGATTGAGCTGGAGCTCCCTCTTCAGGAAGTGGAGCACTTGCAGGCCATAAAGGGTGACCGGAGCCATCCCCTTGCGCTTGTTTCGGCACTCCCATGAAATACTGGCGCGTCCCTTCCACTACATTGTTGAAAGTGCCGTCCATACTCCAGTTCCACTAGGCACCACCTGCAAAAAACATATATTCTGTATTTAAAATAATTATTGTGAATGTTGCCTGCGTTTACACTCGTATTATATGAATAATATAGAAAAACATAGAGTTCTTCTTATTTGCGCTGTCATAGTCGGATAAATAGTATCCTAATAAATATTTTCAGGGTGGGCTAAATAGGGTCATAATCTAAATGTACACCTATTTTTTTAGAAATCAGTCTAGTAAATTTTAAGTTATAAACGGACATACAGATAGATAACAAATATAAAATTTTACGCTTCAGTATCGCACAATTAGTGCCATCCATATTTTTTTTCCAACCTATCAGTCACAGGTGAAATGTAGTTTTATTTAAAATACTGGGTATAATATATGTCTCCGTATTATTGAGAGTTCCAAGTAAGTAAAGTTAGTACTCGTTCATATGATCACAAACTGCGATATTCATCAATCATTAGCAGTAGCTACTAAATGCCGATATCGGTATTGAACGCACGACTTGCCGAAGGTGCGTGTTTGGGTCGTTACCCGGCGACTGCCCTTGAGCGTATTTCGCCCCTCCACACTTACACATATACATGTGCCTGTTCATAATATATACATTCGCGATATAACGCACACTGATACAACTTCCGCATGAGTAGTTTGCTTAAAGTTAACTGACCTTAATTCAATTGAGTGTAAAAAACCTGGTATCATTAATTAACGATTCTTCCTCGACTCGCTATTTCTGCACAACAGGACTGTATATTTAGTTGTACATTTGTATATTTTTTGACTTTCGATCGATCGAAGGAGAGACGAATAGCCAAGCCTTGCTTCTCGAATTGAAAAAAAGAAATTCACTCGTTCAAAATTATGTTAAAATTAATATGCAGACTGGTCACTACTGTGGGTGGTGTTTATTCAATTAATTATTTTGTATAGATAATGCTAATTAAGACAAACTAAAAAAACAGTAAGTAATTCCAGGTCTTCACGTAAGAAAGATTGAGCTATACAAAAAATAACTGTGAACAACTTACAAGTACCTGCTACCAAATATATGGAAAACACCAAAGTAGAGAGACAAAAAAAAATGTACGTTACTTTTAAACAATTACTAATAAAGTATATAAACTCCAACAAGATATAATAATTATAATAAAAAGATTGAAATTCAAAACCTATAAGTAAATAAGTATTAAGATAAAGAGTCCATGTATTTAAATTCCTTAAATAACTTTTCCAGACCAAAGTAAAAGGAAATCAAGATCTGCCAGTCTTTCTGACTGTTTCAATTTAAAAAAAGGACACTGATTAACGTACCTACTGGTTTATTTTTAAACCAGTCGACTAAATCCACAGAACTTGCTAGAAAAGCACAATCATAAATGCTTAATTTCATTTATGTTAGTAATCCCCCGTGTATTGAAAGAAAGACCGATCGATCCCTACTCTATTTATGATTTCGTAAAAGGTCAATGTCACCTACCCGACCGTCTGAAGATACAGGGTTAATGAACTTGCGACTCATAGATATTGCCTATCGCACGTAAGTATCTAAGTATTGTAAGCGTCACTCAGATGAGATAGTCCGACTGGAAATTATGACAGATAAGGAGACTTACTTTTTAAAACCAAATTTATGAGAATATTTATACACGAAGTTTAATCACTCTTCTATCTTTGTAATCGAAAAGATAACCAGGCCCAAATTTTAATCGCCATATCTTAAATTACCTGGTTAATATAGTGATAGATAGGTATATATATAATGATAATGTCGAAGACATAGTTAAATAAAACAGACCGCAAATCCGTTATTGTATTTTTTTATACAAGTTTATTTAACTTTATTCGAGACAGGCAGCGCCCTGCCTCGAATAGTCGCCTAATTAATAGCAATAATTCACTTTTATGTAATTTATATTTTTTTATGAAAACAAAGGAACTGAAATATTTTAAGTGGGATATTTGATTTGAATTGAGCTTCAGATTCATTAATTCACCTTCTAATTTTAACATTGCAACAAAGTTTAATCGCATTTTTTTAAGCACAGTAACTGCATGTGTGCATCGTTGCATTATAAGATTCTATTACGGCGTGGTGCACATAAATGGATTCCGTTATGAAAACAAGTTACTAGAAAATCTACTTAGCTATGTAATAGAAAGATACCGGAATTGAATGTACGGTGGCCAGCACATCAAGTTACCACAAAATGTCAAATTTTCTCAGTTGATTTTGAACTTTATCTTCAACAACTTAAGGTTTAAAATCATTTGGAGAAATTTGACAGTTTTGTATACCTTGACCTGCTGGCGACTGTACATACATTATAATAATTGTGCTTAAATTTAATACCCACTTTATTTTATTAATACATTGTGAAATTAAAAATAGAAATACGTGAAAAACTACCGAACCTATGTTTAATACCTAAAAACGAAAGAAAAGAACAGTATTTTCTTCGTGTGCACGATATCGAAACCTAAACCTAATCTCAACTCGTTTAGTTATTACACCCATTTTTAAGCGACTTCCAAAACGATTGATTCTTTGATTGTATTTAGACTAATAATAGCACGTACCTACTGTTTCAACCAGGCAAACAAAAAATGATGAATGTCTACAATCATCAGCAGTCGCATGTAGCGTCCAACAGTTACTTACTTAATAATTGGGTAATAGAATTGGAGTGTTAAAGTTAATAAGTAAATACATAGTTTGTTTTTTTTTACTAAGTACATACTCACAATTTCACACACTTGCAATGCTTTTTTCACACTAAACAGAAAACCAGGCACATAGTAGGTTGGACAGCCAATGCTACGCGATATTCGTTAGAAGGATAATGCATTTTAATGTATTCCAATTTTTTTTGGTCTGAACAACAAACATTATGCATTAAATGTAGAGAATATCATATTTGCAAAATTATATAGGTTTCAAAGGAACTTTACTTTTGAACCACTATTTTTTAGATAGATCATGTTTTACATTGTTAAAACAGAAGTATTTTACACCTGTGCCACTGATTAACCTAGTCGTCATCAAAACTTCTAGGGCACATCTAGTGTTGTTGGAGTTTAGTATGCAGTGTTCGTCTGAACTGGGTAAACCAATTAATTGTTGTATAAAGAAACTGCAAATATTAATTTGTTTTCACGAAACATAGGTGGCTGTGCAATCCTGGGTTGTTAAAAAAACCTTAAAAGTGTTAAACTAAACGTAACCTGAATGTTTTAGTAATACATAGTTACTTACGATCTTTAAACAGCTACCCCGCTTGATGAGAGTGGCGGTCTCTAGGCGCGTTCATGACTTCGGTTTCACTCCCAACGTGGCCTGAAATTAAATGAAACACAATTGTTACAGCGACAAGTCGAAAACTGCTTCGATTTAGCATTGTGAGTATTCTATTAAATATAATACAGCTTTTAGCTCTTGCACAGCCGATCGACTCAAGGTTATTAGTTTAAAAGCAAACATTATATAACTGGTCTAGAATTGATTGCGTCATTTATTATAACAATAGTGTTATTTTTTATTGAATACGGTGACACGAGTACAGAGACCAGTACGAATACACTACTAACATCACTTCGTGGATTTGTAATGATAATTTGGATTGAAATTGTCAAATCAAGAAAGAATTATTCACATGTTTCCAAACAAACAGTCGAAATGAAACGAACCACACTAACTAAACATCTAGTAAATTATCGTGGAGAACTATTGATAAGATATTCTATACACATATTTAAAAAAAAGGTTACCGCACACATTCTGTGTAACAAATTGATAGGTAGATAAGTAATGCACTAAATGGACATTGACCCACATCCGACATACATTGACAAACGATTCAGCACATCATGCGAATTAACTTTCAAATCGATTTTGTTGAATAAAAATACACAATAGTCATGATCTGATTCCAAATACGTTGTTTTCTGCGCTGCCGCTGTGTGTATACAATTATGTAAACACCTCTTATCGTATCATAATAATGCAACTGTTTTAAATAATAAATATCACCGTAGGTACTACAATATAGAAAGTCTTAAAAATACTTATATCCAATATGTATGTAGGTATAATAATCTCTTGTGTTTAGTTAGGCGTGATAAACTGAAAATGTGAAAATTTTCATCCCTTATTACAACCCCGTCCGCTTCCTTGCTCGGCTAGACCACAAAATTTGCCCAACTTTATTATTTACTGAAATACAAACGCAGCTTAGGTATATCCTTTCCCAAGGTCTAGTCAAATATTTTTGTACCAAATTTCGTCAAAATCAAATATTTTCGTTCGTTCATAATCAAATACTTATTTATTTATTTCTTATAAAGTGCCTAAACACAAACTTTCATTGTTTTATCTTCAACAATGACAAACTCCAATTAAATTTTTCATCTCTTTTTACAACAAAACGTAGCTTATCCTTTCCCGAGGTCTAATCTATTTTTGTCCCAAATTTCATCAAAATCGGTTCCGAGCTTGGGCTTCAAAGCGTGACTGTTTGAACTTCCATATGAACTTTCATCCCCTATTTCATCCGCGCAAGTGCCTAAATTCAAAGTTTCATCATTTTAGCTTCAACAATGACAAACTCCCATACAAATTTTCATCCCTTATTTTAACCCCTTTTTTACAACAAAACGTAGCTTATATCCATTCCCAAAATCTAGTCTATTTTTGTAGCAAGTTCCATCAAAATAGGTTCCGCGGTTAAACTGGAAAACGTGGCTTTGTTTGGACTTCTAAACGAACTTTCATCCCCTATTTCATCCCCACACAGATCGAAATTTCAAAAATGCTAGAACAAATATTTATTGATTTCTTATTAAGTGCCTTAATATAAAGTTTCATGGTTTTATCTTGAAAAATGACGAACTCCCATACAAACTTTCACCCCCTCTTCAACCCCTTCAAAACTATTTTTGCAATAAAAGGTAGCCTATGTCCTTTCTCAAGCTTTAGTCTATCCCAGTACCAAATTTCATCAAAATCGGTTGAGTGGTTTAGGCGTGAAAGCGTAACAGACAGTCTGGCAGAGTTACTTTCGCATTTATAATATTAGTAGGGATTTATTATAACCATAGACAATGTTATAACGCCATTGTTATTTTGATGCAAGTAGCCATTTCATATTTAACGGGAGATTACGATATACCTAGCTGACAAAGAGATTCAAGATCCTAACAAACAGGTGAAACTATTTAAAATGCTCTTAGTAATATAACGATCATTTACATTGTGAACGTTTAAAACCTAAACTTTTTCATCAGCAGCGACGCGCGTGTGTTTAACACTATTTACGTACACAGACGCGATACAGCTGTGGCGGGTCGATGCCCCCGGGAGCCGCGCGAAACAAGGTGAATTGTAATGTCTGTACTTTTTGTCTCCTTCAGTATTGAAATGAAACTCCAAAACGTTTTAATACCTACGCTACCTACCTAGGTTTTGCAAATCTATTAATAATAATGCATGAGATCACTAGATGAGTGTCATTACATGTAGGTGTCAGAACTATTGGGTAACGACGGTCATCGTGACTGTACGGCTCAGAGAATCGACCGATATTATCATTCTGGTGAAATTTTCTGATGCTTTAATTTTAAATATAGTACACTATAATTCAGCAGTAAATTTTTTGCAATCATAAAAACTTGCTAAGGCTTCCGTAACCCATGCACAGTGACCCGAGGGGCTCGGATCTGAATACAACCCTATATTAATTTATTGTCGTCGTTGCTACGATGCTGTCATTCTGTCTGTCAGATGTTCTTAACTTCCTCCATACTAAACAAAAAGCAACAACAAAAGTTCCTAACAAGTAATATGGGCCCTTTTTAATTCTATTCTTATGGCTAAAGATACACATTTCAATAGATACTGCTATAGTTATTATATTATAAAGAGGAAAAATTTGTTTGCAGTCCATAAACTCTGGAACTGAACCGATTTTATAATTCTTTAACCATTAGAAAGTTACATTATTCCCGACCAACATTTATTTATTATCCCGAAGGATAACTAGGAAGCTTTTGTGGTTGAAGCCGCAGACAACTCTAGTAATTTATATAAATTCAAATCTTTCTTCTAGTAATTGAAATACCTACTCAAAAATAGTACTTACCACTAAACGTACTTACAAAAAAAATATCAATAAGGTTTTTATTTTTATTCAAATACATAATATTGACGACGCTGACCGAAAAAAAATGTGCCTACACCATGTTGTGTTCTAATTTACCATTAGCTATAACATCGTCATAAATAGTGGTATCGAACCAATTTCAGAGTTTATTTATAATCTTCCCCGCACTGTAACGTAACGTATAGAAATCCTACCTGCTGCCCCAAGTGAGCGTGAGTTCCCCATGGAGTCAGGGCAAATAAAGGCCAAAGGGGATGCGTGGGGGAATGGAAATTAAATCGTTGCTCCCTTCCATCTTCCGCCATTTTTACTATAGGGTTATATTTAATTGATTCCAAGAAAAAGGAGCTACTTAGGTACCTCATGATTAATATCTTTGAAAATATTGTAAGAATGCATGGTATTCTGAAGTTTTTAAAATTGGAAGAAACATTGTAGCATATTGTAGTAACAATCAAAATTACTTGCTAAATACATTTATAATTATTTTATTTGGGCTAAGAAAAAAATATAAATGGTTTGCTGACTGTAACAACGAAAACTGAACGAATATTTAATTATTCTACGTTTTCCTTATTAAAATATTTAGAATAGTATAATAAGTTTAGAATAGACTTCAAGTAAGGACGCATTGTGAAACGTATCGGTGAAGCGCGGGAGCGGCTGTGGCCCACATTTCGTGTTCTATTTTTCATCAGTGTTGCTTTGCTAGCGCCCTCTATTATTAGATCCGCATTGTTTATGGTCGTCAACCGATTAACATCGACCAGTTTAAATTGCCTTTACTTCCTGTATTGTGTTTCTATTTAAATTTTAAAGTCGAACGCTTTTATCCACTGCTTATTCAGGAGTATTAAAATGAAATATTAGTAAATTGTAGGCTCGGTCGCCAGGACACCAAGTTACCACTAAATGTCAAATTATCTCAGTCGATTTCAAAATTAATCTTTAACATTTTAAGGTTTTGTATAACCTGATGTGCTGGCGACTGCACATGGTATGGACTATGCAGACGTGATATTCCGGATCCCCAAGATCAAAGATGCTACCATCATACATATTTCCTTACCTAGATGGAGAAAAATGCTCTGGCACTTGTGTTGCTTGCAGACTAAATAAGAATAGTGACTGCAAATCTTTACAAGCAGTATGTTAAGATTTTACGAAACTAGATACCTTTCACTTAGTAAGTAAACCTGCTAAGTATACGTATTTTTAAATAGCTTACGTAACAGAATAAACATTAGTCAGTTAGGGGGGTGCCCAATAACTTTGTATAATAATTTCTTAATATGCAAAATTATTGCTCACTATAAATGTGTCATTTTGTTATTCCTTCTTATACCTTCCTACTCTGTAAAATATAAATGAATCAAATTTATATGTATAAATTCCAAAAATATCGTAAAATGAGTCAAACAGTAATGAATAAGTAAGTAATTAAGTACCTATGTTAAATAGACTTAAACATATTCGCGGCTTTGTTCACGTTGATGTAGAAGCAACATTATGATTAAAAATAAATCCCAAAGAAGCGAAAAACAAACCAAAATTTACTTTTAATTTAAAAACAACAATCAATAGTGATGATCTCTTATTGCTATGAGTCCGCATATAATAGAGAGGTCAAGCTCTATCTCAGGATATTTTCTAACAATTGAGATAAGATGTTTCTTGGTTTTGGAACAAAGGTTCTTTGCGAGTTTATTACAGTAAAGAAGTAATCCTAATGAATGAGATAACATTTAAATCAACGTGCATAAAATATTATAATACAAACGCGACTTAATCCGAGAAAACAACATTAAATACATTATGATAAGCATTACGAAAAAACGTGAATACTAAATAATCAGGATCACGGAGTACCAGTGACAACCATCTAAACTTTACCATGTTTAACTGACCCCGATCATCTAAACGCAGTCAGTGCGATGTAAAAAGTCATTAAGTTTCGATTTACCGGCTCGAACAGCTGTGTTCTCACAAATAGGTTGGGATGAAATACCTACAGGGTCTATTTTAAGAGTTGTTACAACTAGAGCTCGGAGATTTGGATTGTCTCCAACATTTACCTAACGATATTAAGATCGCGTTCGTCGTTTTGTTGTCTGTGTTGACAAGGAACTGTGGAGTAACTTTGGTAACTTCGCACCGTTTCGTAGTTTTGTTTTTTTGGCTTATTAATAAATAATAGTAATAACTTTTGAATGTAATGAGTATCATTTTTATTTTTTTTTAAATCTTTTACGTATGTTGAACCAGGAATACGCCTTTATTGAATCGGACAGGGTTTTTGTTACATGTATAGTGTAAAATTTGAAATTTTGATTTGAAAGAGATTTGAAATTGAAAGAGAATAATTCTGGATTGAGAATGAATGAGTTGCCGGTCAAATGCCTTCTCTATGCTGATGATCAGGTTCTACTTGCATCGTCAGCAGAAGAGTTGCAAGATATGGTAATAGTAATGAATGAAGCATACAAGATGAAGGGCATGAAAATAAATGTTAGTAAGACGAAAGTTATGGTTTTTGAAAGAGAAGAAGATATATGTGTGTGCGATGTAAATATAGAGAGTAACAGTGTTGAGCAAGTGAGTGAGTTTGTTTATTTAGGAAGTGTGTTTACCAGGGATGGTAAGATTGATGCAGATGTGGAAAGGAGAGTGAATGCGGGAAATAAAGTGAATGGTGCTATGCATGCAGTTGTGGCTAATCAGTCCTTGTCAAAAAAGGCACGGTTGGCTATCCACAACGGTGTGCTGGTACCTACACTTATGTATGGAAGTGAGTGTTGGGTATGGCAGAAGAGACATGAAAGTAGAATAAATGCTGTTGAAATGCGTTCCTTGCGTAGTATGTGCGGTGTAACTAGGAATGAGAGACTGAAAAATAGTGTGATAAGACAACGTTGCGGACTGAAAGATGATATAGTGACACGTATTGAAAGGAATATGCTAAGATGGTTTGGGCATGTCGAGAGAATGAATGAAAGACGATTAACGAATGGAATTTATAAGGCGAATGTTAGTGGCAGCGTCGGGAGAGGTCGCCCTAGAAGGACGTACACCGATCTTATCGGCGAGGTTCTCCAAAAAGGTCAGGTGCGTAGTACTCGCAACCGGCGTGTGTGTATGAAAAGATGTATGAATGTGGAAGAAGCGAAAGAGATATGCAAGAGTCGTAGCAAGTGGCAGTCCATAGTTTCTGCCTACCCCTGTGGGAAAAAGGCGTGAGTGTATGTATGTATGTAGTGTAAAATGTATTAAAAATAAATTAAGCGATGTATTATTGTCATTATGATTATGTCATTATAATATGTAGGTACTTAGTACTTACTTAAATATTTAATTACTTCGTAGTAAGAACAAACGAAAAATACTGCACTTATCAGTGTTTGGTGGTAGTAATGGGTATTCCTATCTTGACTATTATATAGCTAAAAGAGATAACTAAGCATTTATTAATGTTAATATTTAGTAAGTTTTGTCGTAATACATCGCAGTTTTTAAATAAAGTTAATAATTATCAATATCCAAAATACTTAGTAGAAGAAAGTAATGTTGATAGTTGTTAACTTGATTGTGACACTTGACTAAGTTGTTTTCCTTCAACCGTTTGTGTGTCAGTAGGTCAATAGTTGGCTGCAACCGTAGTATTTGCAAACAGCTCACGAACATGCTCACTATTATTAAAGCGTAGCTTCATAAAACTTACTGGCCTAAATAAAATACCAACATTGTAACTAGATACTTGACCTTAACATTGTTTTTATTTCACAAAAACTAAGTTCTTAAATTTTTTATTTGCTATTCTGAAATCGACGAGCATTCAACGATTGTGGGTTAAAATTCAAAAATTGTAACAAAATCTAGGCACGAATGAAATAAAAAAAAATTACTGCCAACGATGTCTATGACCAGAACGGTGATTACCTAACAGTGTACGTTTCCTGCATGCAATATAATTGTTCATACATATTGTTGCGATTACATAACTCGTAGCCGGTGATAATATTTTGCATGATGCTATCGTAGGTATATAGTTCTGCATTCGATGTCAGATAGTTGAGTGATAATATTATGTTCTACTGAGTTGAACACTTAGGTAGTACAGTTGTGCAAACGAACGAGATCAGAGTAACTTCACTGGTAGGTCACTAGGCCAATGTCAGGGCACTCCTGAACTGGTTCACGTAAATTATGAGAAGAATTCGAACGCGTAGATCTTCATACCATTTATACCATGACGGCTGTATTTCCCGAAGGGTGCACTGATGTAGACAGAGGTTCACAGTTCGCCGGTTTGTTTAGGCCAGCCCACTGGTATTAACTGGGCACATATCCAGACTACGAACTGCTACTGAGAATGCCATAAAAAACCCAGTAACACTGTTCGACCTAAAAATCGTGCCCAGGACCTCTAGTCTCGGAGTTGCGCTTAAGACACTAGACAAATGAGGCTGTCGAACACGTAAATTTGTTAATTAAATAAATACCTATATATATTTTATAAATGCACAAATAGGTACCTACTGATCGCGGTGGCATAGCCATGTACTAATAGGAAGCGAACGTTATCTAAACGATAACCTTTGTAACATATTGCTCAATGTAAATAAAATATCAGTGCTTAGTTACGCGTTTGTCGATAAAAATAATCTAATAACATATAATTATGGTAAGCTTTGTTGTAACCCTTTCAATGTGGAGGAGACCCCACACGACATAATCTCAAAAATGATATCTCATTTGGAAGTTAACTCGTAGCTTAGTAGCCACACGTTTAGTGTACACGCGAAATTTGATTCGTCTTAGTACATTAACTTACAATTTAGCGAAGTTAATGTGGCTAAGAGATTTCAGGGAAAAATATATTATGTTCTAAATTAAGAACCTACTGATTTATGCGGAGTAGGTTATGTAGGTATATGTTGCGGTTAGACGAATACACGGAATTTCCTTTATTAAAAAAATTATAACTCGACTACTATAAATGGCCAAGCCTGTATATGGTACCTATATAAATTCTACTACCAAAACTATTTACATAATAAACTTATACGAACAGTATAAGAGTATATAAATATAGTTCATGGAAATGTAAAAAATGAAAATAATGTAGGTATAAGATTACACATAATGCTTCCCCCTTCTCTTTCCTACATTGCCGTGCTCATCAGTGTCCATGATGTTATTCTGTATAACGCCTGTTAACACTGTAGATCGCAATAAATGTATCGAGTGTACCAAATAATTGGATAAAAATAAAATGTTATATTAAGAAGCCTGGTTTTGCTCGCAATTAATCACAAATAAGTTTCATTAACTTACATGTCTAAGATATTATAACTTTAAAAAAAACAATTGCATCCCAACTAAAAGCACTAAAGACAAAAAAGAAAAAAAATCGAACTTTAACTTTTCGAACGAAACTTACTATACCTACCTATCTTAAACCTACATTAAAATGTTGCAATAATCCGTATGAGTGAGCGCCAATGAGCGACTCCAAGTAACGCGGAAATAGAGGTGAAAGTGGGGTGAAAGCTGCGCACAACGTTTACCTAATCGTGGCGGTGCGGCGCGGGCGCTGCGACGACCAGCCGCGTTACATCAGCGCTCCACGACACAAAATGTGAAAGTCAATGTTACATTCGATAATCGTGTTGCTTGAGACACACATGATGACTGGCAAACGGAATTTGCGAGAGTTACTACTGTTTCTTTGTACAGTTAAATGTGCTGAAGCATGCGGCTTATTTGTTCCATTCGAGCAAAGAAATGGTTTTGTAATAGGTACAGCCGCAATATTTGATTTGACTGACTTTAATTACCTTTAATAATAAAACACGATTAAGTGTGCTTTTAGCAACAAAACACCCAAATAAATCTTCGATAAAGAAATGATATTATGCAAAATGCCTACATAACATGCAATATAACATACTAATAATTTAGTCCGCAATCAAACTGGTTTCTGACAATTAATATACTAAAAGCAATTGTAAAATATAATTTAAATTAAAGACAAAATCAAAATAAACGTGTAAAATAAATAGTCTCATACAAGGCTACGACAATCCTGCTACTACCAAAATTAGCACTAACAATAACACGAGGACGAGGTATTTTAGCGAAGTGGAGCGTGCAGAGAAAGTGGTCGGACGTTATCGTAACGGTAAGTGATAGTCGGTATCTAAGTGGGTCGGTGCTCAACGCAAACGTTAACTAGTACGAACTGCTGTTATCTGCTAAATACGTACTCAGCCCTGTTTGTATACAACAAACACACATGCAAATCCGACTGATATTCGTAAAATTAAATCGAGAGAAAACAACTTTTATCGTTGTAGGTCACAATTGCTTAGTGTATCCGTTTCCAAATCATGTCCCAATGTGTTTCCAAATGCAAGCTTGTAATGTAACTTCAGCATGTGGTTCAATTTAATATAACAAGAATTAATAATCTGTTAGGACTAGATAGATCAATAATGTTTTTTTTTATAATATACACTATTGCTGAACTCCTCATCAGCTAGGTAGTTACAATAGTTCATCGTAAGAAGACTTAATAAAGAGGGAAGGTTGTTTTAAAGTGCGAATAACGAGTGGTTTCCTTGTAGTGTCGTCAGTCTATGTGGCGAGTAGGAAACGCAAGCCGCCCGCGAGCGCGCCTTGACCCACTTTAAACACCTCTTCGTGAGCGCGAACCTAGGCGCAAACCGAACTCTCGAAATGCTCGCTCTACATGCTAACGATACCGAAAAGTTCACAAATATTGGAAAAACTTAAAAATAATACCAAAATGGCAAATTTAATAAATGTACAAAACTGAAAGAACTGATTTAGCAGAATATAATTATACAAAAAACGGTAAGGGACGGTCATATTTTAAGGTTATTAGACGTTAAATAAGCTTAGAGGGAGCATAAATGTCAACAGTGTTCTAAATTTAGTGAACTTGTTCACGAGGTCGCGATGCGCGTCAGTCAAATCGTAAAGATGGCGCCCGTATATTCGCAATCTCGATGTCTCATTAGCTTTGCAGCCTTGCTCAACAGTTCACAATGAGTAATTTATACATGTAGCAAATAGATTCAGAAGGCCAGCATACCAAGCGAGCGTGAGAATTCGGAGACTGTTCACTACACCTGCCTGATCTCTTCGAATCATAATTTATAGCTATCGAAAAAAAACTTGTCCTGCACGAAATTGACAGTCCTTTTTAACTCAATCCAATTTCTTATTAGGTATTTTATTATATATATTTTATTATTTATCGTATTTATCGTTTGTCTATATGCAATTGAAATTATATTTTTAATGCTTTTATTTCATTATTAAAAATATAATTTCAATTGCAAGTAGTTACCTGAAATACTAAACAGGATTATTAAGTATTCAGAACGTGGCGACGTTTAACTAATTATTTTTACAATCGGCTATATCACCTACTCATACGATACTATTGTTGTCGTAATAAAAGTACCTACATAAATATTCCGTAGAACAAGAATAAAATGTGAAAAAAAAACGTAAATATTGTGAGACAAATACATACTTATAAAATTTTCGGTACTTACTGCGCAGAAATTGTTAAATAATTGACGTCAAAAAGTGATAAAGGCAACTAAAATACTCACAATGGCCATTTAGCTGGTGAGAATCCAAATAGATAACAATCCAATAATGACACAAATCACTTGTTTACAGAGCATAACAATCAGAGAACTGTCGTTGAAATGTACACTGCACTTTTATATAAATCAATTAACTTAGATACAATTCTGTCGTTCGTTGCACACACACTGAGCAGATAATTCACGAGTTTCACTTTGAGTTTCTTCAATAACAGTATAAATAAGATTACATAAAATCACACACTCCGTATCTGGGTTCACACCCAGTTCCAAGTAGGTACCTGTAACAAGACAAAGCGGTAGTAAGTTTGATGACTTTTAATTGAAGAGCACTGAAGATTATACGTCTACAAATACAGAATGGAATGATAAAACACGTGTTACTTACTAGATATCTGTGAATTTTAAAATGAGCTTTAAAATAACTATGACGTAAAGAAGTCTGTCGTGGCGGAAAAACGGAACGTGCAGTCTACACGTCGACCGAACGCTGACTGGCTGGCTGGCTGGCGCAATGGAGGGGCGCCGGGGGTAGGAGGAGGGGGGAACTGGCAGACGGAGGACAAAGCAGGGAGGGAGAGCGTCTGCTCGACTGGTTGGACGACCTATTGGCTTGACACACACACAGCAGCAATGTCAGACAGATGACTGTAGGCTGTTTTGTGCAGTGCGACAATAGTTGTTTTCATTCGAATCGAACTGAAGTAAGTGCAGATTCTTTGCCCGAAAAAGACAGCTTTAGATTAATTGACTTATGATTATAGTAGCAAGAGATAAATATTTTCAAGTTCTATTGAGCAGTCATCCGAGAAGTATATGCAACCTTCGGAATTTCTCATGGTCAGGCGCCCGAGCGTAAAGGTCACCACGTAGTTGTTACAGCAAATAACGATGCTTGTCGAATTGCTTATAACTAAACCTGCAAACTAACAGTAGACTTTTTGATTATTGATGAACTTATGGAGGTATTAATGGCTAGTGTTTGGTCATAAGAGAAGATAAAATAAAAGAACAAAAGAAGTGGTGGTTGCAATGGCTATGGACACAATACCTATTTAGGGGATTCTGTCTTTTTTCATTACCCGTATTTGCATTTGCGATTCGGACTAGCTGTGCCTAGTTGTAGTCATTATTCTGTTATAGTTGAATGAAATATCAGTTGAACACTGATTAAAGTAAGTACAAAATTTCCTCAAACCTGCTTTATTAATTGAGCACACATACTAATTACAAACCTATCTCAACCTCGGTAAGTAATGAAACCTGTTCGCATTAATTACTCGTTTGACAATTTAACAAACATACGAATATCTAAGTATCTCTCGAGCTTAATGATTGATAGTGATATGAATTCTTTATGTTACACTGGAGGTAACTATTGCCGGTATTATGATAAGTTCCACATAGGTACATTTTAGTTCAATTTAAAAATAATAGGGCTCTATTTTATTTATAATATCCTCATATAGCATTGCTCGGCCGCCGCACGCGACAGATAAATAAAAGTAATACGCGGATAAACTTCGAGGGGGTAACGCACTTGTTTGGTTCTATATCTCTCTCTTTCTTGCAATCCGACCGTACTTTTTTCATTCCTATTCTAAGTCATTGCCATAGCAGTTTATTTATTTTTAATGGCAGCAGTTAAAGTCATGGAAAAAATTGCGAATCTTTCAGTAGCGAGAGATTCGTTAGGAGTGAAAATTTCGGTACAAGCGTGATGGCAAGCTGTTATCAATTAACATTAATTTGGGTAATATATAAAGGATGGCTATAATTTTATATAAAGGAATGCCTGTTTGTAAATTGTTTACATAGTAAATGTAATAATTATTGACATTGACACGAAAAAGGAATTTGTTATGATTGGCACGCTGCTTAAGAATGGTAAAGAATTCAATTCCAATCGCTTGAAGACATTACATATTCGCCGTCATCGTATTGCAAATCTGCCAAGGTCAATAATACTTATGGTAAAACCAAACCAACCAAATACGCTTGTAAAATTTTACCTCGGACTCAGGACTTCGGAACTCACTTTGGAAATTGTAAGCAACTGATCAGCCGCAAGACACGTAATATTTCACAATTTTGTACTGTTACGATGCACGTGAGCAGCCACCACTGCAGTTGGATCAAGACTGGATCTTATTCTAGAGAAAGTAACCGCTTCCAAGGTATACTTTCCAAGTGATCGTCAAGTTTTGGCTTTTAGGCGCTAAGGCTCTGTTGATATTATTCAAATGCAACATATATATTTAATTTGAAAAGAGATTACCAATCTATATCCACTTACTGTTGAAAGTTTCGTGAAACAGTCAACTGTAAGTGGATAATACAGACTATTGTTCTCTTGCCTATAAGGTCTTAAAGGATGCTCTAAAAGTGGCGATGACATTATTATCCTCGCGGGAAACGGGGTAATTTTCAAGAAAGGATTGTATATACACTGAAGAAATTTATTCACTAACAAGGAACTAACGGTGAATAAAAAGTGATTTGAGGATTTCGAGGTAATAGTATGCGTCGGTATTCGTTTTCCGTTATACAAAACGGTCCACTCTCGTCAGGCCGCTACGCCACGCGATGTTACGTTACACGGGTCAGGCAAGCCACATACAAACTTATAAATTACAGTCTTGTAATGAGGTCTCACTATTGAATTACACGTGCGCTCAAACTTTATGATGTCATGTCACTGCATCTTTAGGAATGTCGTTGTTTCCGTTTTCTAGATCCAAGTGGTATAGATTGTAGTCGGCTAAAGGTTAGAGTATAGTCATGAATTACATAATCGTATTTTTTTGATACCCAACAGGGAAAAGGTAAATATTTCAGTTTAAAATTCACAAAACGGTAAACTTAAACTTTACTTAAGAGGATAGTATCCGCTCCGCGCTCCATACAAACGTAGTTTGGTCTTATCTTGAATATTAACAAATGAAAGTCTTTGGAATTTTGCAGTAACAATCTTATCATTAAAATACGTGTTCCTGTAGTATACAATTTCATTTCAATATACAGTTAAAAAGTTACACGAGCTCAAAGATTGGCAATTTTCGTTAAAAAACGGCCCAACTTTATGCTAGTATTTCTCGACAATGTATCAATACAGAAACATTCTGATTCGAAAGAAACCCAGATAATATAGTGAATATATTTTTACAAGATTTTTTTTTACGTATTAACAATACTATAGGAGTAATCTCCAAAATTCGGAACATAAGAAATACGCGTGAAAATGTTGCAAATGTATTGTTGTTTCTCCTCTCGGGCACGCGTTCGCATCGCGAGGGATAGAGACAGCGACAACTGTGCAACATTGTTGCGTTCGCGAGGGACACTCCTCTTAATACTTTCATTGTAGCTGACGCACTCTATTGGTATGGCTGTGGTCTAGATTTGACTCCTTCAAAGGTCCAGGTCTGGTCGGGTATCACGTACGGACGTGGCGTACGTGAGGTATTGGATGCATCCGTCGGACGGCGGACTCCCCAAATCAGCCGTCCACAGGCCACATCTCATGGAGGCCGCTGCTGCCTCCGGTTGTCGGACTCCGGTCCGTCTACTACAAATCGGTGGGAAATGAGGTCGCTCCCCTCTCCCTTTCCGTCGCTTTTTTTTACAAGCATAACTTACTCGCAGTAAGTCACCGCCCACTACCTCGACAAGATCACGACGCTGCTCTGCCCATGCTGGGTATATCTTCAGCGGGTACTGCGCTGAGCCCTTTGTGCTGTTCACCCAATGATGAAAACCGGGCGTTGGCTCCGGGGGTATGTGATACAGGTACGTCCAATAACCATGTCACGAGGACCCCTGCGACAGTCAGCGTTATCATGATGTGCCCTAGGGATACCGAGCCTGAGTGCGTCAGGTTGCAGGTGTTTCGTCGGTGCAAATACTGTACCGTGTATTTTATAAGGGTGGACATGAAAGCGTACATAATTGTACCTAAAAACTAGCAAACTTGGCTGGGCTGTTTCTAGATTTATAAACAAGTAATGTCAAAAAACGTATGACATTGACGCCACAACTACATTTTACGGTACACTTAATCAACAATTTAACATTAATATACAAGATATTAAATAGTATTATCTCTAAATAAATAACGTTCAATGACACTTCCTTATCAAATTACAGTAATGATTCGCTATTAACAAGATTAAATGTATGACGAATACAAAACATTATTTCAATTTATGGCCAAAGTAGCAACGACTGACTACCTTCATAATTTAATTAAATTTTAATAATATAGTTGGTAGCCTAATGGTTAGGGCGTCGGACTTGCGATCATGTGGTTGCCGGTTCGAAACTCACCCATTGCTTTACCGACATGAACCCAGTCGAAACACAAGCATTTAGTTTAGTAAGAGGGGTTAACAAGATTAATAGTAATGTGCCACCCACATTGTTAAAGTAGGTGATTGAGTTTAGTTATCGGTATTAAAACGATTATAAGCAAGAACAAGAGCGCGGGTTGACCTTGCCTCGCTCATGGACACCACAATTCGGTCACTGGGTCAGCGATTTCGCGTTTTTCGCTTTACATTCTCCAACGACAAGTGACAGACACGTTTTTTTTTTATTTTTAACAGAACGGCGACTATTTGTTACTAAAGTCACAGAATTAAAGCAAAAAGTAGGACAAATCAAATCGAAATCAAATTTGAAATTGTAACATAAAATCGAGAGAAATACAGGATAAAACGAGCTATTCTAAAACGAGCCGCCATGTTTTTCTTGAATGATATTTTTTAAGAAAACTAAATAGTCAGACTCGAGGAAATAAGAGTAAGTGTTCGATTTAGATAATACATAATAATTTAACTGATTCTGAATAACTGCATTTTTTATTCGTTACTATTATGAAACTTTTAATTATTTGGCTCGGGTATTAAGTATTATTAATTAATTACCCATATCGCATTTTACCCAAAGGTACCTACTTTGGGTAAAAGTGTTCAAGATTCCAGTTTACTGTTTTAAACACGGAGGAGAGAAAACTCCTCCGTGGTAACAGATAACTGAATCCTTGCATACATTTTGTGTCAAAATAACACAATACAATACGTAGCTAACGTATTTAAGACTTACATAATATGCAATGGTTAGTATCTGATTACATACCTACCTGTCTGGTAACAATCACAACAAAACTGTATGTCAATGACCAGTAAAAAATTAAAGAAATGAAGACTAAGCAAGTGTAACAATAACAAAAACTCTACATTGCAAACATTTTTTTTAATGAAACCCGACATAATGATGTGATTTTGTTCATCAAAGTTTCATTAACAATTTAAATTACCTAAATCGAGTCTCAGTCTCAGTTTACCTCAATATTTACAACAAAAAAAATGGCCTTATCTGAAAGCTCTGTTTTTAGCCATATAAATATGTACGTAAAGATTTTTGCATCGTTTTAGGGTCTGCAAATAATATATGACTGGAGGACTGGAGGTATTAAATTATAAAAATCTAAAATAGTTAATTCCTTTGATGAGTTAATTTTATTGTGTAGTTTAGTTGGTTTACATAATAAATAAATATCTCCAAGGGTCGGGCCCATTTTTGCAACCTCTTTGCGGGAATCGAATTACCTGTCAACCTCTGTAGGTATTCTTTAGGTATACCACTCACAAAATAATGAAGGAATTAAAAAGTGAGGTAGAGCAGAAAATAACCATTAATAAATCATTTGTAGGTACAAATGCCTACATTTTATTGTAACTCGAAGAATGAAGACTATTAAGTACCGGCTGCTTCGTTGGCATCGCAATCGCAAATGACTAATTAATCTCAACTAAGATAGGTACACATTATTATCTAAGTATATAAATTAATATATGTGAGTTCTGTACGTGCTTCACTCCCATCGAAAGGGAACAGAGCGTGACTATTGACTCATTACCTGCACTTTTAAAAATTACTGCATAAGAAATGAAATTGAGTTCAAGATAAAGGCATTAGTAGGCAAACGTAAACGTGCGGATCGCTCGGATCCCGCTTCCGCGCCATTCAACTGTCTGACCTTCAGTAAATAACCTTCAGCTAGGCTTCCACTATCGTATTTATTGCGAATTCGTATAAATTGCACTCATGGCTACATCGTCAAATTTACACATTAATTGAGTGTGAAGGGATATTCGCTGTCGCTCGTAGGTGACTCGCAGGTGACCATTGGTGACAGGTGGAGAGGTTCATTTGCTAAATTGTTAATACTTATGTTAATTCTAACAAGAATCTGAGTAAATTTACTGATCATATATATATTTATAGATAGATATATTTCTGATCAAACGAATAAAATGTTTGGATTCAATTTTAACAGACCTGGACGTTTCGTCAGTAGACATATTGTAATAATTGAACGTCACATCTTTTTTTTTATTCTGTAAATATCCAACACAACAAGCTGGGAAGGGTCCCCCATTTATTAACAACACTATCTGGGATCGGAGCCACAGCAGGTAGCTTGACTTTACTTTTACACTAGTCTAGGGAAGGAATGTTCGATTTTTTGTTGTATAGAAAAAAATATACAAAGAAATTACTCCCTTTTTTATATAATCGCTGGTGATGTCCGTTTGATCAAATAAAAATTCGGGGTAGATCGCACTGAGCCATAAAGCATGAATAAAAACATTGAATATTGAGTTGATTAACTAGGATGTTATGTGTACATACTTCTTACTTCCATATTACCAATCAATAATAGCAAATTATAACAAGTTTAAAGTTTACAACAGAGTAGCGAGCGACGACAGCCACGGGAAAGGTTTCGCGATTGCGTAGCACATTATTATTATAGTAGCTACACACGATTACCATGCTACAACCGAACATTTCTCGTAACTGCAACACTGAATACACTTACCTACTTAAATTATGAACTTCGTTATCATCCCCATACAGACACCGTTCTCAAAGCTAATAATTTTATTTTTTGTTTTCTTCCAACAATCGGCCCCAGATGTTGCGCTTGCGCCACCCGAAGGCCACTAACAATGTCGCGGTACATTGGTACCTAAACGTCGGCATCGACGTCGGGCGGGTGGCATAGTATTGTTCACGTAAATTATTCCACATTTGTTAATTAGTAACACGTCTTGCGATTCTAAATGTACAATACCTACGTCCACATATAAAGTGCTAATTGTATGATAGCTTTAAAAAGAGTCCTAGCCGAATTTAAGCACTCGGGTCACGAGTTCACGAACAAGTAAAAAATCTTTTTTGGAATAGGTATAATATTTTGTAAATATGTGCCTATGTATACCAACATTATTATCACTGTGATGGCCATAATGACATATTTATGACGGCACACAATTGACAAAAGGGTACTGTCCTATAGCGAGCATCGATTCTAGCTTCGATACAAATATTCGTGAACGCGTCCCGGGGTTTGTTAACAAAAATAATAATAATATATCGGAGCGATTATAGGCGGCGAGTCATCGACCTTCGAAAAATCTGACCTGCGCCGCGCGCCGCAAGGTTGCGAGCATGCCACGCGGCCGCCGCGCGCCACTCGCTTGCCTGTTCGCTACTTGATTCACTTGAATATTTCAAACCATGCTTCCTTGCCGTTTTATGATTGCATCCTAATCATTAGTCAGCTTTCGTCGGCTAAAAAGAATCATGGAGTAAACTTTTATAACTTAAATTAGTAATTACTTAAATCCCAAAATTATCTGTCACCAATTAGGAACCGAATTTGGCGCCGACACTAATGTATGGTAGTGAAAGTTGGGTATGGCAGAAGAAACATGAAAGCAGAATAAATGCTGTAGAGATGAGAGCTTTGAGAAGTATGTGTGGTGTTACGCTAAAAGATAGAGTGAGAAACAGTGTGATAAGGGAGCGTTGTGGAGTGAAAAAAGATGTAGTAACAAGGATTGAGAAAGGTATGTTAAGATGGTTTGGTCATGTAGAGAGAATGGATGAACGGAGACTGACGAAACAAGTATATATGGTGAGTATGGATGGACGAGTTGGAAGGGGAAGACCTCGGCGAACGTACCGCAACCAAATTGCGGATGTTCTTAAAAAAGGCCAGGTTCCGAGCACCCTAAACCGACGGACATGCATGAAGAGATCAATGAATGTAGATGAAGCGAAAGTAGTGTGCCAGGATCGTAGCAAGTGGAAATCTAAAGTCTCTGCCTACCCCCATGGGAGACAGGCGTGACAATATGTATGTATGTATGTAATTAGGAAGGTAGCGTTCCTACTGAATAAGGGTACGACACAGAATAATAAACCATATTTCGCTGTCATTCGATGACCTTTATTGGCGGAATTAGTCAACCCAAGGTGTTCCACAGCCCGATTCGATTTGTAAAAAGTGCAGAAACTCGTCTTTCTTGATAATAAATTAATTTGTCGGGGTCAGAAAATGTCAACAAACTGTGAAGGTGATATACATAGGTGGGTTTATGTAAACGATTTACACAACAGAATAATTAAAACGAGTAAAACTGTAAAGCAGTGTTATCGGTATGTTATCACTAAGTAGGTCCTACCTACTTACTTATAAATTGACTACTTAACTACTTTAATAAAGGTTGATTGCAAATCAGTCGCCTAGTAACAAACAACTAAAATCACAAACAAATAAAATGTAGGTACTTACATATTTATTACTTAACTAGGTACTAAACAGCTCCCTTCCGTTCTTCAACGTACCGACACACCGAACCAACTTAGGTGCACAAGCTCCCATCACTAGACAAACCGCAACGTACAATCACTGCTGGAGAAGACTTGGCCTTGACATCTTACATGACCATATCAAGCATTAAAGACGTAAAATTATCGATGGTACTAAGTTATTATAATTAATTAATACATTATGTTCGTAATGAGTTTATTTTCAACCGACTTGAAAAAGGAGGAGGTTCTCAATTCGTCTGTATGTTTTTTTTTTTTTTTTTGTATGTTTGTTACGCGATATCTCCGCCTGTTGTGGACCGATTTTAATGATTGTTTTTTTGTTTGGTAGGTCATCCTTCAGAGGTGGTCCCGTTTAAATTTTATCGAAATCGGTTGAGCAGATTTGAAAATATCAACAAAAATCTAAAAAAAAATTACATCGATGATATTATCGTTTACTCTGAAACATCGCTGTCTTATTGGAGCAGTGCGTTTAGTTGGCTAACAAGTACTTCTAAACAAAACTTTCCACTAAAAATTACAAAATAATTACTTTTAACAAAAAAGTTAAACCGCCTTCATAAAATAATAAAATAGTTTTGTCTAAAACAGTTTGGGAAGTCGGTGGCGAAAAGAAAAGACCCACTCAAATAGAAGTCACCGACTTCCCAAACTGTTTTAGACAAAACTATTTTATTATTTTTTGAAGGCGGTTTAACTTTTTTGTTAAAAGTAATTATAGAAGTATGTATTAATGTTTTTAAATTTTAATATTTTGTTAATTAATTGCTATTCTCTCATTTCTTTTGGTTGTTTAAATGTTGTCTTTATGTGAATGTTGTGCATATTTGTAATTAGAGTAGCACATGCACTTAGTTTTAAATGAGCAATATATGCGAATGTTTGTGTTTACTCTGTAAATATGCCTTAATAAATAAATAAATAAATAGTCATATAGTTTAGTAGGTATATTCATATCATTCTAGGTTCTCATGAGAGATTTTACTAATAAGACGAAATACTCTGATTCGACTTGATTCACGTCATAAAACTACCTAAAGTAATAAAATCGACTGAAAAAAAAATGCTAAACCATGACTTGAAACTTTAGATACAGGAAGATTTTTGACAGCAGGTTCTTATATATTTATTTCGAGTTTCAATTAAATAATAGTTCATCATAATGCCTTTAATGTTCCCACCACTGGGACGCAGGCCTCCTCTTAGTGCCGGTTGGTAGATATATGTAACAGGTCTTCGAATTTTTGGTTCTAAGAGATCCGGTTTCCTCACGATGTTTTCCTTCACCGTTTTGGAATCAGTGGTGATGAAACAATTTTACACTCCTTGAATTAAATGAAATACCTTATATAAAATTAATTATGTTTTTTTTTTAATAAAATTATAAACCTTATTGAAAATGGGGTAAATATTATGACAAAGGCTAGGGCGATGGCACGACACACGTGGTGGCAGGTTTGTAACGTTTGTTTTGCTCGAGTCGTTGGCGCAGTTCACCGTGACGAAAAAGCCAATTTTCTCGTGTAAATACTTGAACGCGAACTCTCTGTCCGCGACAAGATGTAATCACTGGTTTCAAACATTCCTAACTTTTATGTTCCTATAGTGGTAGATCGTAGTTTTCCTACATAAATAACAAAGTAGATAAATTTTCAGTCGTGCATAATTTATCACAAAGTAATCTGCTTACTGCTTAAAATTTTCGATATGTATTTAATGAAAATTTGTATACGTATTTATTAAGTATACCTAGATTATGTTTGGAGGCTACAAACAATAGTCATTGTGTACCTACTATCTATCGTTAGTAAACAACTATGCAGACAATGTCTAAAAGTAAAACAATTAGACCTAATCATTTAATGCAAGAACAAGGATAGAAATTAAAACGTACGTTCAGAAAGTAATTGATTAGTGATTACTGTGCAAAAATTGTTAATCATTTACCTAATCGCGTAGTTCAATACGCCTTGAATGAGGTCGTGGAAGGTGAACACACCACCAAGGAAAACCGTTGACCCCCTCTGCTACATCCGTGTGTAGTGTTTACAGAACCGAGGAGAGTGCGTCTTGTTCTTAAGTATGGTCATTGCATTAAGATTAATTATTAAAACAAGTAAGTCTCCAATATTCATTAAAGTTTCGATAGTTAAATCTTCTACAAATTATGTTCTTTCAATAAACTATACGTCCTACTTAGTTATAAAAAATCTCAATAAAACATAAAAGCATCGTGCCACTTTTGTGTGTCATTGTTTTTCTTCAGTGGTCGTCGAAACTGTATGTTTTGTGTGATCTGATAACAATATCTACGGTCTGGCCATACTCGTAGTTTCTCCATTATGAACGTAGGTTACAAAGTTTAGTGGTCTAGGTTAAAATATGTGATAGATAGGTGGGTAATCTTCGGAGGGATCCCTGCTATTGAATTCCTACAAAAAATTAAGTTTTTTTTTTGTTTTAATGCGAAGTTGCCGGAGAACCCAAGCGTGATACAATGAAATGTACGTATAAGAAGAAATAGATGAAACACAACACAACGATGATGATTGAGTAGTTGCATCATATTATTTCTCAAATACTACCTGTATTATTATTATTACTTATTATTCTGTGCATATACTTAGAACGAACGCTAGTTTACCAACATTTTTATTGGCAATCAATTTACTTCAGTAGAGTAGACTGACATCTTTGATACATAATCGACTCACGCTATACGATCATATACATACTCACGCTATATGAAACATTAGTTTCTCGCAATTCCGTGCGAAAGCAAATTTTAGCAATATTATTTGGTCTTCTGGTCCCTTAAATAGTTCACAGCCAGAGCGTCCCGTCCGTCGTTACAAGTGGCAGCCATTTTGCGGGCATGGGTGCCGAACCGTGTACCTATAACTTTTCCGTTACGATAAATATTAATTTACTCACTATAGGTACTAAAAGCCAAGTGTTATTGTTTAAAGATCACAAACACAAATAGCGGCCGGCGACAGACCTTGAACTCTGCTTGTTTGTAATATCTCCGCAAACGTATTAACTTGCAAGTTCAATAATTCATTACAATGGTATCTTTCATGTTTGCATGAATGTTCAAGGTTGTCTAGAATACTTCGGTGCAGTTTTACAAACTATTGGCACCTCAATTTTACAATACTTCAAGTACATTGTGGCAGTGAGTCGTTCATGAACCTATGAGGCGCGATTTGGGTGGATTTTTCTTCTCTCGTACTGTTGCTAACTGAAGTCCATTACACTAATCGACTTGGTTTCCAAGCCAGTAAAAGAGCGAATGATTGACGGGACAATTTCAGAGATATATGTATTATGAAAAATTCATCAGTACCTAATCAGATTGAAGTAAATAGGCATTCCAAAAGAGCCTTAAAAATCTGTCCACAATTTTTTAAGCACTCATCAAGTTACAACAAAGACTTCATCGTTCGAGAGAGCCGGTAACTTCGTCTTCAATGACTGAAAGGTAGAGCCATGTTGCTAAAAGAATAATTAAACACTTCCTTCCTACTTACCTAATACATATTCAAATGAAATAGAAAGTAAGACGACTCCCACATTTTTGGATCTTCTTAATTGCGATGAAATAAATCGCTTTAGCTAAAAAAGGTCGTGAAAATTTTCAGAGGCCGACTGGAAAGTGAGACGCGTTAGGACAAAAAAACATGAAGTAACTTTCGACTATTTTCGGCATTGGGTGTTACGAAACCATTTGCGAAAGCGATTCTTGCGCCATCGACGGACCGCGCTTCACTACTTGTGAAGTTGTGACTATTGTGACTGCTCTACCACTTCACCATACCGTCGCAACTGTTGATCATCTTGAGTTTTGTTTGTCCTAATGACTAGCTAACCACTAGAGAATTTAAAATTTAAGTATTTCATTTTATAAATCTTGTTCTATACGTCATGATAATAACACAGCTTTATATATTATTTTATTCGCAATTTTGTTTCGAGGGCGCGTTTTTATTGAATGATACTCATGTGTACACGTCATTTATGCACTAGTTGGCCAACAGATCCAGTCGTTTCGACAGATTCCGCATCTCACTTTCGTGTCTAACAGGTGTTTTACCGACAATAATGAGTCCTATGACCAAGACCAATTATTAGTGAATAGTGTGTGTGTGTCTGTACACCTCTGTTGCATGTAAGCTTGCAGTTTTAGACTAAAAGATCTCGCCATAGATAAGTAAACTGTATTTTGCAATCAGCACAAGAGTAAACCAACTAGCGTTCTCAATAGAAATATCCAATACTAATTATGAAATAGACCGGTACACTATTTTATATTAATTATTTTTTACTGTATTTCACAATCACGTAGGGACTAGCTAGGTAAACACAGGTACCTCGTTCTTAACATTTTGTAAAGTTATTATATTTTTTTATAATTCAACCTCAGGCAGGATTCGAACACGAAATTCGATATCACGATTCACGGGCAGTTATCTACTGCCCGTGAATCGGTAGCTTGAGTGCGTAAAAAAGATCTAATAGAAATAGTAGAGTTAATAGGAATGTATTGTTTCTGGGTCTTCAGGCTTGAACTTTTTGTAGTCACCTATTTCTCGTTATAACTTGACTCATTGAACCTGCGATTTTCCCATCTTTAATAGTTTTTAGTCGCAGAACGCAAGCTAAAGAGAATGTTCGGCAGGTAAGTACCTAAGTAGGTACTCGGGTTAAACTAGATAGAGATGACGGTAAGCTACATGTAGAACTGGTTCAGGCGGGCTGGGGGCGGGGGTGCGGTGGCCGGGGCTGCGGGCCCCAGACGGGGCGTCATTGACCTGCGGCCCGCGCCCCCCGCAGACGGGCGCGAGGCGCGACACCACGACACCGTAACTTCATTGTGTCGCTGTCGCTGCACTGCAAATCAAATTCGATGTAGCGGACACTTTTTTGCTAGAGTTATCAACTCTAGCAATATACCCTTTACTACTTCTTCAGATCATTTCTGAGCTAAAGAATGTCAAAGAAAGTACCTATGGGTATTTAATTCACCAAGTTTCGTGTTGAAGACAACAGACAGGTACCTATTTACTGCTAAAATATTGGCGAACAACGAACACGAAACCGCAGCCGGTTCGCGGAAATCGTTCGTCTTTAATAGGTATTCTAATCAGTTTATAAATTCAGTCACTTTCAATTTATTTTAGTCTCTACTACCAACTGAGTACAATTTAATTAAATTTGAATGTATATACGTGCTATGTCGTGATGACTAAGTGCCTCTACACATTTGTATAATTAATTTATTGATAATGCTCTATTTGATTAAGTTAATAGCACAGTCTTTAAATGTTAAGTCGCATTCGGGTCCTGCTCTCAAAAACAATAGAAATATATCTGTAATTTGTAGTTTGACAGAATTGATTAAGATTTGCCTCTTATGACTCCTCAGAGAGCGACTCATTAAAATTAATTATTTTCTTAGTTAAATAGTATAATAATTTTCTTAGTCATTTTACTTCGAATTACGGAAACTTTGTTCCTTAGATAGATACGCACCCTACACGTCTAGAGCCATGACGTAGGTAAACCCAGGGACAATTAAATGATGAACCCAACGAGAATCGCTCGACAACGAAACAAATCGTACAAATGTAACAAAAACTTTAACGAAGGTCGTCCGGGGCGAGACAAGTGAGCATTCAGCCCGCCACCCAACCTACTGGGTCAAGTTCATTATTGGATGAATAGAATGGAGACAGGGAAAATTTCAAGCCCTTCAGAACTTGCTTTAAAAAAATTCAAGGTGATCGCAGGACTACGTCGATTTTTTAAAGTTTTTTTGACAATGGTTCGTGTCATTAAATATTTTAATGGAGAATTGCGACTCGGGCATTAGACGTGTCTTTTATTGTGGATCTATACGGTATAATAAAATGTCTACTAAGTCTAAAAATGTTAAGATTGCGCATGGCTTCACTGTCTCGGCTGACATGTTATCCATTATCTTTCGATCATTTGGTAGATAAGCTACATGTCTGATTGTATTTACAGTTCAATACCTTCTCATCCTACTTTCGCATGTTTAGGGTACTGTACCTCAAAAAAAAGGAATTTATAAATACCATTATAAATGCGATCACTTCATTGTCCACCTCTCAATCTGGCTGTTAAGTGGAGTCACGACCCTTTCTCTGGAGGTATCAAGTTTAAATTAATATCAAATACCTACTTAGGACGGGACTTCATAGACTAGTTTGAACCACGGAACCCTTAGTGCGCGAGTTGTAACTCGCACGTGGCCGGTTTTTTTTAAATAGCTCTACTGGAGTGAATAAACTCACGTGGCCGACCGCAACTTACAAGCTTCAATAATATTTGCGGCAAAAACAACGTAACATTACTGGAATTAAGGGTATTACATCGCTCAAATCCCAAAAACACCCTAGGTTTAAAGAAGTTTCTAGATGAATCCTTATGCGCCATTGCCATATAAAAAATATATGTTATACTTAAGGTCATCACAAATAAATTGTATTGTTTAATTTTTTCATAAAATTGCCCCATTTTTTTAAAATAAATCGAAGAAAATAGTCCTTTTCCAAACTAAATTGCATTTTGTCTCTTTAACCGCTTAATAGTTTGTCATAAATGTTATACCAAAAAATTTGTAATAACACACTTAACAACTTGTATTGTTTAATTTTTCCTATTTCTTTGAATATTTTTAAATAATAAAGAAAAACCCGAAACTTCACTAGCGCCCCCCGTGAAGCACCCCCGCAATGCCCGTGATGAATACTCAGGACGCGAATATCAGTGTCTCGACGACTCTTGCGACGGGTGGGCTGTACGTGCGTTATTGTTTGCAAATAAATTACAAAAGTGATGATTTTTGAATGATTTTTGAATTAAGCAATATCGTAAATAGTACAAATATAAATATTACGTAGAAATTAAGTTTGTAAATATATTTAAAGTTGTTTATAATTTTGTTTTTGTTCTTGATCATTATCATAGATTAACCATAGTGAAATGAAATCTACGGGCGCACTCCTTTGTCTGGCTCTAAATGCCGACAATCTTTTTTAATCATTTTAATTCGGATTATACATAATAATCATGTTATCCAAAGTTTGAATGAACCTCGGAGTACCTAAGTAGGTACCGACTGAGATACTAGTTTATCTGACCTCGTAAGTAAGCTGACCTTTTATTGTACGAAAGTCTACATAATGCGAGCTCAGCTTATATGTATAACAAGCTATACCTACATCACCAGTACAAACTGATCGCTTATTGTACGGACAGTCTATACAATGCGAGGTCAGCTTATACTGGATACCTAGGTTTAACAAGCTATACATAATCACCAGTACAAGCTGACCCTTTATTGTACGGAAAGTCTTTACAATGCGAGATCAGGTCAATAGGAGTTGCGTATTTTCATGTCACCAAAAGTCGTTATTCCCCTCTTTATCGAGACGTATTTCAAAATCCAAGATGGCGCACATCATTTAAATAAATTGATATGGGTGTCAATTTCGAGGTACCTTGGGGTACTGATGATGAAAATGGCATTGATTTTGTAATCCAAGATGGCGGACATTATTTTTCTTTATAAATTGATATGGGTGTCAATTTCAAGGTTTATCGGGATGCTTATTACGAAAATGACATTAATTTTGAAATCCAAGATGGCGGACATTATTTTTCTTTATAAATTGATATGGGTGTCAATTCCAAGGTTTATCGGGATTCTCATTACGAAAATGACATTAATTTTGAAATCCAAGATGGCGGACATTATTTTTCTTTATAAATTGATATGGGTGTCAATTTCAAGGTTTATCGGGATGCTAATTACGAAAATGACATTAATTTTGAAATCCAAGATGGCGGACATTATTTTCTTTATAAATTGATATGGGTGTCAATTTCAAGATTTATCGGGATGCTAATTACGAAAATGACATTAATTTTGAAATCAAAGATGGCGGACATTATTTTCTTTATAAATTGATACCTATGGGTGTCAATTTCAAGGTTTAACGGGATGCTAATTACGAAAATGACATCAATTTTAAAATCCAAGATAGCGAACATTATTTTACTAAATATTGATATGGGTGTCAATTGCAAGGATTATCGGGATGCTAATTACGAAAATGATATTAATTTTGGAATCCAAGATGGTGGACATTATTTTTCTAAATACCTACATAAATTGATATGGTTGTCAATTTCAAGGTTTATCGCAATGCTGATTACAAAAATGATATTAATTTTAGATATATTTCAAGGCGGACGTTATCGTAATTAGCATCCCGATAAACCTTGAAATTGACACCCATATCAACTTCGACTTCGACTTTGACTTTGACTTCGACTTACGAAACTTTCTGCATTTCATGCATGTTTGTTTGCATGTATTTTTCTCTGTAAAGAGAAACAAACATGCACGTCGTTACACTTTTAAGTGTCGTTTTTTTCCGTCTAGTCCCCTTTCGCAACGCGCGATAAGGAACTTCGTTCCAAAAAGTAAAGTGAATAATTTATCATGTAGTAGCACCCACACTCAATTTGATGAATGTTGAAAGCCAGCTCATCCTAGCTATCTCCGTTTCTGAAAATCTAGAAGGATTTGCCAAACTTCTTGGCAGTATATGATTAGGTATAAATGAGACAAAGTTGTAGTATAGTCTGGTTATAATTATCCAAAGGTGCATCTTATATACTAACGACTACGTGTTGATCACGGATAGTAGAAACATTTAATAGATATTGAACGTGCGATAAAGATCATAAGATTGCGATGTAGATTGGTAGATTGTAGATACAGCACAAAGATATTGTACTGTAACAGTACACCCCCCTTTAAAAAAAAAAAAAATATTATGGTAATAGTGTTTACAATATAAATTTGACCTAAACCTTACTAGTTATTTGCTGATGTATATAAATAATAATGCTATTGTACGCGGTGGAATTTGATGACGCCTGTTGTGGTGTGATTTGCTGACGTATGTAATTTTGACTTAGCTGTTGCACGAGTGTTTATTATTTTTTTCCGTTAAACTCTTCATTCTTCTGTCCAGTGTTTTCATTATGCCGTAAAGTAGGATCACGCCGATTGTTAAAATAATCTGTCCCATTGCAACATTTCTTGTCCACCGTAAGTCCTCCTGGATCAGGTTACGGAGTTTGTCCGCTTCGTTTTGATTGAGGCAACTGTCCGTATTGTATGTTATCTGGTCCTTAGAACTTTGATTTCCCATTTTAGATGTCTTGTTGTTACGAGTAGTTGTGAATTAATGGTATATGTTAAGATCTATGTTAATATATATACGAATAGCTTGCTTATATCAGCGATTTTTATAGACGTACTACTGGCTTTACTTTACGTCCCGATCGTGTAGTGTACGTGTGTGAATGTCTGTAGAAATCCTTTGAATCTGGCACGTAGTTTGATTCGTCATTGATCATGAATGCTGGTTTCAATCTATCAATTGATATCACTGTCTCTTTATCCCTAATTCTAATGCAAAATGTTTTATCTGTTTTACTAATTACTGGGTAGGGTCCTTCATACGGCGGTGTCAGGGCTTTCTTAATTCTATCGCACCGAACAAATACGTGTGAGCATTCTTTGTGTTCGGGATGCACAAATATAGCTTGGTTGTGGTTTTTTCTTTTCGGAATTGATGTCATTTGTGTGATGTCCTTTTGAATTTGTTTTACAAACTCTTCGTACGTTGATAACTGTGCTGTTGATGACTCAAAAAATCCTCCAGGGAGTCGTATTGGCGTTCCATATGTCATCTCTGCTGAACTATAACCTGTGTCTTCTCGCAAGCTACTCCGCAACCCGAGTAAAACTGTTGGAATTTCTTTTAACCAATTTTCGTTGGATTCTCTTGTCATTAACGCCACCTTTAAAGTTCTATGAAATCTCTCTATCATTCCATTGGATTGCGGATGATAAGGTGTTGTCCTAATTTTATGTATTCCCAAAAATTGTGAGAGTGACTCAAATATTCTTGATTCAAACTGTCGGCCTTGATCCGTAGTAATGCGCAATGGACATCCAAAACGAGTAATCCATCCTTCGAAAAGTGTCTTGGCTACTGTTTCTGCAGTTATATCTTCTACCGGAAATATTTCGGGCCATGACGTACAACGATCTATGATTGTGATTAAATATCTCTTCCCTTGTGAAATCGGAAGTGGTCCGACGATGTCAATATGTAAATGTTCAAAACGTTGCGCTGTCATAAATGTACCAGGAGGTGATATCGTATGTCGTTGTATTTTTGATTTTTGGCAGGCTATACATGATCTACACCAATTATTGATATCTTTGTTCATATACGGCCATAAATACCTTTGGGTTATCATTTTTCTCGTAGTTCTTTTTCCTGGATGGCTCATACCATGAATGGTATCGAAAATTTGTTTGCGAAATTGCTTTGGTAAGTAGGGGCGGCTTTTTCCAGTAGACGTGTCGCAGGTGATGTTTATTGTGGAACCCGGAAGCGTAATGTTTTTGAATTTTAATCTTTTATTGTCACGTAATTTACTTAGTTCATTATCTGTTGATTGACATTTTTCCAATTCAGCGTAATCGATAGGTGATGGCACGTATATTTCCTCTATTCGAGATAAGGCATCGGCGGTAATATTGTCACGTCCGCTTATGTGTTGAATGTTGGTACTGTATTGTGAAATGAAATCTAACTGCCGGACCCGTCGCGGTGTATCGTTTGATGATGGTTTTTGGGAGAATGCGTATGTCAAAGGTCGGTGATCCGTAAATATTGTAAATTCTCTTCCCTCGATTAATCTGTGAAAATGTTTGACGGCCATGTATATTCCTAACAGCTCTCTGCCAAACGTAGAATATTTTTGTTGAGTTTCGCTCAATTTTTGTGAAAAAAAACCTAATGGTTCCCAATTGCGTCCGGATTTTTGTTGTAAAACTCCACCAACGCAAGTAGCACTAGCGTCGGTCATGAGCGCTAGTGATGCGTTGCGGGAAGGATGCGCTGTTAACACTGCGTTTTTCATGCTTTCCTTGCATTTTTCGTAAGCTTTGTCTGCTTCCGTTGTCCAAGGAACAGGTGAATTATCGTTCTTTTTTGAACCATGTAGATATTCGTTTAAAATTCTTTGATTTTCCGCTGCGCGTGGAATATTACTTCTGTAGAAATTGACCATGCCCAAAAATCGTCTTAATTCTTGAATTGTTTTCGGTTTGGGAAATTCCATGATTGCTTTGTAATTTTCTTCGGTAGGTTGTATTCCTTGGCTCGTTATATGATAACCTAAGAAATCTATTTCCCTTCTGAGAAATTCGCATTTTTCGAGATTAATGGTTATTCCATTCTCGTGTAAACGTTTGAAAACCGTTTCTAAATGCTGATAATGCAAATCTTCGTTGTCCGATGCGATGAGACAGTCGTCTACAAATATAAATACGAAGTTTAAATCTCTAAATAAGGAATCCATGAATCGTTGAAATGTTTGTGCCGCATTGCGTAATCCGAAAGGCATTCTTAAGTACTCAAAAAGTCCGAAAGGTGTGATGATGGCTGTTTTTTCTATATCTTTAACAGGAATACAGTGGTATGCTTTGCGTATATCTATCTTGCTTAGTATCTTCTTATTTTCTAATATGTATGTAAAGTCAGTTAATCTTGGTAGTGGGTATTTGTCCGGTACTGTCGTGCTATTGAGCATTCGATAGTCTCCGCACGGTCTCCATTCGCCATTTTTCTTTTTTACCATATGTAATGGGCTTGCCCATGGGCTATCTGACGGCCGGCAAATTCCGAGCTTTATCATATTTTGAAATTCCTTTTTGGCTATGTCGTATTTTTATGGAGGTAATGGTCTTGCTCGAGCTGCGACGGGTGGTCCTGTAGTGATAATGTGGTGTTCAATCTTATGTTTGGGCGCATTGCGTAGAGAGGACTCTTTCGTGATGTCTTCGTATTTGTTTAAAAGTTGCGTAATACGTGAATTCGTTCCCACTGCTATAGTACGAATTGTTTGTTGTGTCGCTTTTTCTGAAGTTACATGCGTTGTCAGCTCTGTAACTTTGTCGATAAGTTTGCGACCTGCTATGTCGACTAATAGTTTATAGTGCTCTAGAAAATCTGCTCCAATTATTGGTTGTGTAACATCGGCGATTATAAAATTCCATTTATAACATCGTTGTAGTCCTAAATTCAAGGTAAGCGTCTTCTCGCCGTAAGTCCTAATTTTAGTCCCATTTGCAGCGTATAGTGTGTATTGTTCATTTTGTAAAATTGAATATCTCTGTTGCTTGCTAATGACTGAAATATTTGCGCCCGTGTCAATCAAAAACTTCATACCACTTTTTCGGTCGGTAATGGTGAGGCGATTGGATGGGTGGATTGCACAGAGTTTCGCCGTTGTCTGTGCTCTTATTCGTTTCCCTGGTTCCGTACGTAAGTCATTGGTTTCCAACCGCATGGTTTAATGCAGTTCCTTGCATATTTTCCGAATCTTTCGTGGTAGTAACAAAATCGATTTGCTCCTCTATAGTTTGTTCTCGGCCTCATAATCGGGAATTGTTGACGTTTCTTGAAATGATTGTGCGTGCTGGGTCGATAGCCATATTGACCTTGCTGAATTGCGTCAATATCTATCTGTAATTTTGCTAGCTGGGCTAAAATGCATGCTGTATTGTTGTCGTTTGAAGTGTCGTTGCTAACAGCTGATATTTCGGTTACTTTTGAATTCATTATTATTTTGTCTGCAATTTGGCTCAGTTTGTCAATTTCCATGTCTTCCGTAACTGCTAGAACCGTAGTAACTGATGTTGGTAAAAGCCTGAACCATAGTAGTTTAATTGTTTCGTCACTGATTTTTCCTCTCCCGAGGACTCGCATTTGACGTAATAACTGCGAAGGTTTTTGATCACCGAGTTCTGTCTCTGATATTAATTTTTGAAACTGTCGCTGTTCTGTTTCTTCGTAACAATCAATTAAACGTTCCTTGATGTTTTTATATTTATCTGTAGTCGGTGGTGAAGTGATTAGGTCACTAACTTGTAGTATTTCTTCCTTGGATAATTTTGCTATTACTGTACAGTATTTGTATTCGTCTCCTTGCTTCTGTGGTGCTAATATGGCTTCTAGTTGCGTGAACCATAATCTTGGTTGGTCTTTCCAAAATTCCGGAATGCGAGATAAAACCGAGGTGCCAGCAGCTACTTCAAGTGTTCCTTGCTGATTTATGTTCGCCTTGCATGGTGATTGTGCAATGTTTCTTGCTGCGTATTCGTTCGTCGGGGTCACCAATTTGCCAAACTTCTTGGCAGTATATGATTAGGTATAAATGAGACAAAGTTGTAGTATAGTCTGGTTATAATTATCCAAAGGTGCATCTTATATACTAACGACTACGTGTTGATCACGGATAGTAGAAACATTTAATAGATATTGAACGTGCGATAAAGATCATAAGATTGCGATGTAGATTGTAGATACAGCACAAAGATATTGTACTGTAACAAAGGACTTACCTGATCATCATCAGACCCTCAGAATGTATCATGTAGTAGCACCCACACACAATAAGATGAATGTTGAAAGCCAGCTCATCCTAGCTATCTCCGTTTCTGAGGACCTATAAGCACTCACTTGATCATCATCAGACCCTCAGAATGTATCATGTAGTAGCACCCACACACAATTAGATGAATGTTGAAAGCCAGCTCATCCTAGCTATCTCCGTTTCTGAGAACCTATAAGCACTTACTTGATCATCATCAGACCCTCAGAATGTATCATGTAGTAGCACCCACACTCAATTAGATGAATGTTGAAAGCCAGCTCATCCTAGCCATCTCCGTTTCTGAGAACCTATAAGCACTTACCTGATCATCATCAGACCCTCAGAATATATCATAATTATAGTGGCACCCGTATTCAATTATATGTAAATATAAATAAATATTTTAAGCCAGGTCACCCTAGTTATTTTCATTAGGTACTAAAGTAATATGTAGAAAGGTGTAGGTATCCCTTATTTCAAAATAATCAAGAATTACCTATAATAATTATAGATGTAGGTAACTCGTACAAGACTTTTATCTAGAGGAACAAAATGTCTTAAATCTTTCAGAGAACGAATAAAATAGGTAAATACGATGACGACACTGCGACATATCTGTATTCTTGCTTAATCTTCAGTTCCTTTTATTGAGTACGATCAAATGTCGATAGATGGCGCTGAAGTAACAAATACTAGCACAAAAACCCGAATCCTCAAGGTCATTCGGCAATGTAATACCCTTAACACTGAGGAGAATAATAGAAGGTTGTTTATAAATAAAACAAAAGAGTATTTTTGACCGGATGCTCTAATTGAAGACATGTTTTGAATAAACGTGCCACTATACTTAAACATGTGTCTTAGATCTAAGAGTGATTCTATATAATTTATTTTCTACTAGTTTTCCGCCCGCGACTTCGCCCACGTGGACTATACGTTTCTTTTATTTTTACGGGATATTATATGTCAGCCTATGTCAATCAGGAATAATGTAGCTTTCTATTGGTGAATGAATTTTCAAAATCCGTTCAGTAGATCCAGAGATTCTCCCCTACAAACTATAATATTATATAGATAGATAACTATAACCCGTCGTTTCCACTGACTACATAATATGTTGCAAACAGCTACCTATCCCACTCACTTTTTGAGAGTTTGCAACATGTTTTGTCGTCGAAAGGTGGGGTGAAGAGAAGAGTATTATTATGGGTAAACTCGAAATACGAAAAAATATGATGATTCTAACCATGTAATTATTCAAATGCACACAGGTATACCGGTACCTACCCATAATAATTTCCAAAGTGTTACACTGTAACACTTAGGTAGGTACTAAATATGATAAAAAACGATACTTTAAAAAAAAGAAAGAAAAACGACATGTCTTCGCCGAATTGAGAAACGCTTCTTTTAGAATTCTTGAAAGAGCTATGTATACATATAATGTATAGTCTTGACTATAACCAAAGATCTGATTATACCAGGCCACTCATATAAGTTAGTTTTTTAGTTTCTCAAAACTTTCTGAGTGTCCCACGTATAATATTATGCGGGTCAGCCAGATAGCCTTCCATTTTGTGAAGTTGAGATTTAAAATTGGGTCGCGCGTTGGCACGTTTATCTACATGCATATCTTTTTATTACCTAATAATAATTTGTGCGCATTAATCCGGATTAATCCGAGTGCAAGCTATAATTCCATAACTCTGATCACCGTTAATCATCTGATTATTTCGCCATATTTTTTAAATTTGGCAACACTGTTCCGCCGCGTACGCACATTGGATAACCAATCCAAAATCTATGCCTCTATATCTATTTGTTATACATGTGTCTTTGGGCACATAATTATACTTATTTAAAAAAAATAAACACCATGACCAAGTAATTTACTCTTTATTTACCCAATTTTTAGGTAGATAGTTAGATAAGGCACGTACCCAAAGTTTAAAGATAGTTGTACAATAATAATTGCTATTAGATGTCGATGTTTCTGAGAAATAAGTTAACAAACATACAGTTTAAAAATATCGCACATCAGAATCTGTTAAGAAGTTAACTTTAGACTAACATTAGAATATTATGCAATCAAACAATATTACATACACTCTGATCGAATCGATAACCTCCTCTTTTATTAAAGTTGGTAACCTACCTGTACCAATACAATATCCGATTGTACAATCTTACTAGGTTTTTTATCAACTAACGGTGCGTAAAATTTTTCCATACGTTAATATAAACAGTAGCATCAATACGACTGGGATTCGCCATTCCACTGACCTCATTAAATTCCTCTGTTGATTGATGGCGATTATAAAAATAAAGCGACTAACTTTCTTTCGAATTCAAACTTCTTCGTAAAATCATAAGCCGCAACACAATAATGTTTATGTGGTATAAATAAACCAAGGTTGCCAGATGTCATTGGTTATTTATATACCTACATATAGTAGGGGTATATAGGTATTTGTAGGCGTACGATTTCATCTGTTCTAGTTAGCGTTAAAAAAACTTTAAAATACTTGAAAGTTTTATAGGTAAAATAGTAATCCCTCTAGGGAAATACTGATAGCTTTTCTGCGTTTGAAATATGAACGGCCATTTATATTATTGCTGCTAAATTTTCTATCTAACGTTTAACGATGGAATCATAAAAAAAAATATACGATATTATGATAAAATACTTACTTAATAACTAAACTTAGCTGTCTCGTATTCATAAGCGCCCTCCAAAGCTATAAATTGAAAAAACAACAGTGTGTGCTGAATGTTTTTGAAACTAAAATATTGCAAACAAATATCTACCTAGAGCCACACGCTTAGTGATGATTGCACATTTAATGTACACCTACGCAGAACTTCATCAATGCCAAGTTAAAATAAACTGGCAGAATAGGTATCTTATAATTTTTATAAAAATAAACCAAGAAATAAAACTATGTTAAAAAAATATCTTCTGATGTTTTGAAAAACTTTCGTTTAGTTTCCGTAATCAAATGTACGGTCCGTACGGATACATCCGATGATATGATATCGAATGTAAAATGTATCTTCGTACTTACAAAAAAAACTTTAATGACTGCAATACAACTGACCATCTGGCATTGGAGGTCACAACATTCTTTTTTTACGAAACGAATGCTAGCAATTGCCACGACTAGTTAGAGTGATTTCATACAAAATCTCAAAAAGTTTAGTTATGTAAGTCATAGACGCAAACTATTCGCCAGAAACATGTATAATTATGGTATGCCCGATAAACCCTTTTGAAGGTTACTCTTGCTATCAGTTAATTAAGTATATAATTAATGTCATGGAGTACCTACCTACTTGAAGTCGGCACCTACATGATAGTTAATAAATGATCATGAATATTCAGGTCCCTTGAAGGTCGTCGTATTTATAATTATTCGCCATAATTAGTTAATACCTCTTGTGGGTTGTAACGTTTAAAATATGAAAGTTAAGAAAAATATAAGTGTAGCTTACCTTCACTCGGGCAATTTCAATGCGGCGAAATTTGTGTTTCAATCTGCAACAATAAGAAATGCATGTTAAGTATATTAATCTAGTGCAAACGAATTATTGCTTTTATAATTGTATTTAGGTCCTTATAAACAATGGTATATATGGAAAGAAAACGCAAACAATAATAATATAAAAATTTAAAACAATAACATAAAAATTCCAATAAGTACTAGAAAGGGCGGATGATTTGGTACGCTTTTGCCTACCTAAAAGTCTTATTTAATGGAATCAGTTTTAAGACCTAGTTGCTGTTTTGTGTTCAAAAAACATTTCACTCGCCCACAAGATAGTTCTTAGACACGTCTACGAATCACCACCCTCGTCTCCGCTACGACACTTAGATAAAGAACGAAAATACAATAAAAACGGCATGGTATGATGACAGTTTCAGCTTTCACTCATTCTCTATAAATGTCTTATCTAATATCCTGGTCGTATTCAATCATTGACCTTCGCAGCAGCCCAAAAAGCCCCCGGAATGGTTAAAACGAAGAATTTTTCCATAAACTCTAACCCACCATTTAAAATTAGAAAAATAAAGCTTTTGACAATATAAAACCCTTACAAACATTTATTGTTGATGTAACTGTACCCTTACAGTAAATTTCCACGAAAATGAAAACTTCTTTTCAGGAATCATTTTGCGTAATTACTTGGAAAGTATATTTATTTTTGGAAGCGAAGTTATTGTTTTCGGGATTCACCTTTCACAACTTTCAAATTGTTTAAGTCCCACGCACTGTTATGACTACGGCTACGGATATTTTTATTTCTTTTAACTTAGTATTTTTCTTATTAAGAACGTTATACTTAGTAGACTCCCTACATAGAACAAGACTATAGTTATAAATAAGGATATGATGAGAATTGATGGTCGAAAGTAAAGGTATGAAATATATATATTGCGAACTTAGGTAGCCTATTGCTAGCCTACGATTTATCTATTTTCTTTATGCACCTGTATTTTTGCATCTTCGGTACCCTGTTTTTTACGAGTATATTATAGTATACCTATTGTTTTTTATTTATAAATTTCTTATTTTTGGTTTTATTTCTTTTCTTATCATTATACAGACAGACTGTCCCTGGCGACATCAGCGGGCCCTATCAGAATATCAGCGCTGCAGCTTGATGTGCTTGCTGCAGCATAGTGCTGAGATAGGGACCCATTCTGACATCGCACAATTTATGATTTGATAAGTTAAATTGATTGTTTTATATTCTGAATTGTTTTTGACTGTCAGAATAAACTTTTTTTCTTTCTTTCTATTGCAAAACCATCCTCATATAAGCCTATTTTCAGCTATGACGGTGTCTGCTTTCAGTTTTTAACAGATACAGTGCATATCAGAGTATTGCGCGAAGCGTTGCCATCAGACCTCCAGACCCCAATTTCTAGACAATACCTACCAATATTCTAAATTGAAGAACTTTGTTGTGGTAGGGCCACGCTCTTCGCAGCATGAATGGGCCGGCTCGACCGGGGAAGTACCACACTCTCGCAGAAGACCGAGGTCCGAGTAGTAGCGTTTCGTTACTGCGCTTCGTTCGGTGAGCGAGAGTGCCGGAGGCCCAATTCCTCCCCCAATCCCCTTCCTTCTCCTTTTCTCCTTCCCCTCCCTTTCCCTAAATAGGCTCGGCAACGCATCTGCAACTCCTTTGTTTTGCAGATGTCCATGGGCGGCGATGACTACTTACCATCAGGTAGCTCGCCTGCTCGTTTGCCAAGTTATCCCATAAAAAAAAAAAACTGGTTAATCTGGTTTCTTGTTGTTTTAAAAAAGTAAACGAAAAGGCCTATTAAAAATGCTCAGTAATCTTTTACCGTGTCAGAATAGCCGCTAACCGCTAGAACAGAATTTTAATGAAATACTGCCGTGTAATCAGAACTTATTTGAAGTTGGTGTAATGCGGCCTAACTAAATACAGTAAGACGGCACTAGAGATAATATCGTCTATAAAACAGTGTTGAAGCTAACGAACCTAAGTTTTAGAATGCGGATGTTAACCCCTCCATGTCATATCATTAACAATAGATACATTTGTTGTTTTGTACGTAAACACAAAAAAAACTGTTGACTGTACTCTGCAGATAATTATAATCTTCCGCAACTGACAATATGAAACAGCTGTCGTTAATTTGAAACAGTACAGTTTTGAATAATATAAATAAAATAGTGATTTTACCACAAAAAGAATGTACAGTTATCTAAACCACGTGGTAACATGGCCCACTTCATTGGTCCTCGTTTTCTGAGTCAAAATAGTCATGGATCCGTCTCGGAAAAGCATTTCGAACTTAAAGCGACTTAAAATAATACGGTGGATGTCCAGTATTTAGAGTCAGAAGAAACTTCCAAGATCTCCAGTGAAGCGCATCGGTGCCCTGCTACTTAAGTAGGTAATATGAATATTTATAAAAAAAATATAGATCTCCAACGGGTTCTAAATATTAATTTATTTATTCCTGAGAACTTACTCAATGTAGCCTTTTAGCACCCCGTTCAACACCCTTTGCATATCCTAAACACTTGCGGTGTACGGATGCATGCGTTCGCGCAGCATTTTTATCTCTCTACTCCGAGTATCATGAGCTTTCTTCCCTTTCATAATCAATTTGTAGATGACACTGACATAAACCCGTTGCTTGTCCCTCCGCGAAATTTTATTTTTGGGAGGTTTAACAATTATGGTGGGTCATTAGTTCATGACTCCATATTCTTCAACGTGCATCCACGCCGACTAATACAACGAAATAATTTATAAGTAACCTTTGGCAACGTAACCGTGTTAACCCACTGCCAGTGAAGAAAATAATGTGGTCCATAAGAATGCAGCTCGTATCCATATCTGTTACAGAAACATTTTCATTATCTCTGACCATAATAGCTCGCGGATGTCCACCGTGGCACGTAGGTCACTGGGCCATACGTGGCTCAAACCAGCGAAATTTTGATCTTACCTTGATAACAATATACTATACAAAGTATGGCGCTTCAGATCGAGTTTTCTTCCGGGGCACAAGCAGCAAACTATTCGTATGGTTCATTTAGTTCTAGCCTCATATAATTTGCTTATTCGCTACTGATAAAAACGTTAATTAGTACTCGGCCGTATCCTCAAGTACGACAATTAAAGGTTAGCTACTGCAATTTCAGAGCATTGCAGAGGAAGTAATTAAGGACCCATGGAACACCAAAAAGGATATAATAGCAAAACATTCGGTATTATAAATTATCCAAAGATATTTAAGTATGTCTAATTCTATAGAATACCTGACACACTTTTAAGACTTTAGGACAGTCTCATAATCATAATGTTTCTCAAACATTAGTGACGTCCGTGACGTCACGAGCCACAATAGGCGTGCCAATTTGTCAATGAACAGCGCAAACGCACGACATGGCCGACACAAGATGGCGGCGGTGAAAGTGGCTGGTGGCCGCTGGTCGCTACCGAGTTATTTCCAAGTTCGTATTCTTAAGAAGTTTTTTTTTTTCAATACAGTCTAGCCAATATTAGAACTCCGTGGTCACTGAATTTAGAATGAAAGAAAGATTCACTTCACTAAATGTTAGATACGAATAATCTAATATTTCATGTCCTTTAAGAAGTTAACTCAAACACTATGATTTTTATACCAATTTTAATTATATTCATAACTTATTGAGGTTGGGGTCCTGTTGGGATGAAAAAGTTTAAGATCCTGTGAGGTCTCGTTAAAGTAATTTATTTTATAATCATTCCAGAATGCATTTGCAACGAATCGGGAAAAAGCCTTCGTCTATGTCTAGCCACGCTAAATCTCTTCGCAACTGATTTTACCTTACTAACTGTAATTGGGGTAATCAGTCGCTTTCAAAGAGTGGTTCACATCCGTTAGGTACCTATGCCTACCAAGGTGTTCTGTTATAATAAGCAAGAAGTTATGCACTTATGAGATGACACTATTTGTTAAATAAATAACTAAGTTCGCAGATTTACTGTGGTCTCCGGATTTTGGCCTCTCCCAGCTCCTACTCCTCTACTGTGCACTCTAATGGTTGACGATAATAGAGGCCTATTGAAATAAATATTATGTAATTGTTGATTTTAAAAATGAAGAATAATATGTCAAGGATTGTGCTGAAACCAGCCAATGTCAACGAATATTATTTAATAAAGCAATCCATAATGCCGACCCTGATCGTAGATTGAGGCCGCTGGCGGTTTCGCAACGAGAGCTCGCACAGCGCATCCGGATCTTGCATCGCTTCAAACTGTATCACCTACATATTATTATCATACAACATACATATAAACACTCGAACTTTAGTCAAATATTTGGAGAATTCATTTCTTGTTTTATAATATAGCTTACTAAAGTCTAATAAAAATTACCAATGCCCTCTAGAAATTACGATCGTCTTAGTAGAACTAATTAGTATTGACGGACGTCATAATAATGACGTAACTCTTGCTCTTGAAGAAAAAGCGTAACCCAGGAAGCTGTGGACAGTTGTGGTTATGCTTATGAAACAGTGCTAATATAATATGCAACAAGTATTTAGCCAATAAAACGCTGGAATGTAAGCTGCCAGCTACACTTTCATTTGTTTGGAATAATAACTGTAAATGTGTACTTTATTTTTGGTTTCGTGTGAATGACAAGTGCATACATTGTAACGTGAATGTTACGGCTCATTCACACTGGGTACGTCAACGACGATTCGTCAAAAAAAAATGATGCGTTATGACGGATGAACGTTCACATTGCATACGGAATCGAGTTTTTTCACGATTCATCAAAATATCAGAATAGATGTTCACACTGAATTCATGATTCAGACTTCAGTCTTGGACGAACTATCCAACACGATGGATGTGAATATGACTATCTTGTGTTGGTACCTATTACCTTGCATAGTCGTCCCGACCGATCCGTCATAACGATTCGTAATTTAAAACTGAAGGTTTTTGAAATCAGGCGAAACGTCATGTAAGACGTATCCGTAATTTTTCACAATTCCGTAAAAGTGTGACACGTGCAATTAAAATTTATAGCCCATACAAATCAAAATAACGATTCGTCAAAAAACACGAATCGTCTTTGACGGATTAGTGTGAATGAGCACTTATTGTACATTTGTAGGAAATGTAGGAATACATACTTTGATAATCTGGAACCATGTAGAGATGGTTATTTGTTTTATTATTTTAGAATTCAATAATGTGATGTATGATATGAATTGAATGATATGAATTTTCTAGTGAATGAAGAAATTCGAACTGGAAGAGGTTCGAATTTTTCATTAATAGACGTTGGGTATATCAACATCATAGGATGGGCGTGCCTCAAGGCTTAACTCTTGGTCCTTTAGTTTTAAGAAAAGTTCTATGCTCAACATTTTTGTTATAGATGCTTGAAAAGAGAATAACTGGTTAGTAGGTAATTCAATTTAGAGGATGATATTCTTCCTTTTTATGTGAGCTTGCAATCTGGTACCTATCTCCGAGTATGCACTTTGGCTTCGTGGGAAATCTAATAACTTTCTGCCTACGAGTAGTGTTGAAGGTAAGCTAGTCGATAACCAAAAAGTTTATAGAACAATATTATTGAGTTAAATGCTGGTCTGAAGAGAACGTTAACTAAGTTACTCCCGCAGCGACGACGAAACGACGACTTTGTGTCTAATAGAATTCCTATAGGAAGTTCTCTTTATTGCCTTTGTTAATTTTTGATTGCGTCGACGCCAGAAGACCGCGAAAATCGCCTATTTAGTTTTTTTTAATAGACTTATGTAACGTTAACATTTCCGGGGACATAATTATGTACTGTGTATACAGAACTTTAATTTCGGGACATAACAATTGATAGATTATCGTTTGAATCTACCCAATAAGTATTCGGTTTTGAATCTAAAATGTGCCCTTTCACATTTTAGTCCATTCCAGTTATATTTCAATTTTTACAAGACAAAAGCCAGAAACCGTAAACGAACGTAAATCAGACGAACCGTCAGTTCTTGCTATGAATTATTACACGAATCATGGACGCGTGTAAGGCAATCTTGTTCAATTACCTACTACCGAACACCTAACCTTGCTTGTTCGTGAGGATGTGACGTCATGGACCCCGATATCATAATGTCTGTTTCCTTTAATAATATTGTGTTTGGCTGAATAAAAATCATGCGCCAATTTTCAAATATTTCGTTAAAGCACTAATAATTTTAGTTCTAGGGAAATCATTACGTTAGTGTCTATCTTGAAAATGAATTTTAAAACTATGGACGTCGATTGTATTCCATTCGACATTACTTATGTATCGATCGACCGATAACAATAATCGATAAGTATATATGCTCAATTCATGCTAACTACAAAAATTAAAATTACTGTCCTACCATACATCCATCCATTTTCATTTTATTGTGTGTTGTTATTACTGCAAAAGGTTCCAGCGTTCATTTAGGTATTAATTGGCAATGATAATTGGAATCTATGCTGATTGTTGGTACTTTATCAACAAAAATAATCTGATAACCCATCGACCACACTTTATGTGGAATTGGGCGATACCTAATATCTAGTTCGCGAGCGTGATCAGTGACCACTGAGACAAAGTCGAGGTCAGTAACCTCAGGCTATCAGCTGACGACATCGGTCCAACCGCGAGAAATTATCTTTCACTAAATATTTCGGTCGTTCACTGCCACCCTCTTTCGTTAAAAACAAGTGACAGTCTGCCAACTACAACAAAGGGCCTCGCGGATCTTTTATTGTTAGCAGTTCAAGTGCTCTATAAGAATACGTTTTCATACACATCATTAATATCTTTGTTTTAAAGAAGCACGTGTTACATTTCTGAATTTTTATTAGCAACATAATATTGCATTATGTTGACTGTGTGTGCGTGAATCACAAAAACTTCCGGTTGGTCACGTTATTTTGGGTGTTTGACCCGTTTATTCAGTAACATTCTTCGAAATTGATCTCTGAGCATCCAAGATGAATTTAGCATTCCTTCGCATTTGGATATAGGTAGGTCCTTCTAATATTTCTACATTTAATACCTAAGTAATAAATCATGTCACAATACATTCAGTACCATATCTTTTAGTGTTTGTTTTTATTTGATATTGAGGTGACCTATTTAGTAGTAAATTTTTCACGTCCTTCGCATACTGTCATTGACTATGTCCGTCGCTTGCGCATGTTCAGGTGCGCGCGCAAATATCGCGACCTAGTTCGTTGGCGCAGCTCATCGCGCATGGTATCTTCTATAAATAAATTGTAATGTTGAGAAAGTACGACCAACATCATAATAATGCTGTTTTTTATGCGCGTCTGTTAATGTGATCAGGGGTAATATAAATATTACAAACGTTTTGAGGAGTTATCTATCGATTCATTTAATTGGTCCGCATCCGTCAATCATCCAATCAAGATTGAACAATAATTGATAGTCCTTGGATACTGCATATTCGAAGCCTCTTATTTCCATCTTTAAAATCATCACTTATGAACGTACAATGAGGCTAATTTAATATTACCCCGAAAATATTGTTGTCAATTTTACCATTCACAAGGCAACTTACCTATCCTAATATTCCTAAAAGAATTCGAGCAAAAGAAAAGTTCTTTTAAATAACGATGTCATTTTAAATCCATGATTCGTTAATCATCAACTACCTATCACTTCCTAAAGATGTTAAGAAAGTAATGAGGGCAAATGTTACTTTTGTTCAGTAGGTGCCGCCTACTAACCAAATTTATTAATTTATCAAATTGGTTGCGCCAACAATAAATAAGTACCTAGCCCATTCTAAAATACATTTGGGAAGAATTTCTTTAGAATTTGGAATCTAATTCGAACAAATGGTTAACACATTGAGCAGATTTGTGAGAGCTCGAGTGTCTGGTGACCCAACGCTCGTCTGCGATGTCGAAACTTTTCAAGTGGGCACACTCGTGGTGCACAATTTAAAAAACCCGTCCCCGAGAGCCTTGAAGCACTTGGCCATTTGCCACGCCCATTTGAGGAGCTGGGCAGCATTTTAGTTCGGCTAGATATGTGAAATTAAAAAAATAGGTGTAGTTCCTTTCAGCATGTGTAAGTAATTCGATAATGCACCAGATTCATTATTTCATAATTCTCTGTCTAACAAAGGCCAGATGTTGAACAACTGGCTGATTAAGGAACAATAAAGTTACTCATCGCTGTTTCCGCATACGTAATAATCTTTATCAAGATAATGGCATTGAAACATGCTAACACGGTAAACATTTCCTTATTCTAAGACGAGCAACGGCGGTTGTCGCTGTTTTCAGTTGCTTATCGTAGCATAGGTATTCCAGCTCGCTCGACCCAGTAGCGGCTTTCAATTTGGATAAAGTGTGTATTACCAGCAATATTTAACGTACCGAAAGCCTTCGTGAGCAGGCATCGACCGCGACGTCGGCTAACGGTACCTGTCTTTAGAACTACGTTCAACTCAGTGCCAATCGTGGCGAGAAGTACATCCAATTATTCAGCACCAACTTTTTTTAAGAAATATAATTCATTAAAAGTAAGACACCGCAATCCGGTTTCTGTCCACGTATGCGATCGCTCGCCTCAGAGGAGTCTCGGCATTTACCTCGCGAGAATCGGAGGGACGACGCCAACTCAGGCACGACGACGACGGACGTAGCGCGAGCAGCTTCAATTCACTGTCACCGATTTAACACAAAACCAACTTTAGTCACCTTGATAGTTCCGCTACGAAGCGTACCACGGTACCATCCACTTTTTGTAAAAACTTCTAAGAGTTTTTAAGGTAAATCCAAGAGAACACACGAATTAACAGACGGCCAAAATCGATTGTACTAGCGATAAGGCGTCCACACACGGGCGAGGCTCGAGGTAGACTGAGTTGAGTAGGTACTGTCCCCGGGCGGGTAGAGGGGGGAACGAGGTCTCATTCGCTCTCGCAATCACGTCCAAGCAGGGGACGCAACTCGCGAGTCAGGCCGAAAGGTAACGAAACGAGCCGAACAGCACCCGCTAATCCCGCTATCACCGCTATGACATGCCGGGAGATCGCAGGGGCGTGCACGTGCGAGCAGCGGACAGAGACGGACCACCAGTGCATCAGGACCTGTAGCGTAAAAGGACAATGACACATATTTCGTGTGACTGTGTCGAAAGTAGGTATACCTACTTATAATTTAATCTACAACGAAAGAAACTGTATACCGGCGTTAAATTATTAAAGAATGTAGGAACAAATAGGATTTGACTGTAAAAGTGCATACATATTCAAGAATATTAATTTGATTTGAATATAATTGTTGGAAATACCTACTGGCATTTAATCGTAAGTTAGTACCTACTCTTACAGTTGCCGTAACAAGTTTTCCTCGTCTACAAAGTCAATCTAGTTATTAATTTGATGACAAAATAATTAGGTACCCAGCACCGTACTAATGTGATTTTTAATTTTTTTATTATATTTATTTGCAAATAAAAAAAAATACCTTCTAATAAAAAAGTAGAGCGCAGCCTAATAGTAATTCTGTGAGTAATTCACACTCTTTTCTAATAAAATTTTGGTTGGGCGCTCAGTAATATCTATACTTACCTACCTCTTTATTTATGTACATTATTTGATATGTTTTTTAGTGAAAATAACTTTAATAATATGTATAGCGTAAGGTATAAAATAAACCCGTTATGTAGCAATCAACACGCAACAAAAACTTGAACATGAAGCAAATTTCTCTGCGAGCTGCGTTTTTGCACAGTTCACGGTTGAATCGCGTTCCGCAGTGTTGCCAGGAAACTCTTTACTGATGCCCGAGTGAGAGAGTGACGAACCGGTACTGCTGTATAGCGTTAACTCTTTTTAACACTAAATAAAATGTACGTAATCATTGAAGTATTCTGTCGACTTTCTTCGCTATCGGGCCGCGTTCGCACAACTTTTCCGATGTCATTGTTCTTTGAACACGTGGGAAGGTTTTGTTTTTATTCCACTTCCATTTGATTTTGTCGTCCTTATGACTAACGTTTGTTCTGTATAAATGTTATATCAAAACCGTTGGTTTCAAAATGAGACTTGGTTTGTACACTGTTATTTTTGCCAAAGAATTTTAAAGCTGGAATTTTTTTAAGGAATGTTGAATAATGCCACGGCTGTTTTAAGACAAAGAATGTTTTATTATTTGTTACCTACCTTTGTTTTCAATAAGTAGATACTGATCACGTAACACTTTTGACGCGGCTTCTGATAAGAACATAAGAAACGTAATCTTTATTTTCAAATAGGAGTTTGTATAGTGATATTATTGTTTACTAAACCTTCACTGAACAAGTGGCACTGACAGCAAAATATTAAATGACGACATCGATGAAAACTCACGAATCGCACAAGCAAAATTGTAACGGAGGAGAACAGAAAATGTACTAAGAAATATTAGATAACTATTTTCATTCGGTATGGGAAAATAAAATTTCATCTTTTGCCATTTTATAGGACGCTAGGAATTTAAATAAATAGCAGCTTTGCCATCCATCAACAGTGTTAAATATGTAGAATATAACATCACTATGGCTGCTGAGGTTTGTATACCCACATTATCGACATGAAGAGTCAACAACAATGCATCATCAATGTCAACATTGATGATGCATTGTTGTTGACTCTTCATGTCGATGATGACATTGAAAACCACGTGACGTGTTTGTCCACAAAACACAATTTACTACGACCGGAGTGGAGTAACACTAACAAACTACGGAGTACGGACACTTCACGCTCGGGTTGCACATGAAAAACTGTAGATAAGGAGAAAAACATATCAGGTGTTTCTCGTAAACAAATATTGAAACAGCAATCACATGAAGTGTTTTGACTGGTTTGGTCCTCAGATACGAAAATAAATAAGCGTGGGAGTTTAAAGACCGCAATATCGTGTCATTACCATTCACAGGTTAGTAACCCATTACTCACGTCACGATAAGGGTTCAATTATTTCTGGTTATTCCTTCATAGAAATAAAAGGAATAATATGCAAATGGTACCTAGATAAAAGCTTCAATTGTTTTAGATGTTTTCTAAGATCGGAAAACGGAAAATATGGTAGGTAGGTGGCCTTATAAACGGACTGGCCTAATTAATTTTAATTAGCTTCGATGGTTCTGTTGTGTGAAGACACATTTCGCATGGAAAGATGAATAAAATAGTACCTAACTAGTGTGAGTAAATATACTAAAGGATTAAAAGTGAAGAGTTTGTTGTTTTGTTTGTTCTAACACGCTAATCGGAACTACCAGTCGCATTAGAATAATTATTTTTACATTTAATATATTTTCCTATCATCGCGCTACGACCCTTAGCGAAGCGGACCATAGTGGGTATTACTGCGGGTATGTCTGCCCGATTCTTCTAATTTCATATCTATTAGTTCGAAGAAATTTGAGTAAAACCCACTTTATCCCTAACTGAACCCAAAGAGATTTCAGAATGATTTATAGGTATAATTATACGCCCTTGTTTGGGTTACAACAATTTGGATCTCTATTTGATTTGATTTCTATCCTGAAAATCCTTACCTTACCTATCTTATTTGACAAAGTTTTTTTGTTTGTTTTCAAGCCAGGTTTCAAGCAAGTCGCCCGAATGCGCCCTAGTCATTAGGCTACCGCCGCTTAAAGTCAGGTTCATTAGAGATGGAATCTGTCTCTGTCATTTACAAATAAGGAAGGTTAAATAAACACGATACCTTCTTGCAAAAAACTTACTCTTATAAAATGGTAAGTGATGTTCTACAATAATCTGGAACTTGTCAAGGTCACGCGGTCAATTGAATTATAGTTGATTGCTTCTTATTATGCTATTTCCTGTTTAAAGACCTGTCGTTCAATTATGTAACTGTTGTAGTATAAATTCTTGTCTGGTAAACGCCATAAATGTCTACAAGAATGTCTTTAAATACTGTGAACAAACTCTTGCCATAGACGATAAGCAAGAAACTCTTGACCTCTTTTTTAAATATTTGTTTTATTTTGATTTTTGTTTTTTAAATTATGTCTTACCAAAACATTCCAAGAAAATATAAACTATAATAGTTAATACTCATAGCTCTAATCAATACCATCAGAAACTTGTAGTTAGTTCAGTTTAACACAATTCGTGGCTAAGCTTTAACCTCATTAAATTTAGGTTTATTGTAGATTTTACGAACAGCAGTTAATTATAAATAGCAGACGGGTATTGAACAGACAGTTACAAATAATATAATGGTGTATAGCTATACTAAGTGATGTACCCAATCTACTCGTACTTACACATACATATTTCTTATATCTTCCACGTTCCACGTAGGTAAGTGGGAAGACACTAGAGGTAAAAAAAATTACGTGGAGGTATCAGAAATACGCGTACCCAAGTACGAGTAGATAGTAAACAGAACCACGAAAGACATCTGCTTCAAAAAGATCACTCACCATAATCAAAGTAGTATGTGACCCATTATTCTTATTTATAATTTCGTGGGAAGGGAAATAGATGGGCCTGTCTTTTAAATGTTTTCCACCTACCAAACAAGATTTCGATGCGAGCATAAATATCTTCCAACTATTTTAATTTGACCGGGACTATTTAATAATTTAATTTATAGAAAACTAGCTTTCCGCCCACGGCTTCGCCCGTGTTTTTTTTTTCGGACTTTTTTTTTGACTTATAAACCTCACGGAGCCCGAGACCTTTCCAACGAATGCAAAACCGTGGAAATCGGTTCGTGCGTTCTGGAGTTATAGCGTTAGGAAGGAAAACCCGACTTATTTTTATATAGTAGATTAAAGTTGATAAACAATTGGTAGGTTAGGTCTTATAACGTTATCCTTGCTTCGATCTTGAGGTGACCTAACAAATAATATAACCTACAGTGCCAGGGTAATCGTAAGTTAAGGATATTTAGGTTATCGTGCTTCGAGTAAACAATACAAAATGTTCTTGACTAGCAATGCCTTTTTCGTGGCTTGTTTGACCTAGAAAACAGGTTGTGTGTGTAAAATTGTTCCTTATTGAGCATACCAACCCACGTTAATCGCTGCAATCTCAACGGATAATTGTTATGCTATTATTTAGAACTAGAAATGGGTGTTACCAGATTCAGTAACATATTCGATTGCATTTTAGACTATGTAATATTTTTGTCCCAAAACATGTTAAAAATTATTCAAGTTGGACACCCATTTTTATTACGACAATCACTGACCTGCCATCTTTACTACATGAGTTTTTTATCTATGGACCAAACCAAACACTCAAAATATTTTATCAAAATGGGTCCAGCCGTTTAGATGGATTTTAGTGATAGTACGGAAGATTGAGTACGTATAATTGCCTCAAAAAGATAGATAGAACCTATTCGGCTTTCAAAAACTATAAAAAGCTTGTCAATTCAGTAACAGTGCCAATCTGAAAGGGTAGTTTTCTGCGAATCACTAGTTTTGGAAACATGGGACTGAGTAAAATTTTCGCATACAAACTTTTTATTTCATTTGGGTACTTATTTTTAATCAATTTTTTTAGGATTAGGCCTCGTAGGATAAGAATCAGAATTATTTATTTGTAAAACATAGGTAATACATTTTGGTCTTTACTTAAATAAATAAGGAGTCGTCGTTTCGTCTAATATTTTCATTTTTTTCTAAATCGAGACAAAGAAAACATCATCGTCATCATCACTCACACTGCTGGACGTAGGCCTCCCCTAGTGAACGCCACAGAGCCCGATCTTCGGCTTTCCTCATCCAGTCACTAAAGGAAACATGAAGTATTTAAATAGAAGTAAAAATAATTCTCTTTTTAGCGCAACTTTAATTTAGTACTTAACTCGTAGTTACTTATAGTTAGTAACTTTGATATCTAATAGTTGAATAGGATCATTATTTTTATATAACAAGCAGGCAAGTTCGCACATCTCAGTATTGTGTGGCTGTGATGCAACGAGTTGTGAAAGCCGATACCGCTGGAATTGGGTTAGCACAGCGCGCGAGTCGGTCGCGCCGCGCGTGCGTCGACAGCATTTTAGTCTCTAATACCATTTTATTATATCGTTTCCCTAATACTAAGTACAGTTTGTTCGAAATAAGTAAGCCGATCGGAAGTTAGCCGTTCCGAACTACCGCGGTGATAAAATCGTTTAATTAAGTGTTTTAATACATAAATATTGAAATAAGTAAACAAAATAATTAGAAATGTGAAACATATACGACTCTAATTATCTTTACACCGACTCTTTCTATTAAAATTTACCACTTCTAAACCACTTGCAGACAACCTCCGATCGGCTTACTTATTTCGAACAAACTGTATATCGGTATTAGGGCAACACACACAATTCACTAATTATGAATTTATATGCATACAAATAACAAAAATATTGTAAATGTCCACCAACCGTACACTACATAATATTCATAGTTTCCTACACGTTAAAATATATTTAACTAGTTCTCGTGGTTTAAATCGCATCGCAAAATATCTATTCAAGGTCCAGACTATCTCTTTACCAAAATACGCCGAAATCGGTTCAGCGGTTTAAATATAACACCGTAACAAACAAAAGATAGAGTCACTTTCGATTTGGATTAAATGGATAGCTGTACAAAGATAAACTATGCAAAATACCAGCACGACATGTCTCAAAGAAAAAAGCATTGCAATTCGCAATAAAACACCATGTTAGCTAATCACCTTTCAAAATGGAATCTCCGTATAATTTACGGATTTAACGATTTCTTGCATAATTACAACGGTTATACAACAAGCTGAAGAATGTTCCGGTTTGGCATGAAAGTCGTGAGTAGAAGGTCGACTGCACATTAGCTATGTACCTACGGGTGATAGAAAAAAATGGAGGTTTCTGCCTCAATTTGCATCAACAACATGTTATTGATCTCAGTGAAGACTCTCTCAACCTTTTGTAATGACCATCCATGACGAAAAAGCGTACATAGGTTTTGATTATACTCGTAAATTGACTATACCTACTTCGTACGTATACTGAAGAGTACTTACCTAATTGCAATCAAACAGTTACGGGCACTGCGCACTTGCCGGTGCATCACGACAATCGTGCGCATCCAACAGCTGATTCTCTGAACTCATCGCGCACTCGATTGGAACAACCTTGTACGAAGGATATCCTTGTGATTCCTATCATGTTCCATTAGTACCTACCATACCACCCAACCATATGGAATTATGTTCCTGAATGGTCCTGAATTAACTTTAAAGGTCTATTTTCTAGGATAATTATTAATAAACGGGTTTTTGAGAATAGAATACAATCGTTTGGCAATATAAAGTATGTTTAAAAAAGGACTCGATTGCAGATCACTATTATTATAGAAGACTCACACACCAATCTGCTTAATTATGTTTGGTGTTTATTCATTCGAGAGTAGTTAAACAACTATTGCAACGCGCCACGTGTAGCACGAGTGCCAAAAACAATGCATATGTACAGTGTTAATCACATTTCTACATAAAAATATGATGTAGATGCTGACAGAATGTAGGTGTACTAATATTATAATTATTGTATAAATGTACTTATAGCAAAACTGATAGTTATATAAATTGGGCTGGATAAACCATGGAGTAGAGAGAACAACGTCAAGAATGATAAAGTAGAAGATAAGCTTATTAAATTGAATGTTTATGTTCGAAATAATCGTACCGAAAACCGTAAACGTATCAAAAATTGAACTGCAAACATTATTATTCCGGGCGGCTTGGCTGCGACATGGCTTTGACCTGCACAGATTTGGGTCAAGAGGAATCGATTTATAACAAGCGAGTTAGCATCTAGTAGTTTGATCCGATGAATTATAAAGAGGTATTGAAACAGTTTTGGAGCTGGCGAAAATAAACACGACTAAAATGCTCGTAACCTTTCCGAAGTTAAATTTGGTTTGGTAACAGTACATGTAAAAGCTGCAATATTGTCGTAACTGAGTTTGAAACTGGAGGTGAGTTAGCCGAGACCGAGACTACGATCCACGTCTTGCAAGGGTGTAACGTAGTTTTTTAAATGTTTATTCGTTAAAATATCAAAATGCTTTGTAGATGACGGTTAGTAAGGCAATTCAAATATAGTTTCGGTAAGTAGAATAAAAAGTAGACCTAGGCAATGTACTTACACTAAAAAGTTTCGCACTAAAAATCATAAAATATTAAACCGAAAAACTGAACACGAAAACATTTAATTAAAACGTATTACAGATACTAACGTACGTTATTGTTCCTAAAGTTTTTATTCTGATTTTAGGAAGAGGAAATATTTTGTAAAACCCATCCGAAAGGTCATTGCGTTCAATAAATGATTTTCCTTAGATTTTGTGCCACCCAATTATTGTTTTATTTTTTACAGATTGGATTATTTTCAAGTTGAAGTAAGTTACCTACTAATAATGATCATACCTTCACGACCATATTCTTCAAGGGCTAATTAGGCCGAGGTGTGCTAATATACACCCACAGTTCGCCGGTAGTTAGTTATGGAATAACTAAGCCTGTCTGAGTATCCGTCCATCCGCAAGTGGTTTAGCAGTAGTAAATTTGAGTAGAAAAAGGCAGTATAAAGACTGGGGTCATTTATGTTTCACATTTCTGAGTATTTTCTTTACTAATTTCGATATTTATGAATAAAAACAATTAAACAATTTTACCAGCGCGGTAGTTCTGAACGGTTAACTTCAGAAACGCAGAGTTATTTCGAACAAATTGTACCTATGTTTAGGCCCCATGTAACAGGGGGCGAGCCTTTTGCCATTGACTAGAATTTCACTTTGCTCGAGCTAAGAATTACTCAGGATCTCGTGGCGTAGTAGGTAATATCGCTAATGACTATCTACTAGACTAGAGAAGCAGTTTGTAATAATTATTAGGTATAACGAAACAGACTATTTTTATACAACGGATAGACTTGAGTAGTCTGTGTTTGCAGAAATATTCTCTCATCATTCATTGTGGTTTTACTGGGTTTTATGACACGCAGGTTTCGTGGCAATGCGTTCTTACAAGAAATTATTGATAAAGTTATACCAGAAGTATTTTACAGGGTAAATCCGTACAATTAATCTACGAAATCAACAGTATGCCCACAGCTTTGCCTCAACACTGTTACACGGAAATTTATATGCGTCATTTGAGATTTATGACTCATCGAAAGTTATTGACCTTACTTAACGACATTGCGTTCGGAGAAGTAGGTGTTAATTTATCATAACAATTATTAAAGAAAGAGGAAACACAACTTGTAATTAGCATACAGGTACTTATATAATTTTTAAACTTGGTATTATTGTAAAGTTGTAAAAGATTTCTTTTTACACAACATTTAACTATTACTATAAGAATAAAGCGATTATATATATTGACTCAAAATAAATAAGCGTTACGATTGTTACAAACAACGAACAATTTCGCGCCACATTTTTGATATCTCAGCACAAAAAAAAAACCTGATAGGTTGGAATAATTTTATTTTGTTAAAACATAACACACAAACAGTTTATTTTGATGTTATTAATCCTCTCAGTAGGTATTAAATTCTTGATTGATTATATAATAATTGGACAATGTGATTTACCTATAATAATTATGTTTACTCAGTTATTTTACACTTATGTGTACGCGATAAGACGACTATTGTAACTGTGTATGTAGTAAATATTTACGTCCTCATGAAGTAGTTTATCTGTTTTCAACCGACTTCAAAAAGGAGGAGGTTCTCAATTCGTCTGTATGTTTTTTTTTTATGTTTGTTACGCGATATCTCCGCCAATTGTGGACCGATTTTAATGATTGTTTTTTTGTTTGGTAGATCATACTTCAGAGGTGGTCCCGTTCAAATTTTATCGAAATCGGTTGAGCAGTTTTGAAAATATCAACAAAAATCTAAAAATTGTTAACGTCGATGATATGTATTATCGTTTACTCCGAAACATCGCTCTCTTATTGGAGCAGTGCGTTTAGTAGGCTAACAAGTACTTCTAAACAAAACTTTCCACTAAAAATTGCATTGCAAGGTACAGCAAGTTATAAACCAAATGCTGCCTTTAAAAGTTATGTTAGTTGTTCTTGTTAGTTTATGGAAAACATGTTTATTTATTCTAGCAACAGCCACTAATCAAGCACATATTACGCCTGTATTCTTCGAAGGGTTAGGGCCGAGGTGTACTTAATGTACACTCACAGTTAGCCGAAAATTAGGTCCTATGTAATACGACCCTGTTGATAATAAAGCAATAAAATATTTATAATAACAATTCCTTCAATACAATTTTGAAAGGTATAATGTTTATTTTAACACACATTTGGTGACGAAAACTAATCTAATAATAATAATATGTAAATAAGTTTTTAATAAAAAGGCAAAGGATGTGACGTTACTACTGTTGAAATGTTTATTCAACCTAGTTTAACTAAAAGATTTAAATGTTCGAAAGATTAGAAACGTTAGAAGTTCTACTCCGCAAAACATCATTCATCATCATACTCCGTGAATCATGCCATCATTATGCAAGTAGGTAATCCAAATGTTTAATGGTACGCCATTAAACATTTGGATTTTGCTAAGTGCGCCGCAGGGATGTATTTTAGGACCATTTTTATGCAAGTATTTCAGTAGTTCATTAAAAATTATCCAAAAATCGTAATAGAAGATTGAACAAGAACATCTTCTATTATGATTTTCGGGAAATATTCCTTAAAAGACCTCAATTATTTAAAATATATAACACATCGGAACAATCAGATTTTAGAGAATCAAATATTATTATCTCTTTCTTATTTTTTTTGTACCTACCTATGTAGGTACTTAGTTAAAAAAAACGTTTTGTAGAGGAAAATTACAACCAAACAACACGTGCTACATAGTAGGTATGTTAACTGTTCAATTAACTGCAATCAAAAATAATATCACGCAAATATTTAAAAATCACTTTAAATAGCTGAAGCAGTCTCTCACGGCCATGCTTCTGATTCACTTTCAGCTTACGTATCTCAATGGACAGCACTCGTTTGATTTGATTGACTTGGACTTTGATTTCTTCGTTGTTATTGAAAGGAAAATCATTATAGTAGCACGTTAAAGAAGGAATATTGTTTAGGTACTGTGATTAGGTACTGCGACCAAGTGAAGGAAAAAGTAGGAGTCAAGATGTATCGAAAGGTCAAAAAGAACTCGAGAATATAAAGAACTTCTTAAAGCTCTTTAACGGCTAACAGAAGACTGTGATTAACTCCATACAAACCATATACCTATACCATAAACCTTATGTACGTAGGTATCTACTGACCCTGGGCCTATTATAGACTATCACAATGAGCACTAGGATTTTCGTTCCTAATTTAATTTGTCTTAGTAATTCCTGTCATGGAGGTAGTTAAATCATTTCCTCGGAAGCACATTGATTGTTTCAATTACTTACTGCCTGTTGGGTCATCTTCGAGGACAAAAGTTGCAGTAGGTATCTGAGAATATTGTATCGGACGGGTCGGTGTGGCCCTACTAGTAAAAAACGTGGCCAAATAAATTATCGTTTCCAGATCACGCACGTGATCGCAACCTTGACATGTTGCAATGTTCATATTTGGACCCTTAACGAATTGGTCTGCATCAATTTATTGTTTGTTATTAACTCTTATCTCGTGAGAGGTCGACAACCTATTTATTGCCTGGAGCGGGACATATACCTACATCATAACAAGTGGTAATCACACGTAATAATGATAAATGTAGATTCACGAATAATGATAAAAGTGCTTCCGCACTAGCCGTACCATCTCTAAGCCCGTTAAACCTGATGGCCTCGCCTTTATCAGGAAGAAGGTAGTAAGTACTTCATAAATTTAAGCACCGCTGAATAAAATCTGTAAGCAAATACCTACTAAGTACACATAATAAAATAAAACATCTTCGCAACAAACACTGGGAGACTTAGACATAACAAGGGTTTTTGGTGTCTGTTTTTACCATATCACATGAGTAGATAGGTAGCGGAACGGGTCGAATTTAAACTTTTAGACTTTTCAGTTGAGAAGAGCCTTATGTCTGCACCTCTATTGCAATATTATGTACTTAAGGCTCTACAAAAAGACGTTTTGGTTGGCCATTCTCGAAGGATAGCATCTAGTATCCTAAATTGACTCCTTTCTTGCATAACAGGCGAAGTCGAAGGCAGTATAAATAACCATTAATTAATATCGCATTTCACCTACAGTATATTTCCACAATATTTAAAAAGAAAAGGCTCTCAAAATTCCATACTTACAATAAGCAACAATTTGCCAGTCGTGATATAACCAGTTGTATTGCAGGAAGAGTGATTTACCGCCGCCCGCCCACGGCTCAGCTCCGCTCATTATATCGATTTACAAACACTATAATTACACGAGCATCAGAATTTGCTATCGTGTTCAGTTTTGCCGGAAATTCATGGACTATTTCAGGAGCAGCTATTGTATATAAGAGTAGCCTCAATTTATAATTTTATCCCAATACATTTAGTGTGACTTACACGTGCAGTCAAACGGGAACTATTATTATATTTTTTTATTACCTTATCTACTACTTACTGGACTTGCTAATTACAGTATAATTTACAATGTAGCTGTAAGTTTACTTACTCTCCGGTATACAACCAATCTACTTTTTCCTTCTTCTTTCCCATCCTTTGTTTCTGAGTGGACCTGCTATATGCACGCCATTTTACTCGTTGTTTGCCTTTGGCTGACGATTGACAGTTTTTCGCGCGTTCCAAGGTCTCCACTTCAACATTATTTTGTCGACAACCTCAGTGCGTTGCTGAATATCGGTATTTCTGACCTCTTCGCGCAGTGTGATTCCTAGCATAACTCTCTCCACTATTCTTTGAGCTATTTGTAAATGTTTGATAATGACATTATGCTGGCGGATGATGGTCCAGGTCTCAGGTCAGGACAGGTCTGCAAAGATCCCGTAAATATCAACAATACAAACAAATCTTAGATTATGGAAAATAACATTTTTTTATCAAGATCCGTCTATAAACAGTCGTCAAGAGATAACTCTCGTTGTTTGAGAGACCCAGACCACATAGAATTTTTATTGACATGTGAACGATTTTCACTTGTTTATCTGTGGTTACAACGAACCGAACATCGCGCGTCGTCCCCACGATCTATCTGTGTAAACAAAACATTAAAATTTATCTTATCCTGGAGTGACAGCAGTGTACATACGATTACGACTCTATTTTAGTCAATGTTGGAAACAGTATAATAAAATTATAATAAGTACATATTTTTTATAAAAAGATTGTCAAAATAATTATTTAGCGCAGCTGGATTTACACGGGCACCTTCACAGGTTCAGAGGAAAACATAGTTGATTTTGACAAGATATAATTGTTTGATCTCAATATGCTAAAATACAACAACCTTTAATTATTCTTTTTTGGTATTAAATGGCAAACAACTTTATTTTTTATTACTTGGTCCCAGTAGATGGCTACGTCAGTGGCATTCATAAAGACAATGCGAACTCCATATATATTATCTATAACTTAGGAACCATTATCACAATTCGTGTAGTGTTATACAGTCACTGAGTTGACTGGCATTTGATCTATAATAAATCTTAAATGAAACCAATTCGATACTTAAATGAACAGATAAATTATCGTGTCCTCATTCTTTCGTGGCGTGGCACTTCTGAGAAGGTTGGGCCAATTTAATGACTGTTGAAACGAGATATCGGTATGGTAGATTATACGGTTATCTCTCTCTTATTGTCATCGTCCTCGTGGTCGTGGTTATCGCTCAGCGGAGCTTGGTGACAAGGAATTGCGCAAGCGCCGGCAGCGGCGCGGTCAGGCGCGCGAGGCCGCCATTCGGCCTCATTCTCGTTTGAGTACCTACGCAAATGTCAGGATCAAGGCCACTGCATTCAAGAATTGCTAATGTCTGTTAATAACTTTATTTTAAAATGATTTGTCTTCATTTTAGTCTACTAAGGAATTCGGTCGTAGAATACCAATATCAAAACTACCTTGAAATGAAAGATTTCATGACGTCATGTTTTCTGCAACATTTAAATCTTAAGTATTTCTAAACAATTTCTTATTTTTTTATCATCCATCAGCAACGGGATCTTGCGAGGCTAGCCTAACGGGGTTTTGTGGTGAAGATCATGGTCCGTATAGTATTTAACTTCTCTATTTGGGATAGAAACTGTCTTGGATATCTGTGTCATTTTATGTAAGTAGGTCTGTTTTTGTGAACTTACCCGCAATGTCAATTTATTCACAGCTACGAGTACGCATGTGATAGAAGTTAAAGGTTAATCCAATAAAGCTATTTTTGTGTCACCAACGGCTTTTTCCCGACGGAAACAGGATGTAAACATTTCCTGCGTATTAACGTATAATATCCTGCGTATACTTTCGGAATTCAGATGCTTTCAGTGGTAACTTACTCCTTGATCTAATTTCCTCGCCCTTTGCTATGTTACTTATTTTTCCCGTCTTCAGTTATATAGCTTAATTAACTCACAGCTACACTTTCTATTTACTTCTACAAATATAATTTTTCCTCATAAAAGAACTTTCCATTCTTCCACTTCACTTTCAGGTCCATTGATGATAAATTTAAGAAATGACTCTTTTTTTTTCCTCGAAAAATATTCTTTGCTACTTAAATCAAATGAGCATAGGTGCAGGCTACGTTCGAACACCATTATTCTTGTTCGGAGTGCAAAGCCAACAGGATGCCGCTCATAATGATGCCTGTCCTTTGTTGACCAATCAATATTGCATTATCGTGTTGCTACGATTTAAATTGACGTTGACGTGTTATCTTGATTTCAATTTGCCTAGAAGGGCTAATATTAGGTAATAAAGTTAAAAGATCAAAATTTACGAAGCAGAAGTGTTATAATTAACTGCACTTTAGTTCTCTAGGACAATATCACACATAACACTATCTAAGTATACCTATATATTCTTTCGCAATTATGCAGTCACTGAACTCCAACATGATTCTAAGAAGATTCGCACACTGCACCGCATTACGCAGCGTAGCGCGGGAGTGCGTATTCCTTCGTTGCGTTGCTTGAAAGTATATCTATTTGCATTGAAAACACGCGTTGTGAAACACACAGAAAACGCATTCACGCGAAGTTTAGTGGCTTCGTCGCCATGCACTCGCAAAACGTAGAGCGGGGCAGTGTGTAAATAGCCTAAATGTCTTAAAAATGTAACAGTTACTTACCTAGAAGACGTTTAGGAACTGCTGTGATTGTGGAGAATGCCGAACGCCTCCACCTTTTTCAGCGGCGGGTTACTTAAGTACATGTGGATTTATTTCCATAGGATGCCAAAATCACAAGAATTTTTTTTTAATAATGAAACGAGTAGATTACAATTTATATTCCAACGCTCTCATTTATTTGATCGATAGCTATTAGTTGCATAATTTAAATAATTTTATTCGGTACAACATCTATAAAACCTGAAACCATCTTTTCCGGTCAGAACTCTGTATATTTTCTAATAAATTTCAACATCGTAACAAACAACCCACCTCACACGTGCTTAATTAATTTGAATATAACGACCTATAGAAAATGTTTCATAGATTAACATAATTATGCAATTCATGTGATATTAACACTTAAATACGTAAGTACGTTATTCAGTATCTTTAGAAGTTTAAATAAATTTTGCAATGAAGCATTTTCCGCTCACCTTTACAGAATCTTCTGAATTAGTCTAGTTTCCGCTGTATTACAGTGAGAGGGACAATTTAAAAGTTTACTTCGGTAAAAGGCAACGTGTGAAACGGGCTTCACAACAACTGTCCACTGACCCGACACTGCCGTAATACAAACAATTTCTTACCGAAATAGCTGCAACGATCATCGAGCTTAAAACCAACCAAAAAAAATCAAGCATCAAATTTACATCTATTTGAGCTATTTATAGAGTATTTTATTTTATATTTAGACTTTAAATGCAATTATGGTAACGTGAACCATAGAGACACGACCAAACTGCCGGCAAATAACGTTCCTGCGGGCAATAATATAGAACTAACCTTTAATTAGTTCCAATTACCGCGGACGTCTTGATCACCGTTATTTATTAAATGTGTCCATTTTATTTAAAATAATATCTTAAACTTCTTAAACAGTTATGTGAGTCTTCTGAATAAATGTTTGCACGAAGAGAACTAGTTTTTGTTGCTAACTGCGACTCGCTCCTCAGAATTAATTGTCTCTCAGTGAAAGTTGCTCAGTTGAAAGAATAAAACGAAATAAGTAACTCTTATTTTTCATGGTATTTTTGCTTGCTTATTTTAATTAAGTACCTACATATACGCTGGAAATTGGCATAAGCTTTCCGTTGTGTAACTGATTCAAAGGAAACTTACGCTTGGTGCTTTTTATTTTTGTTTACTTATTCTACATGACGTAGGTACTTTTATTACGTAACTCAGAAAATTCACAAGGGACGGACGGCTGCGGGACGGTCCCTTCTCCATCCATCTGCTAAATTACCCACCTGTGGTGAAATCTTATGTTGGTACGCACGACTATAGACCAAGCTATAAAATACCAATCAAGGCTGGCCTCGCATCAGCCCCGGATCTAGGTGGGGGCAAACCGGGGCAAATAAATTTATTTGTATACTATGTGTAGCCGTGTGAAATTTTCGAAACATATCAAATATTCAGGAAAATAAGAAAAAATAGTAGGTGCCTCCTTACTTATGGGCACATAATATTTCACACTTAATTATTTTTATGCATATCATTCGTATTAATATAGTTTGTATGTTAATAGCTAGCAAATTTTATTCGCTTATCTATTTACAAGTTTTTTAAGTGCCATGAGGCTCCTTAGAAATAAGTTGGGCGTTGTGTGGGTTGGTTAACACCTACTCGGCTAGACATCTTTGAAAATTGCTCTTTTTGTATTTTAACTGAGTAATGAGTTTCAAAATTAGACGTTAGTACTACCTATCACGCGGCAAACTGAACTTCATCGAGTGTTACAAAACAGGATTCTAGAAAAATCTTTGTAGTTTTATCATTGTTAACATCACAAAAGGTTGATAATTATAATAAAGGGAATGGTACCCAAGTGCCATTTCGAAAATTTTTGGACACGGTACCTATTTACCAAAACTATCCTCCTTACGTCATTTACTCCCACTTAAAAGCTCTTTTCTCATGCGTCACAAAAGAAACCTTAGTTATTATATTCACTGAACCCTAAATGTTATTATAGCAAGTATTATTTATATTCTTTACAAATCTCATCAGTAGAATATCGTTGATACAATGACATTTAATTTTCAGTGTTCTTTCTAAAATAAATATGTCCTTAACAGGTTTCATGAAGGGCATTCAGGTGTAGCGGGGTGAACCGTGTGTGTGAACTTTTATGAATTCGTTTATTTTCATCGTTTTATCTTCAATTGATTTTATTATCAGATAATTTCTGTATTCGTTCGATCGAGCTGTATTCAGGAGTATCCTAAACACTTAATTCTTACACTTAGGTTAATTTACGTATTGCATTTTTGGTCTTCATTATACCTCTTAATTTTCGACTAAAACTGAATCTTGTAATGATGTGTGCGTTTATTGTCCTTCGCTGACTCTGCGGATCGTCTCCTGGCGGCTGCGTATACCGCCAGCTTGGAGGGAGAAGGCAAGCTGGAGTCTCGGGGTCGCACGAGGGACTCGCGAGACTCGGCTGCCGGCAGGGACGCCGAGGTGGGCACAGACGGCAGCTTTCGAACAGTGTCGTACGGCATCGGTGAACTGCGCGACGCACTCGATGCAATGGAACCCGAGCCGTCAGAGTCCTGGAACAATTGTTACTTTAGAACAACTAAATATGAAACCGAGACGTCTAACAGAGCAATGTGGGTCGCACATTACTAGTATTCTTGTTAACCCCTCGTACTAAGCTAAATGCTTGTATGTGGTAAATGCGAGTGGGTTCACGTCGGTAGTGCAATGGGTGAGTTTCGAAACGGCAACCACATGATCGCAGTGATCGCCGATCGCCCTAGCCATTAGGCTACCGCCGCTTATAATTTTATAATTACTTATAATAATTATAATTTATAATTTTCATCATGACGCATTTAGCAGTATAATATGAAATATTTTTGTTGCATTAAATTACCCAAGACAGAGTGCAGGAAGGCTGTACCAATTCCCCGATTGGTAATGTCCCATGTAAATAGGAGCGAACCTATTGCCATTAAAACCTTCCGCACATAACATAACACGGCTCACGTTCAGCAGCCGCAAAACTAGGTACTAGATCAACTGGACAGTTCACCTATCTACTCTACATAGAATAAGTATGAATGCTAATTATATACACATTTAAATAAAAAAATCTTACCATTATACCTACTATTATGTCGGCCTTGGCTTGTAGGGCATTGACATCACTACGCACGTCATCTTTGGCGAGCTAAATTTACCTTCTATAAACTAGGAAGGTAGGTATTGGAACGTAATTATGTATTATTAAAGCTTTTAATAGAGGATAATCTTTGTTTACGCTTGTTTGCGCAGTCGCAATAGGCTGGTCTGGTTGAAAGGTTTTTTCATTTTTTCATCAGCCCATAAATAATATTATGGGCTGATGAAAAAATGAAAATGTTTACTATAAATAGGATCGATTTATACTGCTTTGATAAGGACGTTTTAAAAGCAAGACTAAGAGTGTAGTGTATTGTAGTTTGTAGTGAGTTTTGACGTCACAACTAACTGGGCCTTACAAATTCTATACTAAACACTCATGCGGGAAAGGAATTGAGCACCCCCTCTCAATCCCCACCAAAAATATTATAAGCTGATTTACATGTATTGATCGTTGTTTTTTTTTTATCAGGCACCAGTCATTTCAACTACCCTATTTTGGGGAAACTACAAATCTACCTACATGGCACCTACAGCTAGAACAGCGGATGTCAGATACATTGATATAGCGTATTGAGTATTATTTCCGGAAGCTCATGTGAACACATATCAAACATAATAATGTAGATATAATGGACGTCGTAGGAAGGAAGAAATTCTTATAAAATACGTAAATGTCGTTCAAGTGAAGACGCATAAAATAAATATTATTATGACGCATGCCTACGTAGATGTGTTTGGTGTCGTCAGTTTACCTACGTAAGCTAGTGGCATAGTGTAATGAAAAGTCGTTAATACTCTCTAATCGCCCACCTGGAAAGTACGCAAACACTGCTTCTACTTTAATTGTCTACTCTAACAACAGGGTATAAGGGCCTGTGCATACCACGATATTTAAACGCGCCGTCGACGTGCGTTTTAGGAACGCGCGTCGACGGCGCGCTTTTATTCTACAGAGCAGTTTGTTGTCGTTTGTATCGATACAAACGCGCGGCACCGGCGCGTGTGTATAAAAAACGTGGTGTGAATAGGCCCTAATATAAACGATACGTTTCGATACACGTTCTGTAGATACCGACTAACTAAGATACTGCACGAAATTGGATGCAGTTGTCACAATTTGTCTTGCTGGAGGTCTCACTTAAAATCTGGTGAATCTCATCCTGTTCCATTGCTTTGCAGCCGACTCAAATAACAAAACTTGCTTAAGTAGGGTAAGTAGGTAGGTTAATAGCAGGGTAGTTGTAAAATTATGACAATATTGTCACAATATAAGAATCCATTATACTTATTATGATCTTGTCAATAGAAAAATATTGTTAGAATTTTTTATTTTTTTAAGTCTTGCTTTAAGATCTGCTTTGGTTTGTGTTATACAATTCCGTAGCTCTCTTACTAACTTTTGGAAGTGGACGCCATCTTTGAAACCTACAAAAGTTCAACTACGAGGGGGCTACAGGTAGGAAGGTAAAAAAGGCAGCGTTTTTATAATACTGACGTGTGGGAGGTTTCCAGACAAAGTCATCTAAATTTAACCAGGGCCAGACGAAAGTGTTGTGGAAAAACGTGTATTTAAGAAAAATTATATAAGCCTATTGAATGTAATAACGCCAGGTTAGTGCCGAATATTTTATACATTTCCAATGAAATCTTAGCAATGTGATTTTGAATGAAGGTTTTAGTTCCTATAATCAAAATCACATTGGCAAGAATTCTGTGTAACAATTAAGCAATTATGTGTTATAGAAACATAGAAATATAATAGTATGAAAATTAAGAATGAATATCTTTGGTTTGTTTCAACAGACGCTACGTTACATTTTTTGTATGTAGCATCATTCGTGTCCATCTGCAGGGCAAAGGCCTCCCCTAACTTCGTCCAGGATTGTCTATCCTGGGCTTTTTGGGGATGATCTCGATCGGTTTCTGCCAACGTATACCACGTTGGCAGAAACCGATCGAGATCATCCCGCCAATGCTTCCTCAGCCGAACTGGTCTACGACTGGTATTAGGTACGAGGTTTCCACTCCGTAGCTAGCCTCGCCCACCTGTCCGGTTGCATGCGGCTGACGTGGCCAGCCCATCGCCACTTCAAGCTCGCAATTTGGACGCCCACATCCACTATGCGCGTTTTGGAACGGAGTGTGGTATTCCGAACGTGATCTGTCCTCTTGACCCCCAAAATACTGCGTTCCATTGCTCGTTGACAAACCTTAAGTTTGGTCTTCTGCTGTTCGGTTAACAGGTTTGTAGGTACTCTAAAATATATAAGAATTTTAATAGAATATTAGTTAGTTAGTACCTAATGCCATTTCTCGATTTCATAAACACCCCGTATAATATATCTAGTATCCATGTTTTGGGCCCCGATATAAAGAGTAATACGTAATACAGATCTATAAAAAAAAACATGTAGGTAATGTTTTGATGTACTGGGTTCAGTGGTGCAGGTGTTTTGGGCGACAAATAAGTTTTTTACTTTAAGTTAGGCGTGGGCGAGAAAACGGGCGAGAAACTTATATAAACTTCTACAAAATCTTAGAAGACTTCTCTGTCGTCGCAACTGAAATAGCTGTGCAGTCTACACTTCTATTTCAGTCGCGTTGGGGTCATCAAGTTTTTAAGAGTTTAACAGGTTAACGTGCATACTTTACGTAGTCTCAGCAGCCTGGCAGATTGGCAAGAGCCCTGTTTCTGCACTCTTGGGACACATTGTCCAAAACCCCGGCGATAACAGCCTTGCTATGACGTTTCGATTTTCAACCGACTTCAAAAAGGAGGAGGTTCTCAATTCGTCTGTATGTTGTTTTTTTTGTATGTTTGTTACGCGATATCTCCGCCAATTGTGGACCGATTTTAATTATTGTTTTTTTGTTTGGTATGTCATAGGTACTTCAGAGGTGGTCCCGTTAAATACGGGTTATATATGTACCTAGCGTTGTGTGGTGTGGGTGTATCTTTACGACGTAATGAACCAATACCAACACCCTCACATCGAATGTTACGTAATTACTGCGAATAGCGATGCACCCACACCACCTGCAAGCTGTCGCTGTCAAAGCCAAAGCAATGGGATTTTATTTCGTAAAAAATAATTAAGCTGCTGTTCAATTATGTAAAACATGACCAAGGCAATTCTAAACTGTTTTGTTTTTCCGAAGGGCTTACTAACGTTCTTTTTAATGACTGTCCCTATTAATGAGCTGTCCGCGTTTCATTGATTTCATTTCTATTTTCTATTCGTTCCTATCTTACCTATTCGTCAACCTACCTTAGGAATTTCGCACGCTGTGATACTATTTTTCACACATACCTACTTAAACTAGGAATAATTTTATCTTTTTGAAGTGGCGTTATTTATACTTATTGCTACTGAACACAGAACAATAAAAAGGTACCTAGTGAAAACTTGTGGGTATGATTTAATCAGACGCGGTTGCTGTCGTTTTCCGGCTAACAAACAGTAATAAGGATAATCATATCACATTAATAACTGCAAACCTTCCTACATCTATTTATGTGGTTTATGATGAGTAGGTACCTACTACTATAGTAATAGTAAACAACAACTACGTACCTACTGTAGTTTGACTAAATGTCGTGCTTTTCATCATATTTAAAACTGCTTATTTTTTAGCATTAAATATTGCGAAATTTTCACAAAGAACTGAATTTTCTAATTAAAGAAAATTTCTAGTGAAAGAAAAATTCGATCTCAGGCAGGGTTTGAACCTGCGTCTCTCTGGTTAAGTACACCAAAGCGTCTGGTGTACTTAACCAGAGAGACGCAGGTTCAAACCCTGCCTCTCTCTGGTTAAGTCAGTTCTTTGTGAATATTTAAAACAGATTTTTTACTTGAACTGAATAATGTAAACGGCCACGGAGGACAGGAGTAGAAGGCAGAGTCTTTGTGTCAATTATCGCACAAACCATACCTTATTGGTAGCGAAATTTGTAATTGTTATCTAGTATTTGGTAATACAATACAATACCTATATCTAAAAAAAAAAACTATTATCTGGACTTTAAAAAAGGCCATGATTCTCTGAGTTTGTTTCGGCATTCCTTCTCAGAGGTCGTCAGATAGTAAGTGCCGGCGCCATCAAAATATTTATTTACAGAAATTCATATTATTTATTCATTTACAGTAGAGGGTTTACCTTGCGAGCGTCTCTGTGTTCCAAGCGGTCGTATCTGGTATTCCTCGCGGAAGGTTTTCTGGGCGGGCGGGGCAGCGCAGAGGGCGGCGGCGGCAGGCTGGAGGAGCGCGTCTGCTGCGAGGCACGACCCTGGCGCTCCAGCAGCAGCGCCTCCTCACCGCGCCCGCTGCCGCCGCGCGCACCCACCGTGCCCAAACCGGGGAAGCAGCATAGACCGCGCTGTGCAAATAATAACAGTAAGTAGCTTGCTTTCGATAACATAAGTAACTAGCTTTCCGACCGCGGCTTCGCCCACGACTAAGTATCCGTTACTTTTCATTTTACGGGATACTATATTAAAGCCTATGTCACTGAGCAATAACGTAGCTTTCTATTGGTGAAAGAATTTTCTAAATCAGTTCAGTAGATCCAGAGATTACTCCCTACAACCTCACAAACGACATCTGTATAATAATGGTATAGATAAACAAGTATGTAATTTTATGAATATCACATAGAAAAGATTGACGACCCCGCATACGTAAGCAATATTTACAGTTTGCTAAAATACGAGTTCGTTATAGGTGCAACAGTAATTTAAATTATTCAGGTAATAATCTACGAATAAATAATTACTTAGGTATTCGTTAATTAAATAAATATTTTTTCGTAGGTAATAATACCAAACAATAATTTATAAACTAACGTCATTGATAACAAATAGTTTCTACATATGTAGGTAACTATTTTTTATTTACAAGTGTGTAGGCACTATAAAGTTTATATAAAAATGATGTCGAGCGCAAAATACACGAGAAAGTAGTTCAAGACCAGTGTGACCTTCATTATTGTAACCACGGAAGAGATAAATTGTAACATAAAAGACTGTAATGGAACATTTAATTTAATGCTATATCCTATCTTCTCTAGGGATGAGTCAAGAGATCCGTGACTTGGCAGTCTTTGGCAAGTCAAAGTTCTTAACTTCGAATCGAAGGCACGCACGTTTTTCTCAAACGGCAGCATGCAACTTTGCCAAGCGTCTTTGCCAGTGTGGTAAACTATAGCCTGACCATTTTCATTCTGAAAGGATACCCATACGTACCTACTTACCCAACAGCAGTCAGGCAGTAAATATTATTTTTTGGTCAAAATCAAAGTAATGGGCGACACCATATAATGAAGTGTCATGAAACGTATTACGTACTTGCACATTTTCTATACAAACTCAACCTCGAACGTACCTACCCCTATAGCGAGAAAACATTGTGCCAACTGTTTTTGGTTTTATTATTCTCTCGTTCGTGAATCGTGCTAGATTCTAGCGCTAATTTGGGTATGTAATTTATATACAAAACGATAAAACCCACAAGGTCTTTGGTGTTGATTGATGTAAAAGACGTGTAGCAATACTGATTAAAGAGTTAATGAACTAGGACAATAGAATACAAACAAAAGCCAATAATTAGTGATTCTTACCTCATTGCGGAAGCGACGCTGACCGAAAAATTTAAAACGGTAAGTACCACTCTAATTAGAACAATCTAAATATAATTAAATGAAATAAAAATTTAGGCCATCCAAGCGTATTGTGTCTTCCACGTAATTTTAATTTTGAGTTCCACTAAAATGGCGTAAAATGTCGTCGGAAACAAATATACAAAATCAGACCAATTAGTCGTTGTGGAAGAGTCACGCTGTTCGCAGCATGAATGGGCCGAGTTGACCGGGGAAGCTCCACACTCTCGCAGGAGACCAACATCCGAGTTAGCATTTCGGTATTACGCTTCGTTCGGTGAGCGAGAGGGCCGGAGGCCCAATTCCGCCATCAGTTCCCTTCCCCTCCGTCTCTCTAAATAGGCTCGGCAACGCATCTGCAACTCCTTTGATTTTGCAGATGTCTATGGGCGGCGATGACTACTTACCATCGGATAGCTCGCCTTCTCGTTTGCCTAGTTATCCCATAAAACAGACCAACCAAGTTGTGTGTCAGATATTGGTGGCCACCAGTATTGTACGTACAAAAACCTTACTCAGATTGAATATGTTTTCTTAAAATAACTGATAGAAACTTTAAACGTAAAAGTTAAACACGGCTAGTGTGAGAATCAATGGTATACACGGCTACACATCAAGTTATAGTAAACCAGTATAGGCTGACCTCGCATTGTACGGAAAGCGTTTACAATGCAAGGTCAGTCGATACTGGATTTATATAGCTTGATGTGTAAGTAGCCGTGCATACCAATAAAAACATAATACATATCAAGTCAAATGTACAGGTTCTGTTGTAGTGTGTTACGTGGCCTGTAATATATTGTGTAGTCTTGTTATAACAACAGTGTCAGTAGGCTATCACTGCAACACTCCAAACAAAAGCGAATACATTAATGTTAATAATTGAAATAGGCAAATTGTTAAGAATATTGGTCATTGTTCAATTTCGCTTTTTATTCAGGACACTGGGAACGTTGCTAAAGAGCGCGGGAGTTCTCCATTCAAAGCCTGTGTTAGGAACAGCCATTAAAACCACAACAAACAAAACATGATGTTTATTCTAAAACATGCTTCTAAAAATATGATTAAGATTACAGTGAATACATCTTACAAAAATATATCTGTATACAATTCCTTAGATAGTACTTAGTTCCTTAGATAGCCTCGGAATAACCGCAAATATAAATCGAAATATTTAAACAGCATTTATAATGAGACATTTTATAGCAAATAGTGAACTGACAGTTAAAAGATACTTATATCTTTCACCTTTTTACCTATAATCCACATTTTTAACGTAATCTCTGTAAGTTTCACATTCTTGTTTAAGGTTATTTAAATATATATACGTTTCATCTTACATAATCTTTTGATATAGTTACTGGAGAAAAATAATAGAAAAATAGAACCGTTTTTCCCCCGAAGGGTAAAAAACGGATATTTAGGTTTTAGCCGTAGCTTAAACCACATATGAGAGAGAGAACCCTTTCAATGTTCACTGTCTACCCTCATTTTTGAGCTATATCGGTTGTGTTAGAGTAGTACTCACCTGACGTCACTATATCTATCCTTGTCTTTCATATATCAGGCAGCACAGGCGGTGGGAGTTCTTTGCTCTTCAGTACCTTGAATTGCTGTAGTCGGCAAGGCAATTAAGTGTGGTTTAAGCTACGGCTAAAACCTAAATATCCGTTTTTTACCCTTCGGGGGAAAAACGGTTCTATTTAGGTGTTTGAGCCTTCGCTTAAACCACATATGAGACGTGTTTAATATCTGCCGACTGTGCTGACGGTGAGGCGTACTGTGATGAAGAAGTAATGATAATTTTATTAGTGTTCGAAAATGCTTTATTGCAAAAAGAAAAAATGTTAACAACAAACCCAGGCAATTTTGCCTCCTTTACCTTAAATAAATAACTGTTCTGTAGGTATTAATGAACCTTTGATTAAGGATTAATTAACGGGTATAAAAGAATCAACTAATATATTATTGTTTTTGCGAGGTTTAGTGTTGATAACCTCACTAAAGTAGTGGTTAAAGAAAGTGTTCCTGGATCTCCAGTTTCCCCTTTGCAAAACTTCATCAATGTCAAAGTTGTTGTTAATCCAGTTGTCCGTTGCGACCGCAGCTCTGAAACTACCCGCAGGAGCAGAAATTCCCGCATCTTTGAAGAGAGTTTTTATCCAGCCTGCGATCACAGTCCGAGATGCCCTCTTAACTGTGCCTCTCGTGGTAATAAATAAGCTGTCTATATTTTGTCGACGTTCAGATGTTACTGCGATGAGCATCCTGACCCAATACACTATATCAAGTTTTAGATCTTCGTCTCCCGAATTTCCAGTTACCTGAGTTCCTCGTTTCAGTAACCAGCCTGATTGTTGATAGGACGTTGAATCCGTCTTAGACCCGAACTTAGGCCAGAAAATTAAGCAGTCTCCTTTATCTTCGAAGGCTCCCTCTTTTAATGTCAGTAGGGTGAGGTCATGGACCCTTCTACCAGATGCTAACAATAAAAGAATACACGTGTGCCGTGAAACTGCGAAAATGCTATTTTTGTCAAACTGATAGGTATTCAAGTAGCGGATTAAGTTTTCTATTTTCCAAGATATTGGTTTTTTAGTAGGGGGCTTTTTAGCAAAAATGCCTTTTATTATTTGTTTAATTAACGGGTGTGATGAGAGTTCTCCTGTGCGCAGTGGGTTACTGAAGTTAGTGACAACTGATTTGTGTAGGGCTATTGTCCTGGGCGCTAGCTTTACTATTTTGTAAAGGTAGCACAGGTACTTTGCTACTGCCTGTGGATCTGGGTTATCTACAGGTACTTCATTTTCGCGAGCCCAGTTATACCATTTTAACCACACTGGTTTGTAGGTTTTCAGAGTCGATTTTCTCCACGATGATTCTAAGAGATCGAACTCAAAGCTATCCCAATCTTTTATTTGCTTGGACCAGCCTGAACCTTCCAAACCCCCAATTTGAGGCTGTCCACCCCCTGAGGTGGACGGTTTGTTCGGAGATCCACTAAGTTCACCTTCAAATCTGGAATTTGAAATGGTGTCTCGGTCGCCCTTCGACGGAGATCTGGCTCCCAAAAAGCCCGGTTCCAAATTGGGGCAACGAGTAGGTACTGGCCTTCTGAAGTCTGTAAGTGCCGAAGGATCCTTGGTATTAACGCTGGAGGCGGAAAAATCCACCCCAGGTTGTACCGCCATTTTCTGCTGAACGCATCGGTGAACTGACTGTGACAATCGGATGCATCCTCGCTCACATAATCTGGGACAACTGCAGACCTTTTTGACGCAAAGAGGTCTATCTCTGGAGTCCCTAATTTCTGGAATATAATAGCAAGACACTCTTCTCTGAGATGCCATTCTGGAAGGGCCTTTGCCCTCGATAACCCGTCCGCTATTCCATTGTATTGACCCGGAATGTGACGAGCGATCAGGTGACAGTTTTTCACTTCGCATAATAGTAGAATTTCTGTGGTGATCTTCAGTAGAGCTGCTGACTTTGTGCCCCCTTGTTTCGTGATGTAGGCAACGCTCGTTCGATTGTCTGTTTGTAACATGACAGTTTTTCCCTGTATCTCGGGGCCCAGGCGTTGCAGTACTTCGTACACCGTCCATAGTTCCTTCATGTTGCTGTGCCAATTTTCTTGGGATGGCGTCCATTTTCCCCACATGTGTTTGCTGTTTGCAATGGCACCCCAGCCCATATCTGCAGCATCGGTTGTTATAAAGAACGATGGATCCGGGTGATGGATTAAAGAAGGTCGGTGTGCGTTTTTTACCCACCATGACAAGGCAGCCATAGCAGTTTCTGTTATAGGAAACTTTCGGTGAGGTATTTTTTGAGGGAGCTGACGTAGAGCTCTCTGCAAGGGGCGGCAATGCAGACGGCCCAAGGGCACTGCGAATGACGCGAAGTTTAGTTTTCCTAAGATGATCTTGGCGTCCCGCCAACTCCATCGACCCTCTCTCATTAGATTTGACAGCGAGCTCCTTAGTTGTGTAACTTTCGTTGACGATAGACGTTTGACGTTTTCCATTGTGTTCCAAGTAACTCCCATCTTCAACGGCAACAAGAGAACTAGAGTACTAGTTCTCTTGTTGCCGTTGAAGATGACTTCTTTCGGTTTACTTGCCATCCTAGCTTCTCTAAGTATTCTATTGCGAAATCTGTTTGTTGGACTAGAGTTTGTGGGTTTTTGTGGATGAAGAGAAAGTCGTCTAAGTAGACTATAACTTGAAGCCCCTGTTGTCTTAACTGGTGGGCCACCCAGTTTGTTGTTTTGGCGAAAACCGATGGAGCACTCGCCAGGCCAAATGGAAGGCACGTCATTTCGTACAGTGTTCCTTGATATGACAGTGACAGGTAACGGCGATGATTCAGACTTATGGGTATGTGAAAGTAGGCTTGTGATATATCTACCTTCATCATGAAGTCTTCGTTTTGCAGATGGGAAGGGATCTGATGAAGGTTTATGAGTCGGAATTTTGGGGCAATAACATATTCGTTTAATCGTTTTAAATTGAAAATCGGTCGATTTTCGCCGCTTGTCTTCTTTCTCAAGAACATGGTGGAGAGGAAGCCTGTTAGATGTGTACTTTCTTGAATAGCTTTTGAATCCAGTAGTTTCTGTATTTCTATAGTCATCTCGGGAGTGACTTTGGTTTGGAATCTCATGATGTTTCTTTTTGAAAATCTTGTAAGAGGAGGAGTGTTGTGAAATGGAATTCTGTATCCTTTTATAATATTTAACAAAGTTTTGGGCGCCTCTTTCCAATGAGGAATGTAATTTGCTAGGCGTCCCGCCACGAATGAGTCATTTTCTACCACCCCCCCATTTTTTTCCTGGCTGAGGTTTGAAATTGGTCTGGACCGGTTTCTTTTTGTTCTTATCCCTGAACTTCTCATCTCTGATTGCATTAAAATGATTTCTTTTCCTATGTTTATCTTTGTTGTTGTCGCGTTCTGGCCATTGATTCTTGTGAAATTTGTCCTTGGTTCTTGCTTGTCTTCGTTTCTTTTCAGGAAAAAACTTATGGATCCCGCCTTGTTCTTTTATGGTTTCAGCGAATAATTTTTCTTCGAACAAATGTGTCTCAGAGGGTGGAATATCATTTAAAATGTGTTTGAAAGCTTTATTTTGTGGCATGTAAACCTCCCTCCTTTCTTGCAACACTTCTGCGCGGCGACCGCATACGTATTGCAGCAAGGAGTCTGATGTCTTCCTGAATTTGGAATCTGCGGCTACGAACTCTTTTCCTACGAGATTCTTTGTCTCTCTTGGGAGACTATTTAGTAGACTTTGAAAGGTAATACGTTGTTGAATCAGTCCATTTGTAATAGCCCCAAGTGTTAGGTCAAACCTTTCCAGAATTGAGACTGATTTCCAAGTAGGGGTAATTTCGGCTAAAAGATTGTTGGCTTTCAGGGCGCTAAAAACAGGAGTGGCTTGAAAATGTTTTTGGGTTTCGGCATATCTAATGTTGCGCCAGCCGCTTTGACCCAGCCTCTGACAATCAACACCGTATTTTACGGCGGTTGGATCCGCCTTCGCAATTTTCGGTTCTTGCTCAGATGTCATTGGAGCGAAATCATACTCCAGGTTTGGTTCACAATCTGACTCACCGTTTTCATTGTTTTGAAGCGCCACTAGTTGCCTTTGTGCTTCAGCTATTTTGTTTCGTAATTCAATCTCCCTATCGCTGCGTGTTTGTTTACTACATAGGCTGAGCGATTCAAAAGGCGGAGATTCAGGCTCATCTTCTGAAACGGTGGTGTCAGGATGTGACTCCAAGGATCTGTCTAAGTTGCTTGGGGTTAAAGGCGTAGAATGCGCTTTCTGATTCTCTAAAATCTTCCTAACGTTTTCGCCCTGTTCTGACTGGATGCTCAGTAATTTATTGAATAGCGTCATTTGCTGTTGAAGCACTCTCGATAAAAGTTGATCGTCACTGCTTTTCTTTGGTGTTGAGCAGGTTGGTGGACAGCATTCTTCGCGAATAGTAGAATCATCATATGGCCTGAGGCGATGATCGCTACTTCGCTTGCGTTTGGATTCCCCTGTGTCGATGGCTGATATGTCTGCTTGCCGCTTTTTCAGAAGAGAAGTTTCGCTACTACTGAGTTCTGAAGAGGCGTCTGTGCGCTTTATAAATAAGTGCTTTAACGATTTTACCGTGTCCATAAAAACATCATATGATTGCGCATGTATCTTCTCTACGAATTTGTGTGGAGAATATAATAAAGCTCTGCCCAAAGGCCACCTTAGAATAATGTTGCGACTATTAGTATATGTGCGCTCGGATAACGCCGTAGCAGATGGCTCGAAAGCACGTGCGAGATCCACGGTTGGTATGGCGAATCTTAGCTTAATTTCGACTGCACGGCTAATTTCTTCACTGCCGAATAATTCTTCAAAAGAAAAGTTGAAGACTTTCCATTCTCTCCAGTTTGCTGGGTAATGTCGGTCTAACGAACTGACGATAGCTTCAAGAGCTGGCTCGTCTTCGATTCGGCAAGGTAAACATGCCAGCTCCCCCATGGAGGTTAACTGTGGCGACATGATCTGAAAATAAGTGTTTGCTTTCAGAGATTCATTCTACTTGACAGGAAAAGGGGACCCTCGTACGAGCATAATTAATGTCCCACCACTTATGTAGGTTAGTATATCGACTTCGTTTAATCGATGACGATTCAGACGATTCGATTCGTGAATCGACGAGCGGTTTGTGTAAGTCGATTCGTGAGTCGACAAGCGATTCAGCCATATCGAGAACGGTTGAAATTCGAATCGGCCGTGGATTCATGATACACAGATAGTGAATATGTTCTTAGCATGTGCTATGCTTGGTTTGTCGAATACAGCTCCGTATTGGAGGCAGGTTTCGACTCGTCGCTGGGCCAAAAGGCGCCGAGCGGTAAAGTGCCGGCGCTAGGCTTATGAGCGCTGAGCGGGCGTGAATGTGCACATAGTGTTTTAAACTTTCACTTACTTTTCTTGCTGTTGCGTTTCGACGATGACTCGTCGCTGCGAAAATTGTAAGTAATTTTGTGAAAGTATATAGAATAAAATATTCTTCGAAATATACGTCTTGACAGTGTGAACGTTGAAAGCGTACTGAAGAGCAAAGAACTCCCACCGCCTGTGCTGCCTGATATATGAAAGACAAGGATAGATATAGTGACGTCAGGTGAGTACTACTCTAACACAACCGATATAGCTCAAAAATGAGGGTAGACAGTGAACATTGAAAGGGTTCTCTCTCTCATATGTGGTTTAAGCGAAGGCTCAAACACCTAAATACAGATTTATACCAATGAACATTATGGAATGGCTTGATGCGCTCGCGTGTCACTTACATTCAGACTGATCAAAATTGAAAAGCACCTGTTGATCTATAAAAGATGTTTACATAACACGATAGCGTATTCAATATGTATGATGAATAGGATTTAAATAAAAGAAATATTGCTTTTACAAATGATAGTTACGAGCTGGTTAAATTGAGATTTAATTTACCTAATCAATGTTTTACAAAAATAAAATTATGTTAGGTTAATCTCGTAGTTATCACGCGTCTCGCTTTGCATCTAAAAGGAGTATCAGGCAACTTTGGGTATAAAAGCTTAATAATTAAATATTCTATAATCGTTCTAACGAAATTAAAGTTGCAGATCTACAATCATAATTTAAAATCCTTTACTGTGTTCAATAAATATAAAATACTACATCATTCTTAAATCTATACATTTCATAAATGGGCCGAAGAAATAATATCATAGGGACTAACTTTGGCATATTTTTGTGACCAATGCCTGTTTTACTTCCATATAAAATTAGAATCACAACGTCATAAGAAATTATTTATCATTAATCTATTATATTATTATTACCTTTTACCAATTACAATATTTGTTACAGTCTAAATGTCTGTATCTTATGTTTATGGTCAATCGTTATCCTGTTTTCCACTGTACTAAATATTACATATCTAATCCGTAATATTTTTATGGCAACTTCATTATACCGAATAACGAAAAAATACACCGATTATTAAATTATTCTCTGTAAAAAAGTATTGACAAACCTAAGTACAGTGGTGGTCGCCTATTATAAAACGTATATACGGGTAATAATAATTGACAAGTTACTTTACAATTATTCTTATACGACTAGGTTCTTACTAGTGGAGTGTAAGAGAAAACTAATAAATATTCCATAGAGATTCTTATAAGTTATGTGGCACTAACACACTCGCCATAAAGTTATTAGTATTCTAAAGGCCCGTATCTAGTACGGCACTCAAGCGGTGATACTCACGTAGCTTTTGCGTGACGCTTTTATACGCATGGCTACACATAAAGCTATACAAAACCAGTATAAGCTGGCCTAAACTTCTACGGAAAGCCTTTACTATGGGAGGTCAGTCTAAACTGTTTTTTTATAGCTTGATGTGTAGCCGTGTGTACGAAATCAGGGCATCGAATCGGTGATATCACCGTTTTAAAGCATGAGCACCATTTTAGAATACGCGCCCAAGATTTCGGGTTATATTATAATGCTTTTAATCATGGTTATGGTTAAACAAAAACTTGGAATAGTAAAAACACACAAAACACAAAAACGAAGCGTTGTTTGTAATCATTTGTACATCGCTGGAATGTTTGTGTGAAAAAGCGGAATAGTTCTAGAATAGGAATGTTGGCATTAGTTGGAAACACTGTAACGCTTTAGTATTACGTAAATAGCTTTACGAGTGTTTAGTTCGTGACAATTTCGCAGGTTTCATTTCGAAAATTTACTTAAAGTAATTGGTTTCGATCGATCTGTAAATCGCATCAAGATGGCGTCAATAAATGTTTTTAATAGTTTGTAACTTAAACGTCTGATTTAAACTATATACATTTAGGCAATGTGCATGAGTCTGGAGAATTCCATACAGTCAGTTAATAAGAGCTATATTTTATTGAACGAAAAATGGGTTAAAAAATTGGGCGGGACTTTTATCGGTACTAATACATGAACCGTTCATATATAAATCTAACTCCCTTTTCTTCCTAATTTTTTTTTTGGGTGCGGAAAATCATTTTGCGTCTTATAACGGATTCGTACTTCTATGGTCAAGGTAAGATTCGCATTTCAGTATCGTCGTATACAGAGTTTAAATGTGACATTGTCATCGATGATAGTGCAAATCCGCGAATCTACCATACGTACTATTTGCCCTACATGTAGATTTACAGAGGAAGGGTTGGTTATAAGTTAATATTTTTTCTATTGGTATTGCTTTGCTAGTCAATTTTCAAATATTAAAATTTTACAGTTACGTGGAATTATCCAACTGACTGCCTCATTAGTCTAGTGGTCCTAAGCGCGACTGCTATGCTAGAGGTCCTGGGTTTGATCCCCAGGTCAAAAGTAAATTGTTATTGTTTGTGACAGTGTTATTGTATTTTTCTATGAAATTCCCAGTAGCAGCTCGGAGTCTGGAATTTTGCTCGGTTAATTTCAATAGGCTCGCCCCCTATTACATGGTACCTAAAACACACCGGCGAAATGTGGGTGTACATTAGTACACCTCTGCCTAACCCTTCGCGGAATACATCGCATTTGTTGTGGTAGGGCCACGCTGTTCGCAGCATGAATGGGCCGGCTTGACCGGGGAAGTACCACACTCTTGCAGAAGACCGACGTCCGAGTAGTAGCGTTTCGTTACTGCGCTTCGTTTGGTGAACGAGAGGGCCGAAGGCCCAATTCCTCCCCCAATCCCCTTCCTTCTCCTTTTCTCCTTCCCCTCCCTTTCCCTAAATAGGCTCGGCAACGCATCTGCAACTCCTTTGGTTTTGCAGATGTCCATGGGCGGCGATGACTACTTACCATCAGGTAGCTCGCCTGCTCGTTTGCCGAGTTATCCCATAAAAAAAAAAAAATACAGGCGTGATGGTATGTGTAATTATCCAATGCTAGTTACGCGGATTTGCACTATCTCGATGATATATGGAGCTACCCGTTTTGGTCAGTATATGATATGGTCTGGGGTGTGAGGTAATGCGACTGTATGGAGTTGTGTTAGTTGCAGGTAGATGTGTATGTGTGTTGTCAGTAGTAGTTGGCATGCGCGCGCTGGTCGGGCGGCAGGGGGGGCAGGGGGGGCAGCGGGGGCAGCGCCGGCAGGTAACTCACGGCGGGCACCGGCGGCCTCTCCAGCCGCGACTCCAGCGCCGCCAGCTGCTCGTCCAGACGAAGAGATGTACTGTCGAACCCGCAACCTGCAACAACACATTACAGATTACTTAATCTTTTTAAGATTCAACACCACCTGTAAAATGTAGTATTTTTTTTATTTCAAACTGTTTCTGGCGTTTTAAACGCGTCTTAATGGCGGGCTTGACACGTGACGTCAAAGTCTATGACAACTTAACAACAAATGTTCGTTATGAACAGCAGGCTTACTCTTGATCTTAATTCCGATCGATCGACATTGGAATTTTGACGTTTGGTACCACGGAGGAGAGAAAAAAGCGGAGATGCCACAGGCAAGTAGGTCATGCGCCTCCAACTAGGTCATGACGTCACAGTGGGCGGGGCCGAAAACCTTAGTTTCGAATGAATCTTGATCGCGTTCGGATCCGTGGATCCGTCGTATTTTAATAGGTTTTTAATATTGTTACATTGTTTTGATAACGAAGTGCGCTGTTGTTGGATGCAACAATTGTTCCGGATCAAAACTGAAACATGTTGATGGCATAATATTTCACGTGTAAGTCCCTAAAATTAATATTTTCAATTTATAAACACAAATTTTCTAGCTTGATCGCCAGATTGAAGATAGAGACATCTACCGTTGAAGAGAAGCATTCTAAGATTTCTAACAACTTCTTATAGATTACGTGTTTTTATACTATCAATGCATGTTATTCGTAGCCAATTTTCTGCTCAAATTACTTGCTAATGTTTATTTTGCTTACTAAAAGTTACTTTATAGATAAATTATATACCTTATGCATTTAACAAGAACAAGAATTGAATATAAGAAAAATGCGCCATCTGTTGGTAGGTAGTCGGTTTTAATTGATGAGCCATTCTAACTAGGGATGTGACTTTGCGGTAAAAAAATCAATTATTTAAAAATCGATTTTTATTTTCTGGAACATCAAATCTACTAAAACATGGTATGACATTTCACATGTAAATAAATATTTACCGTATTTTTCTATTTAATTACATTTAGACACCAAATTCGTGTATTCTATTTTAAATTATTATCAGGTTTGTGTACCAACATTGAGTCTAGCGGACTCAATGTTGGTACCTCCAAAATACGTATCGGTCGAGCGATAAATCCGAATTCTTACCGATGAATAATTCAGTGATGTTAATTTTGTATGTGTTAGTGTCGTCATTACAGTTTTAGTTTTGTTTGTAGTAAGTAATTCGGAACTGCGCTTGTGAGCACATTTCCCCCCGCAAAAAATGGCAGAACTATTTGGTTGGTAATAAATCGCTAAGGTTGCCCTGTTGCTCGAAGGTTATCTACGAACAATTTGCAAAATAATAACGAACCCCCCCTGCCCTCAAATGGATAGCGGGTAGCGGTGTTTCTTGTAATTTTAATAGATGCCAGTAGAAAAAAATCGAAAAAGGGGACGCTTAAAATAAAAAAATCGATGAATAAATAATCGATTTTTTTTAAATAGTAATTTGCTCATAAAAAAACGATTTTTATGAAATAATAATCGTTTTTTTAATAATCGATTATTTTTTAACATCCCTAATTCTAACGCACATAGAATGTTCTGGATCAAAGTATCATGCTTTGTTACGCCATAGTGGCAAATAGACGAACTAAAATGAAAATAACTAGTTCAATTTGACTGTAATAATTCCATTCACCACTAGATGGATTTACAAATAAAGGGCGGATTTTCTATCGTGGGGTGGAGCCATCGCCGTACCTCGTCCCCCTGTCACCCGCATTTAGGCGACGCTGCTTTCTAAAGAAATTTTGACTTGCGGCATCTCCGCTTTCTTCTCTCCTCCGTGTTTGGTACTCTTGAGTTCGACTCTAGCGCTAAATTGAGTTAGAATTGCGTGTCCATTTTGGGGAACTAAATGGAATCGGGATCGGGTTTAGCGGGACGTAAACGCTACTCTTGATCGTCAATTTTGACGCTGTGTATTGCGCCAATATTGCGTTGGGCTTGGGATTGTTTGTCGATTGTGATTTTTCCAATAACAAAAGTGTAACTTTTTAGATATTGTTTTGCGTTTTAAATGGTTTTCAGTGAGTAATAAGTGTAAAATACGGCGCGACTAGCATTAATATAGAGTGTTTCACATAATACTCATAAAAACAAGTGAAATAAAGACGAGAAGAGCGTCGAATGATGCGTTATATGGACAAAGCGTAAACTAAACAATGTTTAGTCAGAAATATGTAATTATCTAACGCCATTGGTCAAATCTTCTGACCAATAACGCTCCGTTTCAACCGCTTTGAATTTCCTACAAATTTTCACATCGAAAATGTAATAAAATTTGGAAATATTTATAGAGAGAGACGTAATGCGGATTCAAAATATGACCCCCAAAAAAAATTACCGTCGTCTGTTTCAAGTGCATATTGCCTATTACGATAATAGATCTTGTTGACGGGTTCGTAGGTATGTTATAATTCGTAGCTATCTATACTTAATATTATAAAGCTGAAGAGTTTGTTTGTTTGTTTACTTGAACGCGCTAATCTCAAGAACTACGGGTCCGATTTGAAAAATTCTTTAAGTGTTAGATAGCCTATTTATCGAGGAAGGTTATATATCATTACGCTAAGACTAATAGGAGCGGAGCATACATGAAAAATGTTGCAAAACGGGAAAAATTTAAATGCAGAAAAGCCGAGAAACCACGCGGGCGAAACCGTGGGCGGAAATCCCTACTAATATTATAAATGTGAAAGTAACTCTGTCTGTCTGTTACGCTTTCACGCCTAATCCACTCAACCGATTTTGATGAAATTTGGTACTGAGATAGACTAAAAGCTTGAGAAAGGACATAGGCTACCTTTTATTGCAAAAAATAGTTTTGAAGGGGTTGAAGAGGGGGTGAAAGTTTGTTCGTCATTTTTCAAGATAAAACCATGAAACTTTATATTATGGCACTTGATAAGAAATAAATAAATATTTGTTCTAGCGTTTTTGAAATTTCGACCTGTGTGGCGATGAAATAGGGGATGAAAGTTCGTTTAGAAGTCCAAACAAAGTCACGATTCCATGTTTAACCCCGGAACCGATTTTGATGAAATTTGGAACAAAAATAGACTAGACCTTGGAAAAAGATATAAGCTACGTTTTGTTGTAAAAAAGGGGTTGAAATAAGGGATGAAAATTTGTATGGGAGTTTTTCATTGTTGAAGATAAAACTATGAAACTTTGAATTTAGGCACTTGATAAGAAGTAAAAATTTGTTCCAGCGTTTTTAAAATTTCTACCTGTGTGGGGATGAAATAGGGGATGAAAGTTCATATGGAAGTCCAAACAAAGTCACGCTTTGAAGTCCAACCTCGAAACCTATTTTGATGAAATTTGGTACAAAAATAGATTAGACCTTGGGAAAGGATATAAACTACGTTTTGTTGGAAAAAAGGGGTTGTAATAAGGGATGAAAAATTGTATGGGAGTTGGTCATTGTTGGAGATAAACGCTGAAACTTTGTGTTAAGGCACTTGATAAGAAATAAATAAATATTTGGTACGGGGTTTTTGAAATTTCAAACTGTGTGGGGATAAAAATAAGGGATGAAAGTCCGTTTGGATTTTGACGATATTTGGTACAAAAATAGACTAGACCTTGGAAAAAGATATAAGCTGCGTTTATATTTCGGTAAATAATAAAGTTGGGCAAATTTTGTGGGCTACCCGAGCAAAGAAGCAGACGGAAAGATATGTACGGATAATTTGCAATTTCCCGCCAGAATTGGAAGAAACTAAATAGTCAACATCGTGTTGTCCACGCGGGCGAAGTTGCGGGCGGAAAGCTAGTGTTATAATAATTTGCAAATCAATCGATCTGCAAGATAAGGGTATGCTTGCTGCGTCAGTTTCGAATGAACATTCTTAACAGAAAGTGCCCCGAAGAGCACGTAATATGCCGTCGGTTTTGTTGGTCGTATGGTGGCCAGCATATCAAGTTCACAGACCACAAAATGTAAAATTTTCTCGATTGATTTTGAACTTTATCCTCTACAATTTAAGGTTTAAAATCATTTGGAGAAATTTGACAGTTTTGTATAACTTGATGTGCTGGCGACTGTACAAACATTAGTAAATATGGTTGTCAAAGACCCAAAAAGCCTAACAACTGGGCTTTAGGTATATTAGGATTGCTCTGAAATTGAGTTGCAGATATCTGATTTTGTAGCTTCAAACCCGTGTAACTTAAAACTCATCGAGATCATCCAGTACGCCTGTATGTCACCATTAATTGAATTTATTCAACGTCATTTGGCACGGAGCGGATAAGGGCTACACATTAAACTATACATCTAAATATATATAACAAAGGTGACTGACAGACTGACATAGTGATCTATCAACACAGCCCAAACCACTGGACGGATCGGGCTGAAATTTGGCATGCAGGTAGATGTTATGACGTAGGCAACCGCTACGAAAGGCCTTTTATTAATTCTACCCCCAAGGGGATGAAAGTTTGTATGAGAAAACACGCGGGCGAAGCCGTGGGCGGAAAGCTAGTTCTAGTATAAATTTACTTCTCATATTATAAGGTTTGTGAAGAATGAGCTTATACTGGAAATGTAAATCTTGATGTTTAGTAATAGGTACAGTATAAATAAATATACATACCGCTGGAGTTGTCGTTGTGTGGGGAGTAGTTCCTGCGAGCGAGGTGTCGGTAGCGAGCCGCCACACTGCCGCCGCCCACGCCCTCCGCGCTAGAGAACGATGCTCCAGACGACAGACCCACTGGAACAAGACAACTTGTATTAGTCGACATATAAAATTTGTCGATTTGAAACTAATTATAAGGCCAGAGATTCAAAGGTCATAGTACGACGAGCGAGGTGAGCGATGGTGGCGCAGTGGTAACGACCGCGACTATCGAGATGTAGGTTTTATAGGTTAGAACCCAGACTGCCGCTTAACTTTGTATAAATTATTTAATCACCACTGCTCCCAAAACGGTGAAGGAAAACATCGTGAGGAAACCAGCATATCCTAGAACCAAAATTTCAAAGACATGTGACATCTACCAACCCGCACTGGTCCAGCGACTTTGCGAGGTGGATTACGGTCAACTCCTTGTTATCGAGAGGAGGCCTGTATCCCACCAGTGGGATTAAGCTTACCAAGTCACAGAATATAAATAGGTAAACTTACCAAGTTCCTCACGACTGGAGTTATTCCTGAGTGACGCGCCGCTGTCATATGCAGCGCTAGTATGCTTCTGCAGGACTTTGATCATGGCATCGCGCTCTGCTACCTTGGACTCTAACTCCTTTACCCTGGAAAGAATATACCAAATATTAATTATAGTGTATCCAACATGTCTATCAACTAAACATGCGCTAGGGAGGGTATACTACTATCAATAACTATGTAATACGTACCTATCATATCACTATTCATTTTATGAATCGAACAAGTCGGCACATGTATCGACGTACCTATTGTCAGATATTCGCGCTAGTAAATATATTTTTTTTAACATCTTCTTGAACAGGCAGAAGTTAAATTCGAATAAGAAGAGTTGCTTTGTCCCTTTCCCGAAAAACAAGTGTCAGTGTAAAATTTGTATGGCTCTGTTTTGTGACGTCCCAAGCTTCTATAGAATGCTCTCTGCTTAACACTAGTTTCAATTTTAAAAATAATTTCCTTATTTTTGATCCAATTTTAATTTTGTTTTCGATCAACAACAACACAGTAAACAGTTTTATGGCGAGAAAAAGTCCAATAAGAGACCAATGTTAACTGTATAGGCTAGTTGTACTGTACGATACAGTGAACATTATCATTTAAAAGTCATATTCTATTTACCGTCCCTCCAGATCTGCAACCTTTTTCTGTGCGGAGTGGAGTTCGTCCATGTGCCGTATCTTCTCGTTGCGCGCCTCCGCCATCAGCCTCTCGGACTCGGCCGACGTCTTCTCCAACGCCGCGATCTTGGCGTCCCTGAATACGGAACTGCTTTAAGTTATAATGGAACTTCTTTTATTGTTACAGACTTCTACAGTCATCCCCATTCTCCTAGCCTTTTCCCAATTATGTATTGCCCAGAAATTGAGATAATATTCTGGAAGCCGACCCCATGTTTAACCTGATGCAGCTGAATATCAGTATTTTACACAAAGCGATTGCCATCAGACCTCCACAACCCAATTTCTGAGCAATACAGATATTTGAAGGATATATTAGTTGTCGGGCTCTTTGGGCTTCTATCGATTGTGATAGTTGTTCGTATGACAACCGGGACCAACGGCTTTGCGTGCTCTTCGAGGCACGGAGAGGTCTCGATGTGTTAAGAATAATCACACATCCACAGACTGACCACAGACACAGCTTAACCTTACAGATCTGTTGATCAGCACAGTTATAACTTAACCACGAGCCTTTCCTCTTTGTTACAGACTTCCACATCAGGCAATATTTAGTAATTATGATTGCCAAACTATGATGTACCATCGCAATTGACCACAACATTGCTGTCGTAACACTCATTTCAAATCTGACTACCTATCAGGAAGTTGAAACCTACACTGGTAATTTTAAGCATATTTTTGGCGGACTCATAATTTCAGCACGTAAGTCTTTCAAAATAAGGTATATTATCTGGAAATAATAATCGTTATTCTGTTGAGTTAGCGTAATTACAGTTCAGTCAAAATAACTTTGCAATGGTAAGTTTTAATTTAGAAACTTCGTACGCACGGCTACACATCAAGCTATAATAATCCAGTTTACTCTGGTCTCTTATTGTATGGGAAACCTATTCAATGGGAGATCAGCTTAAACTTGATCTGTATAGGTTGACTTGTAGCCGTGTGTAAGAAGACAATTGGTTTTACTAACTTTGATATTTTTGTTGAAAATACACATAATATATTTTGCGTAGCCGGTCGTAACAGTTTATTTCAGACAAGGAAAGTTATTTTGTTGGTAGTGTACAGGTGTAGTAGCGACTGACTTGGGTATAGAGGCGGCGGAGACGGCGGCCTGCCTGAGCGCGGCCTCCTCGAGGTACCGCTGCTCCATCTTGGCGCACTCCCCCTCCAGCGCCAGCAGCCGCTCGTCACGCTCGCGCACCTGCCGCCGCAGCTCAGCCTCGCCTCCACCGGCGCCGCTCGCTCCACCGCAGTTGCATTCACGCTTTCTATTAAACAATAATTGGGACTCTATACTGCTCGTCCTGGAGATCCAACCCAGGGTCTCTAACGGAGTAGTCGCACGTAGGTCCATTAGACTAATGAGACGGTCAGTTGTTATAGTAATTAGGATGTATATCTATAAATAGGTTAGATGACTGGTGTAGGATTCATTAATAACTACGAAATTTAAAATTTAAAAAGCCCCCAAAAATTGCATATCTCCACCGATTTTCATCAAGCATAGCTAAGAACACTCCCGACTACTTAATTCAACTTTAAAACAAAAAAAAAACAAAATCAAAATGGGTTCATCCGTTCAGGATTTTTGATGCCACAGAAAAACACAGACACGTCAAACTTATAACACCCCGTCGTTTTTGCGGCGCAGGTTAAAAAAGGGACGATGAAGATCTCTCTATTTTGTGCAAAATATAATTCGTATACAAGAATAATAATATAATTCGACAAGATTCTAAGTCGAAACGTGTCAGTATAGAATTTATATGACGCACATTAAGCTTGACGTCATCTCTCGGTATCGCTCTCTGCTATACTTTTTACGGTCAACTTATTTATGAGACCTCATAAGAAAATTGGCACATGGAACGAAGGAACATAGGATCGGCATCAGTACCGCAAACTTGCTAAAATTGAATCAAATGAAAACAATCTTATTATAACTACCTTAAGGTCTGTAATTCTTTCTCGAGCTGCGCGCGTAGTTTCCTCTCGGTATGCTCTCGCCTGTCGGACGCTTGCTGTATCGAGGCGAGCGCTCGTTGTAGACCCATCACTCGTTCCACGTAACCACTTGCATGACGACACTAACAGGACGAAACAAATATCAAGATGGTGGGTTTGACTAAAGCATTTAACCCCCGTCCTGTCTAAGGGTTCGAAAATGTACATTTAATATAAACATTCACACTGACGAGTATATCATCATGTACAGTCGTCACAACACTGCACGTCGTCGCAGCAACTGTCAAATTTCTCCAAATGGTTTTAAACCTTAAAATGTTGATGATTAAGTTCAAAATCGACTGAGAAAATTTGACATTTTGTAGTAACCTGATGTACTAGCGACCGTATATGTCATATTCTTTTTTTTTATCACATATAGGCTTACTACACTTGACCACAACTTGCCTGATATTAATCATCGAAGTGGTCTACGATGGAGCGCGCTTGCCTAGAAGATACCTTTTCAGTCTCGTCTTGAAGACACTCAAATTGTAGGTCTCAGGGAACAAAGATTCCGGTAGCGAGTTCCACAATAGAGCAGTACGCACTATATATATACATACATCAAGTACGTCGACTAGTAGATATGTGCACTGACCTCGTCCTCGAGGCGCACGACGTTGGCCTGTGCGTTGGTGAGCGCTGTGTCCAGTATGTCGATGTGAGTGCGCTGCTCCTGCAGCGTGGCGCGCTGTGCTGCCATCTCGATCTCTTGACGCTCCTTAGCGCACGCCAACTCCTTGTCTACGTACCACACCAAATTAATACTACCACAGAGACCGTGAAGTCAGAGACATTTAATACAGGCTATAGAAGGCACATAACATAATATACCATCACGCCTGCATTCCCCGAAGGGTTAGGCAGAGGTGTAGGTACTAATGTACACCCACATTTCGCCGGTATGTTCATGTCCCATGTAATAGGGGATGGGGCACAAATACAGACTCCGAGCAGCTACTGGGAATTTAATAGAAAAACCCAATAACACTGCTCGACCTGGAGACCGAACCCAGAACCTCAAGCGTAACAGTCGTGCTTAGGACCATAGACTAATGAGGCCGTCAAGGTACAGCACGAATAAAATCCTGATCTACTACTTGATACTCATTTCCGAATTCAGCCTGATAAAGAAAGACATCAAATGAAATTGTGATCAAAGATTTTGTACGTCTTGCAGAAGCAAGCTACATTTGGTAGAGATAGGATAAGAACCTTAGTTCTAACCTGTGTGAGTTAAAATAGGTTTTAAATAATGCTTTGGAAGTTGGTTTATACTTTGTCCATTAAGTGAACCGTTTTTTGACAGATGCCTTAGAACCAGCTCCGTTCCAGATTACGTAAAAGTTAACTTTGAAATGCGTAACAAAATAAATGTATTATCTACCTTATCTTATTCAATTATCTTAATTATGATTCCTTGCAGACAGTATAATACCATTAATGTAACGGATTTTCCAAAAAAAAAGATTATTGTTAAGCATATTAAATTTAGTTACATTCTACCGTGTCTAGTGATGCAATCGAATGTATTCGCTGCAATCATTTTGAACATTAAATCAGTATCGGAAAATGGCATCCACTCTAATATCAATAAAATATAAATTAAACAATCTTTTTGAAAATAAATGTATGGAAAATGAATATTATACAAAAAATAATACAATCAGATGAATATTACACATATTTATTTATTATTGGTCGTCGTTGCACCATTTTCGATTCGATAACCTAACAATCGATAATCACTACTAGACAGTAATCAAAGTGTCAATAATCGGGTCGATAATCGCATTGTTACGTTCCTGCAATCACTAGTTCCATCTGTCAAAAAACGGTTCTCATAATGGACAAAGTATAAGTATCTTACTTTGGGTTATGAGTTGTGCGATCAACATCTCTCTGCTCTGCAACTCCTTGCGTAATGCCTCAGCATTGCTGTCGTTTTCTGTTCGAACGCCTTGTGACAGCAACTCCACCTAAGAAGCATTGCTTATTAATCATTTAGTTTAGTTCCGCAAGCATGAATTAAATTTCTACAATGGTGATGTTTTGATGATAGGGTTCAGATTCTCTTGCAAGGAATTCATTCCTTCTCGTTTTCTTCTTTTACCATCTTTTTCCTTAAGTAACGCATCTGTAACCCTTTTGGTATTGCAGATGTCCATGGGCGGTGACGACTACTTTCCATCAGATAACTTGTCTGCTCGTTTGCCTAAAAAAAAAGGTTAAAAGAATGTGCTGAGATGCAGTGGCGTTGCGTAGCGTGCCTTGAAGGGTTGGATGACGGGTGGGGCCCTGTATCACAATTAGTTGGGGGGCCCAAATGAAGGGTAAAGATATTTAGCTTTTTTTATAAACTCTGCCTTTTCTGTTTACTTTCGTATGACAGTTTTTATTAACCCGCGATTCAAAAACGACGGGGTGTTATAAGTTTGACGTGTCTGTGTTTGTCTGTAGCATCGTAGCTCCCGAACGGATGGACCGATTTGGATTTCGTTTTTTTGTTTGAAAGGTGATATAGTCGGGAGCTATGTTTGATAAAAAATCGGTCAAGATATAAAGCAATTGGGTTTTTAAAAGAAAATTTAGTTTTTTTTTTCGGGAGCACGAGATGAAGTGACATTGTGGATAACATTTTACAAATTTTTGCTTACATACGTTAGAGGCCCCTGTAGCCCTGGGGCCTGATTCGGCGGTAGCTACGGCCCTGCTGAGGTGTGGTGAGGTGTGACGTAATACCTGTTGGTTGAGCGCGCGGTTGAGTTCGTGCAGGCGGCGGCAGTCAGCCTGCAGGCGCACGCGCGCGGCCCGCTCCAGGCGCTCGCGCCGCTCACACGACCCCACCAGCTCCTCGTGCGCAGTGCGAACCTTCTCCACTTCCTCTTCCAGCTAATACATATTAATACCATACATATTATAGACTAGACTTAACTGTCATTTTATTATGACCTCTAAGGATGTTTTAAGCATTTTAATTTTATTGTAGACAGAGATTTTACTATATCGGCTTGTGACGTCACAATCCGATTTGCCATACAATTTCTATACAAACACTGTTTTGCGGAAAAGGGACAAAGTATCCCCTCTCAATCCCCACCACAAATTTTAACAGCTTATTTTAGAACTTTTTTAAATGATTCAAATTATTTATTCAGTAGTCCTATATTTAATTTTATTTTACTGTGTGTAAATTATTACTGTGTATAAATTTTTATGTGCTTATAATATCGTGGTTCTTTACAGGCTTTGCAAATTTGAGGGATAAAAACATGGCAAAAAAGAACTCAGAAATCAGAATAATTAAATATCAATGCGATCGCCGTATTAATTTAATTTTATTGTATCAGCATTATTGTAAGTCAAGGGACATTTTGCTACTTGGAATTTTATCGATCGATTTTAGATATAGTGATGCCAGATTATATCCTAGAAAACATCCTCAAATCAAGGAGGATGGAAATTTAACAAATACAGCAGATCCTCTTTACTAAGGAAACTCACCTTATTAGTTTTAGAGACTCGTTCGCAAGCGTCAGCAAGCTGTCTCTTGAGCTGGTGGTTCTCAGCGGCGAGCGCGTCCAGCACAGCGGTGAATGCGTCGTCAGGCTCGTCCCCGTCCCCCTCCCCGCCGCTGCACCACCCACTAGACTCCGACCCACCAGGCACTGCACGCACACCCACACTACGTACCAACAACAATGCCTTATTTTAACTTTACACAAAATTGACTTCATTAAATATTACTCATACTTATTAGTCATTTTGACTTTTGTCAGTCACTAGACTGCCTCGTTAGTCTAGTGGTCCCAAGCGCGACTGCTACGCAAGAGGTCCTGGGTTCGATTCCCAGGTCGAGCAAAGTGTTATTGGGTTTATCTGTGAAATTCCCAGTAGCAGTTCGGAGTCAGGATTTGTGCCCGGTTAATGACAATAGGCTCGCCCCCTATTACATGGGACCTAAAACATACCGGCGAAATGTGGGTGTACATTAGTACACCTCTGCCTAACCCTTCGGGGAATACAGGCGTGATGGTATGTATGTATGTATTATTAGTCATTTTGAGCCTTGCACGGTTAGCGATTAGCTCGCCCAATTAGCTACGATGAGCCCTCTTCCACCTAGAATCCTTTGGAACAGGAATTTCAAGGTCAGCATTGGAGGCAAAGATAGGGATTGGCATAGTGTATTAAACTTGTAACCTATTTCTATCTTACTCATTTCACGCCTACCCATTTTGAGATCAGTAAAATGTTATTATAAGAAATATGCCTGCCTAAGGCCGAATTATTCTTTCTCTAGAACAATCAATATTATATTTTTGAAAAAACAATATAATAATGTAAGGCAATATCATTGGGCATTGGACTAACTGTAAAGTAAGTCATGTTTATGGGGGTTTCATTGTCGGCTTAAGACGTAACAATGTGAAAGAGAATTTAGACATCACAGACAATGTTCTTGGTAGTTAAATTGACAAAAGCGTCCAGTGTACTTAGGTCTGGAAGGACGAAGGTTCGTACCCTGCCGGAGGCTCATTTATTCTACCACTAGAAAAATCATCTTTCTCGAAATATGTTCAGTATAATTGTCTACTGGATAAAGTTTACCTTGTAAGATCAGGCTGTGACCTCGACAGGTTGAGTTTCTCCTTGCTAAGCTTAGCTTTGGAGCATTTGCCCTTAGCTTTCCTAGAGTCGTCGCGGGGAGGGGCGGGGGCGCGGGGCGATGACGGCGGCGTGGGACCGCGGGGCGTCGGCGACTGCGCCACTTCCTTAGCCAGGTGCTTCAGAACCGATGATTGATTCAGAAAGTCATCAGGGATTTCTGTTATTTCCTATATGAAAATAAAATGAAGTGATTGGATGTTTTTATTATAAGAATGAAACGGGGTCTATGATATGCGACGGGCCATGGTTACGGGCCATGGTTCATTCAATAAACATCTTTCTGTTTTAGGTATTACAGACAGCCCACTATGCAGAGCCTGCCTGGGGGCCGACGAGACAGCGGCCCACGTACTCCTGCACTGTCCTGGTGTCGCCACATACAGGGCAAAGTACCTCGGCAACCCGAGTACTCTTCGAGAGGCCGTAAGCAACATTGGGCGCTTGTCGGCCTTTCTCAAGGAGTTGGGGTGATTCGATTAAAAGACTCAATATCGTCCCATCCACACGCAAAATACGCGCCTAGTCGTGGAGTTGCGGAAAAAAGCCCGCTATACCATACCATGATATGCAATTAGTCATCATCATCATCAACCCTTATATTGTCCCACTGCTTGGCACAGGTCTCCTCTAAGAACAAGAGGGATTAGGGTGTAGTCCACCACGATAGCCTACTGTGGGTTGGCAGACTTTACACGCCATTGAGATAATCTCTCAGCCATGCAGAATTCCTCACGATGTTTTCCTTCACCGTTTAAGCGTGTGATAATCACTGCATGCAATTAGTCATTCAGTTGCTTCTCTACTCTAGGTTATAAATTATGAAGTTTCATTCCACCATACCTGAACTCCATGGTCCGGTGGACTGGTGTAAATCCTCTGGCCTCCGATATCAATGTAGTTTGCAGTTGTGATCACATTTTGTTCCTTATGCATTTTGGGCACAGGTATCCCACTAGGTTTCTTTACACCTTCATTCTTTTTCAGAGTGTGGTAAGGTGATGACTGTGTGGTTGTATGTTTCACTTCACTATTTGTCCTTTCATGTTCCCTGATGAAAATAGAACTTATAAAATATTATCAAATTGATAACCAAATTAATAGATTTCGTTTGCTTATTTTTCGTGTTTTAAGCGCTACTGCTACGTAAGAGGTTGACTCCCAGGTTGAGCAGCGTTTTTCTATAAAATCACAGTTACAGCTGTTTGGATTTATACCTGGTTAATAGCAATAGGCTCGCCTGCTATTACATTAGACCTAAACATACTGGCAAACTGTGGGTGTACTTTAGAATACCCCTGCCTTAATCCCTTTGGTCAATACAGGCTTGATGGTTTGATGTGTTTATTATTTTAGTAATAGTAAATAGAAATTTTTTTCATCATCATCAGCATCAGCCCGTATTCGTCCATCATATTTTTTTCATGTCATGCATAATTCAGACACGTGAAAGTTATCGCCATGCTGAAATAGGGGGCTTGTCTCCATCAGTAAATTATTAAATTACCTGTAGAAGAATGGATGAGAGGCACATAGATACTCAAAGTCTGGTCTGTTGGACATAATAATAATAAATGCTTCTTGTTAAGTTTGTAATTTGCCTATGTTAATCAACAAGTTGTAATACACCTTTTTGAAGTGCAAATGTTCACAAATATAAGGTTATGAATATAACTATGCAAATGAGACTTATGTCAGTAAGAAACATGTAGCAATCGGTGCATAGTGATAATTTTGAGATGAACACTCACCTAATAGGTGTAGGTCTTGGGGGCCAAGAGTCATCCTGGTTGTGTATGATAAGGGTATTGTATGATGAAGATGACACATCCAAAGAGCTTCTGTTACTGTTGCCACCACCCACTGAGTCTTTGAGGGAGTTACGGTTACTGCCAGTCACACTCTCCTAAAACAAAAATATCAGTCACTGCGCTTAGTACAAGGTTACAAGAAAATATGACATTCAACATCATATAGTGAAATCGACGATCGGCGTCAACATTTCCTATCTGACATCCTCTGAGAAGAAACATCGAAACAAACTCAGAGAATCATGGTCTCTTTTAAAGTCCAGACAATAGTGATAAAATAGGTTACTTGGTTAAATAATTTGGTGTGTGCATGGTCCAATAATTATTCAGTATTAGCTGAACTCACTGTATGGAAAGTTTATGCAATGGAAAGTGACCTCATACTAGTATCCTATAGCTTGCTGTGTAGTTGGTTCTCACTGAAGGATAAAAATATAAAACCTATTTGCAGTAAACTTTTTTTATAGATAAGTTATTATTTCTTAATAAGTCAAAGTATATTTATGTTACCTTGAGAGAATTTCGGTTGTTGTTATTCGACTGAGTTTGGTTCTCTTGCCCCTGTGGCTCCACTCTGGCTGTGTGTCGCACAACATACCGCTCTTCTCGTGACAGGTTCTCATTAGATGTCGACACATCAGTTTCACTGCCAGACAGACTTTGAGGAAAGCCACTTGGCACTAAACAGAAAACATATTGTTTATCATCATGGGAAATATATTCCTCCATTCCTTTTTTAATAAGATATATCATATTTAAAAAGAATACTGAGATTTGCTTATTTAAACCATATCTTTGATTAAAATACATATAAGATCAGTCAGCAATTGTAACAATGTGTATCATCTGGGGTGATGAAATCTGCATGTTTAAAACTATAAGCTAAAAGCATAAACATGCCTACACTACAATTTTAGTTTTAATTTACATTTAAAAAGTAATATACTTGAAAATGTTGTCACTTATACTATGTATAAAGTAAAAAGCATTCACAAAACAAACAAGGACATTATAATATGTCTCTGATTCATAACATTATGTGTGTAAACTAATGATGTTTTCTCCACAAATTATGGCAATTTACTTACCAGTTTGTTTCTGTGTCCTCTGGATGTTGTTAGAGAAGGACAGGAACCTTCCCGTCGGTCGCATGGACCCCATATTTGCTATCGTAATGGCCTTATAGATTTCAACATGAAACCATTTCACACCACACCAACTACACACGCACACTCCTGAATATTATGCGTATAGCATCTGGAAGTAAGATAAGTTACTCATGTTTATTGATACTGATGCCCCGCGTGGAAATAGAATACAATAAAAATCACAAGGTATTGAGGATGCGTCGAGTTCCGACATATGTAGTCATTATCTACGGAAAAAATAGAAGAAGAATAGTCACATCTTCTATTCCACAAAAAGCTGACACAACATCACTTACAGCGGACAAGGAGTTAATAACAGATGGAAATAAACGAATATTAATTTTGCACAAGGAAGCAAATACACTTTAGGTGATTGATAGATTTTTTTTAGGTTTGATTTGATAGATGGGGTCAGCTGTCAAAGTAATATTTTTTTTGGCATGGCTTCAGAGGCTTTTGTACAAGCATCTGCTGGCTACAACACAAAAAACAGAGATTCTTCAATTCGATTGCCACGATTTGAATAAAACATATTTTTGTCTATAGTCTATACGTTTGCATTGCGAGGTCAGGCGATACTGGATTTGTAATAGCTTGATGCTCAGGATTATTAGTCTGAGGCTTGATGTGTAGCCGTGCGTACAATGCAAATTATTTATGAAAGGCCAAAATAATCAAAATATATTAATTTCGCGCCCAAGACTAAACGATCAATGTTCTTCTTCTTCGTGTTGAGGGTACTATTTTTATATATTTTTTATCCAAGGCCTTAAAACATAATTAATTATATTTAAAAAAAGGAATTAGAATATCATGTCACGTCAAGTGTAATGTCTAATCTGACTTTACCTGACTGATCTGATCATCTGTTAACTCATCTGTCAAAAAATTGTCAAAGGCAAATCAAAAAGTACAAAATAAATAATTTAATAAAAAAATCAAAAATAATTCTAGGTACTTACTTTACAGCAAAATTTCCAAGAATACTCAAAGTTTAAAACGTAAATTAGAAACACATCTCTAAAGATAACATACTTTTCCTCAAAATGTTATCACGGATAATCCGTCGGTTTCTTCCGTCAGCTTTTCAGGTACCGAAGGCGGCGGGAATTACAAATTTAAAAAAATATATTAACCGCAGTCGTAAGTACTGTTTCCTAAAGTTCTTATTAAACTATTGGTCATAGAGTAGCCTTAGGGGCAGAGTAAACTATTCTTACAAATGGATTTTGGTCTGTACAACAATACAATGAAAGTTACTTTTACCATCACGCTTTTATTACCTTCAGTTAGGCCGTAGTTTACTCATTCTCACAGTTCACCAGTATACTTAGGTCCCATGTAATAGGGAGCCAGCTTATTGCCATTATTTGGGGACAAAACTCAGCTCCTGAGTTGCTACCTATAATTTCATAGACAAACTCAATAACATTGCTTGACCTAGGAGTTTGAACCCGGGTCCTCTAACATAGCAGTTGCGCTTAGGACCACTAGACCAACGAGGCAGTTTTGAAATAGGAACAATAAGTTAACCGGTTAGTTCAGTTTTTTTTTATGAATAAATGTTATAACTTTCAGATGATATTGCACCATCTCACATTCCCATAACTAACTCTGTGCGGTTATACTCTGCGCAAGTCAATCTTGAAGAGTTAATAGTAGACTATGACCAAGTTAAAAAAGCAACAGCAAATGCTAGCACTTTGATAATTGATGTGAGAGAACCCAATGAGGTCAAGGAGCATGGCAAGATACCAAACAGTATCAACATCCCATGTAAGTGACATTCTAATAAAGTCCTAGCAGTTCATCATGTAATACTTTAATATAGCAAATAGAATAGTGGTCTTTAAAATTGCATAAATTCGATGCAATTTCAAGGGGACCTTTGAGATATTCTAGTGTCCTTAATTCAGATGCCTGCATCAGTCTGGTAATCAAAACAATAGATTTTGCATTCTGTCTATAATATGGGACTTGATGTGTAGAACATAGTTTTCGTCCATGAACCGTTATTTTGACCTCAGTAAAATCTGCTCTGTATAATAATGTAGGCATCTCTAGTAAACTTACAAAAATATATTTTATACCAGAACAACAACAAATTACAGATATAACTAGAGGTACCTACGATGGAAAATTATTGTTATCAATGGCAGTGGGATGTTATCAGTGTAATGTCTTTGTTATAGATTCTATATAAAAGGTAGGTACCTAACTTAACACTTAGCATTGGTGTCAATTCATTCACTTGAAACAACTGTTTTTCTATTGTATCTGCTAATCGATCCTTGATAAGTTTAGCATAGGACTGATTGATGCTGGCTGTCTGATGGAGAATCTTCAAAGGCTTCCCTGCTGTAGCTACATTGGAATGTTTTTCAACAAAAAGTTCCTCAATTTTTATCATAAAAATTAAAACTTAATGCAGTGGGCAACGTGACACCAGTATTGGGGACAATGCCTGACAAAGAATTCCAAGAACTTTACAAAAGACCCAAGCCTGCTGATGATACTGAGATTATATTCTATTGTATGATTGGCAAAAGATCTGGAAAGGCACAACAAAATGCTGTCAATTTAGGATTTAAAAAGTAAGTTTTTCTCAGGTTTGTACTAGTGCAAAATCTAATTACATAAAAGTAAAATCAATCCATAATTTATTGCCTATAGGGATATGAAGATTTTGATCTACTTTTGATTAGGCGATTTTTTTTTAGAAAACGGTTGATAGTCTCAGTGAGAATGTAAGCAAAATAAATAATTGTTTTGCTATGATGATCCATTAGTACTTTTTAATTATTTATCTTAAGGTTGTTGCTGGTTATATTTTGAAAACCTTTACAAGATTTTGTCTAATGATATTTATTGTTGATATTGATGTCTGCTATCATATTTTTACGTTTTTATGAGTGGCCACTACTAGTCTCGCGCATTGCTATGTTTATCAATAATTTATTTGGTGAGTGACAGTTTAAACTTATGTATGGATTATAATTAAATTAATTTCTTTTTGTAGCGTTAAGAATTATCTTGGCAGTTGGACTGACTGGGCCATCAAATCCCAATAAGAAAAAAATACCTTACATTATTTTGGAAGCCTTGTATTATGTTGTCAATAACATTTTGTTTTATAGTTTTGGTGTTGTAAATCCCTTGTGATAATATGTTATTAATTCTTGCACACAATAAATGAATATGGTTCTTATTAACTACTTTTGATACCTACTTACTACCATAGTGTGCTTAGCTATCTACCATCATAACCATTCAACCTCTGGATATTTGCAAGAATCTTATAATAAGAAATAGAGATAATAGCACCATTTATTACACATTTTGTTACAAACATAAATGTAACACTACAGTGGACCAACCACAGGGAAACATCACAATTTGCGTCTGCTTGACCAATCTGTCCAGCTTCCCAGATATGTTTTGGAACTGAAATTATAAAACAAATAAAAAATAAACTCCCTGCCAAACTGCCAATTCTTATTCAAATAATTGGCATAGTATAGCCATAACACAGACACTACAAATGACGAAGCTGATTTGTTCAATTTTTTTTTGTTATCGTGAATAAATTCAGATGTGCACAGGTATTTAGACTAAACTGCAATTTTGTAGTTTTGGAAATTGAACCTGGGATCTAGCAGTCATTATGCCTGTGATTATGAGACCTGTGAGGCCTTTACTATATAAGATAGTGTAGTTTCATTATCAGGTAAACATACTTGCAGTAGCCCAATTTCAAAGCCTTATCCAGGGCCTCAGAAGACCGTCTTCCACTTTGGCAGTAGAAGATAAGCTCATCTGAACAAGACGGTTTTTCACGATGGAACTGACGCCTAAAATCTTCATGGGACATGCACACCAATGCATCGTGCACTACATCCACTGTAACAGCATTAAATAATAGTGAATAGTTAATTTAATTAGCACTGCTACAGATAAGCTGCCTGTATCCATACAAAACAGTTTACTCAGACAACAAAACCAGTAATAAGTAAAGAATGTTTGAGGAAAAATAAAAACAATGTATTATATTATAATATAAACTCTTAATGGCCTGGCTATCATTTAGCTAGAAGGTTTGTGCATTGGCACAGAACAACTAATATGTCAGTGGGTAAAAATCAATACTTTACATGGTATGTTAATGCTGGATGGTATCATCCCAGTACATTGAACTTCTTCAGGATTCCGGACATCAATAATCACCTTCTGAGGCTGATGAATGACCTTCAGCATGTCATCATAGCTCAGCACTCTTTTAGGATCCACCATACTTTTATAATCCTTATCTTTTGATGAAAAATATCTCTTGGATGATGTAACTCTGTAACTCTGACACTGTGACTCTGTAATAAATTACAAACCGACATAAATATAAGTATATAATTTGAAGTGACACTATGGCTACTCACTACCTATAATAATAATATTTTATGTCAACATACAGATACTCTTTCCTTACATGTCATTTTTTGTCTACTTACAATTCACAACAGTATGCAATCAAGATTTAATCAAAATTAAAATTTACAACTCAACACAAATTAGCACTAACAGTTTATAGTCTGTTAAATTACCTAGTTGAAACTGTCCTTACAAAGCCAACTGTTAAAGTAATATACAAAGCCTGTAAGTATCAGCTACCACACAATATTACTTGATATTTAAAGAATGCACTTGTTTAAATAGGTACATAAATGACAAACACTACACAAGTATATGAAAACTTATTGGCCAGACTACACCATAACTCACTGCAATAACTTAATGTAACTGATCATAAATTACAATAAAATCATAGGTGCAAGTGCTATTTGCAAGAGCACTGAGTGTTATATGATGTATTGTTCAACGAAACTCATGATAATCAATCAATAACACAAAGAGCATTCATGCATTATATTGAATGAATACAAGAGTGATGAAGTAATCATAATTTTAAAATAATATACACATATTTCTGTAGCTCCGGCCAAGTACGTACGTAACTTCGCCACATTTTGAGACAATATTGATGCTGTACGCGCTGTACGTAATAAAAACATCGTTATATATCGTTATCGTTATATTAAGATCATGTACAAGTTACAATTTATATTTTTATTCGTGAGTTTACTCAACCACATACCCAAAACAGCATCAAAAAGAAAAAACGTTTTAAAATTGAACTTGTAATTTATAAAGCTTTTTTGTATTTTCGCGACATTTTGACATGTGTGTGTGACAGAACTGACAGACGTGACAGTTTATCTTATCATTTAATCTTACCCGTCAAGTGTCGCGCATGCATCCGTGTTATGGAGGGTAGAATAAGAATAAGAAGAAAGGAGGACCGTCTTGTATGGGGGATTAGTCGAAAAAGTGTCCACTTGTATACAGCAAATTATAGTTCGAACACTCACCGAACTAGCGCTAGTGTAGCAAGTGGAAATGATATGAATGTAGATTTCTCTTGACTTCTATATTTAAGAAATATGCAGTATTTAAAATCTCAACTATTTACGTCATCATCATCATCATCCACAGCCTGTTTTCACCCACTGCTGGGTATAGGCCTCCCTAAGTTTGTGCCATCCACCACGGTCCCATGCCACTCTCATCCAAGTACGCCCAACGACGTAAGATATGTCGTCAACCCATCTTGCTGCTGGACGCCCGACACTCCTACTGCCCTCCCTCGGCCACCATTCTGTCGTTACCTTACTCCACCTGTCGTCACTCCGTCTCGCCAAGTGTCCTGCCCACCTCCACTTTAGTTCCATGATCCTTCTTCCAACGTCCTGAACCTTAGTTCGTTTCCGGATCTCGATGTTTGGAACACGGTCACTTAGTTTGATGCCGAGCATGGCCCGCTCCATGGCTCTCTGTGCAACTCTCATTTTGTACACAGCCTCCTTAGTAAGCGTCCATGTCTCTGCACCATAAGTCATGGTGGGCAGAACACATTGGTTGTATAAGCGGGTCTTTAGACACTGTGGAATATTGACTGCTTTAAGGATGTCTTCTAATTTGCCAAACGCAGCCCAGCCAAGCTGTATTCTTCGGGACACCTCCCCCTTCTGATGCTCCTTCCCAAAGGAAACATCATGTCCTAGATAAACATACTGGTCAACTCTCTCCAGCACTTCACCTCCAAGCATAACAGATGGAGTCATAGCACTGGAGATATTAGCCATGATCTTCGTCTTGGACATGTTCATTTTGAGTCCCACTCTTAAGGAAGCATTAAAAAGGTCTTGCACCATTTTTTGGAGGTCCTCAAATGTATCGGAAAAAAGTACTAGATCATCTGCAAATCTTAGATGAGACAAGTAGGCACCATTGATGTTAATACCAGATGTTTCCCAATCTAGCGTTTTTATGACATCTTCCAAAACCGCCGTAAAAAGTTTGGGACAAATGATGTCCCCTTGTCTCACCCCTCGCTGGATAGGTACGAGATTGGTGAGAGTGTGTAATCGTACTTGAAGTGTCGCTGAGGTATACAGTTCTCGGAGCACATTCACATACCGGGAATCAATACAACAGCGGTGGAGAGCATTAAATACGGCCCAATGTTCGACGCTATCGAATGCCTTCTCATAGTCAATGAAGGCCATTTACGTAGTCAACTGTTATTTTGTAAATAATAACCTATGAACCTCCTGAAATAAAAATAAATATTTTTTTAAAATTCTTCCACTTGCTACTACAGCGCCACCTTAATTTGCTCCCTTTCAATGGACACTTAATACACTTAGATGGTCCTCCTTATATTCTACCCTCCATAATCCGTGTGTACACACGACTACAGGTCAACCTATAAATCCAGTTTAGCCTCTAAGGCTAAAGCGTCAGGGTTGGACGCGAAATTAATTTTTTTCTTGGTTTTGGGCAATTTTTTCGGCTATATCACATTCTGTACGTGGCAGTAGAAATTGCGTCATCAAAAATAACTTATTCACAATTTTATTGAGTACTAGCTTTCCGCCCGCAGCTTCGCTCGCGTGGACAACACCATTTTGACTGTTTGTTTTTTTTTTATTCTGGCGGGATATTGTAAATTATCTAAAATTAAGACCAAATAATTTGCTCCACTATATTATTTTATTGAAATATAAAAATAACATGTAATTTTTTTATTCATTCATTCATGTCCCTCTTCGAGCAACACGGATAGGGAGAAGCCATCTGTAGCGTTCCCCTCTGCCAAAGTACAAGCCCAAATGGGCATATGCCCATATATAAAACCAGACTGCCGCTCGGATTTTTAACTAAACCAAGTCCAGTCGCGCGAGTGAACACAGCGGTCCTCATAATGCCAAATTGTTCGGTTTTCTGCTGCCAAAAGAGGTCTAGAACATCAAATCTACTAAAAGATGGTATTACATTTCACATGTAAATAAATCTTTACCGTATTTTTCTATTTAATTACATTTAGACACCAAATTCGTGTATTCTATTTTAAATTATTATCAGATTTGTGTACCAACATCGAGTCCGATCGCCCGTACAAAATACGGATCGGTCGAGACATAAATCCGAAATCTTGCCGATGAACAATTTAGGGAGGTTACCTTTAACGTTGAGCCAAACGCGTAAGCGCCATGCATTTTACGGCGCTTTCGACCTTTCTTATTAGCGAGAGCCTTAACTTAAAAAGCGTTTTGTTATGTTTTTTCGTCTGGTTAGACGGCTATTTGCTGTTTCAGCGCTGTGCAAGGCTTGTTGGTATTGTTTAATTTTGTATGTGTTAGTTATTAGTATCGTCATTACATTCGTAACTGCGTTTGTGTGCACATTTCCCCCCGCAAGAAATGGCAAAACTATTTGGTCGGTAATATATCGCTACGGCTACTCCCTACCGTGTTGCTCGAAGATGTCCCTTTAGCTATAGCGAGGGTTTATCATTCTGGAGGCCTCGTAGGGTCGATTTACATGAGGAGGTACAAATAGCGGAAGACCACTTTGCTCTCAATTCTTCTCATTAAAATTGCACTTCTTTGTATACCACATTGGTTTTTCTGTCTGGTATCAAAATGACCAGACTGCTATTAATACTGATTCAGTAACAGGCAAGGTAGAATTTCCCGTGTGAGAAGCAATATTCCCTTAAATCTATGCCTGCCACCCTTAACGTAACATCGTTCTTAAAAACATAGTTGGAGGGTATCAATGGTATTCGAGTTATATAAACTGAATCCCCCCGAGCACATCCAGTAATCACAGTGACCTTTTTAATAGTTTTATGCAATGCTGATACTCAGTCTAGTTCCGTTACATAGCATAAGTGGTTTAAGGAGACGCATCAGAATTACAAGTGTCCCAAGGATGGTTAACACTGTTAAGGAACTCCAAAGAATAGTAAAGACGCATCGCGCTCGTATTTCTTTTTAAATATAATCATTATGTTGGGCCATAGGTATGACGATGTTAAGGATGCTCTGGGGGTCTACTCGTAAAATCGATAATCGATATGTCGTGACATTTGTCGCGTCGAATCCTATGTTCCTTAGTTACATCGATCGTTTCGATTGTCGTAACGATGAGAGAACGAATGTTACAAAATTCGACAATATCGAACGTAACCCTACTCTAAGGTGTAGATGTCAGTAACGAACATTCGAATTTGACAACGACCAAAACGTACATTTTACGATAATCTCAACGATACCTCCTAGGACGTCATCGGCATTATCGTTTTGATTTTCGCTTGTGATTTTTGGTGACTGTGCAGTTCACTTTCTTGTATTTCATCTTTTGACATCGACTGCTCCCTCAACACGTAGTAGACATTCGTTTAAGACCTAAAATTAACGGATTTTGCTAATTTGCATAGTGATTGACATTGTATCAAAATAAAATTTAATTTAAATCAAGAGCACTAAGGAGTTTTGATATTAACTTTGAAGAAAATCACCCACAAAATAACTTTCTACCCCCTTTATCTCTGTTAGGGGATGAATTTCAATGAAATATGAAACACGTCTTCCATCAATTCTGTTAAAGAATGATTATGCAAAATTTGAAGTAGATTGACCAAGGAATCACGCTGTCCCATACAAACTTTGGCCCCCGTTTTTCACACCCTTAGGGGTAGAATTTCGGAAAATCTTTTCTTAACGAATGCCCCCGTCATACAAAGAACACATCAACACACCCTCCAATTTTCAGACCTCTACGATCAGCGGTTTAGGCTGTGCGTTGTTCCGTCAGTCAGTCATTAAAACTTTATAGATTATGTTTGATAGATTAAAACTTTTGTTGCTAAGGCTAAAGCGTACCACTGGACATTGGCAAAATGGACAAACCGTGCGAAGCCATTAAAACAAGAAAAAAAAGGCTAAAGCGTCAGCCTTGGGCGCGAAATTCAATTTTTTCTTGGTTTTTTTATCAAAATAAAAATTGAATTTGCGCCCAAGGCAGACGCTTTAGTCTTAAATATGGAGGGTACCTCTACCCTCCACTATTCTTAAATTAGTTTTTCTGATGGCAAATATTTTAGTAAGCAATTTAGTTTTGACAGTCATAGTGTTGTACCAAAAGCAAATTTAATTGATATATCTCGATTGGTACACACGGCTACAGGTCAACCTATAAAAATCCAGTATAAGATGATCTCGCTTTGTACAGACTTCCCACATAATAGGAAACCTGCACAAACTGGTTTTGTATAGCTTGATGTGTTGCCGTGCGTACAAATCGAATAAACCGCACCGCAAGTAACTTTTTTTTCTTTTAGCCATTGTGGGTTTAAAGAACTACCCTAAATTCTACCAAGTACGTACCTACTCTTTTTCTGAGCCGCCTCCTCCTTTCTGAACTACTCTCACACACAGTACCGTTAAAACCGTTTTCGACAAACGAGTAGAATTTTTTACATTTTCATGGATTTCACGTGTTTTTAGGGTTCCGTAACCAAAGGTTAAAAACGGGACCCTATTACTAAGACTCCGCTGTCCGTCTGTCACCAGGCTCTATCTCATGAACCGTGGTGGCTAGACAGTTGAAATTTCCACAGATGATGTATTTCTGTTGCCGCTTTAACAACAAATACTGAAAAAACCGGTCAAGTGCGAGTCGGACTCGCGCACGGAGTGTTCTCGTTCAAACCAATTTTCGGTGGAAGTTTACGTAATGGTAATGTACATCATATATTTTTTTTAGTTTTATCGTTCTCTTACTTTAGAAGTTACAGGAGGGTCCACACCCATCTACCGCATTCCAAACTGAATAGTTTGCGCGAGAGACACTTTTCTTGCGCAAACTATTCAGTTTAGAAAAAAAATATATTCGAAATCTCAATATAATTTTTGAAGACCTATCCATAGATACTCTACACGTATGGGTTTGATGAAAAAAAAAATTAAGTTTCAGTTCTAGGGGGAATCCCCAAAATATGTTGTATTTTTCTTTCTATTATTGTGTGAAAATTTTAATGCGGTTCGTAGAATATACCTACTTACCAAGTTTCAACAGCATAGTTATTATAGTTTCGGAAAAAAGTAGCTGTAACATACGGACGTACAGACAGACAGACAGACATAACGAATCTGGGTTGCGTTTTTTGCCATTTGGCTACGGACCCCTAAGAACAGAATAAAATAAGTGTTTAAGGGGGCTCCCATACAACAAACGTGCCTTTTTTGCTCGATATTGATAACGGCAACTCTGGTAGACGCTTGAAAATTTTGTTATTTATTTACTTTAAAAATAAATGTTTTAAATAAAATGCAATAACAAATATTTAAGGGGGGCTCCCATACAACATACATGATTTTTATAGATAACGGTATGGAACCCTTCATGCGCGAGTCCGACTAGTACTTGGCGATTTTTTTAATTGATTAATTGGACTGTCTACTTCCGTGTATATATTGTAAATTTCTTCCCATTGGTTCTGAAGACATACCTATTACAAAATGCTTATAACGCCTGTTTTGTTTTCGCACAGATCAGAGATAAATGAGGATTGAAAAAAAAAAATTAGACATTCATGCAAAAAGTACTGCAATAATACTCATTGCATTATTTTATTGTATTACAAAAATATCTAACAGATCGTTCTGCTTGTGATACGGCACCTGTAATATCTTTAATATACTTACATAATTCAGTCTTCTTAATTAAAGTGATGTTAAAAGTAGTGGTGTATAACTTATAAATATTAGTACATTGGAGCATAACTTTAACTTTACAATAATAATCGTAAAAGACTTAGAAAATAAGATAACACAGGTGTTTAATTTTAATTACAATTATTTTGGTAAGTATGGGAAATACAGTTGCTCAAGAGTATTTTTTCTATGTTTATGATAGTCTACTATTCTAATGAAATATACTTAGGTACACAAATTGTGTCTTTTCTTGAATCAAATACAGGCTGCCTCATTGCTCGAGTAAACGAAAACACACTTGCGAAGAGCTTTTTTCGAACTATCTCAGAAAAAAATCTGGATGAAGAGTAATTGTAAAATTGTCCCTTCATGGAATAGAGATATGTAAGCGTCTTAATTTCAACTCCGAATTCATTACTAAACACGCCTATGTAAGTCATAACATATTTTGTATCATTAAATTTTTTTAACTGCTTTTTAGGCAAAATAACTATGCGTTTCTGAAGTTACCCGCTCAGAACACAGTTATAGTTACTTGAATGGGTGATTTTGTGAATAAATATCAAGTTATTAAAGACAATAGTCACAAATGCGAATTTATTTCTGTACACTTTGCTCGTAAAAATTACCACTGCACAGGTAGTGTACAACTTCAGATACACATAATTATTTGGTTTAACTTTAATCTACTGAAATATTGATATTTGGATGAAAAGATTTCATGTCTTTTAACTTAAATGTGAAATTAATTGTTTTCTGCTTAAAAAAGTCAATATCTAATGCACCCTAATTTTCTGCCAGTTTTTCAAAGTACTTTTTCTTTTCATCTGGGTTTGGTATAATCTGTAAATAAAAAAGAATTATTTTGTTTTTATTTAAAGAAAGATAATCTTAACATTAATCTATTCATTATCAGTTAATTAAGCACTTGATACTCACCGTATCTTGACCCGGTTTCCAGCCAGCTGGACATACCTCACCATGCTTATCTGTATATTGGAATGCTTGCACTAGCCTCAAAGTTTCATCAACTGATCGTCCCACAGGTAAATCATTCATTGTGATCTGTCTCAATACACCTTTATCATCAATTATGAATAATCCTCTGAGAGTATGGCCTACATCTTCTAGATATACACCGTAATCTTTCGCAATGGAATGAGTCAAATCACTCAACAGAGGAATATTAATTTTTCCTAGACCTCCTTCTTTGCGTGGAGTGTTTATCCAGGCAAGATGTGTAAAATGAGAATCAACAGAACATGCTACTACTTCTGTATTAATTTTTCTGAATTCATCCACTCTCTCGGAAAACGCAAGTATCTCTGTTGGGCAAACAAATGTGCTGAAACAAATAAAGTAATTAAATTTGCCATGGTTCATATCATACAGTTTTTAATTTAGCAGTAAAGCATTGTATGTATGTCACTTTTATCAAAATAATGATAAAAAAATAATCTGTTAATTATTAGATTAGGAATCAGGAAATTATTAATTATGAACCCGAATTATTTACATTCATATGTGCTGGTAAATAGATACCATCTGAAATATCAGAAGTTTATAACAAATTAAAATGATGAAACTCCAGACATATATTTTTAAGTGAATATAGATCCTCCCCTCATATGTGTCTGGTCTAATAACTATGTTGCCTGATGCCACAGCTGCGCAAATTTATATAAAAAAGCTATTTTAAAGTTCCTTAATCCCTCCTTTCTCCTAAACTATTTACTGAAACATTGACTTACAAATCCAATGGATAAAAGAAGAACACTAAATATTTTCCTTTGAAGCTCGATAGTGAAAGTTGAGTAAATTCTCCATTCAAAACCGCGGTAGCTTCCCATTGGGGTGCCGGTTTCGAGACTGGAATTAAAAAAATAACGATAATTTAACCAGATTTTACTATATCAGATTACTTACACCAATAAGTTTTCACTTACTCATCGCTTTAGTAAATTGTAATTTGTGATCTATTTTTCTTGCACCGCCGGGAAAAACATTGCCGCTACCGAACGAATAACATGAATCACTTTCGAAAAGAGAAGATTCGCATGAAATACTGAATAAAACCACTAAAATAACTGAAACTAAGTTATATTTCATGACTATTCCTTGAATAAAGTAGGTAACACAAGTGAAATAATAATAACAAGTGGCAGTGACACGTATCGCGATACTCATACACACGGACAATCGGATACTAAAATAAAGTTAAAGTTGTAGGAAAGTACTCGTACGTACAGACGGCCACACATCAAGCTATACAGATCCAGTTCAGACCCACCTCCCATTGTTAATCTTTTCCGTTCAATTCAAGGCCAGCCTATACTGGTTTTGTATAGCTTGATATGTAGCCGTGCGTACATAAATGACTTGTACTATAATGTCGAATTGACCACAGAACACAAACGCCCAATGAGAATACAAACACGTAAGCAATTTGCTTTATACGTTCCATTTTACAACATTAATAAAATGATCATCATCATGATAATTTCAAATAAATCCGTCTGTTTATTTAAAAATATATATAATGTATATTGAGGAAGACATTAAATTGATATAGAAATAAAAAATGTCTGGAACTTTACAAATCGATAAATTTTTTTATCGAATAAAGAACGTTGCATCCCTGACTTTGGTGATGGTCTCCAAGTCTCGTATTTAGTTATCCATAGTGACATCACTATTATGCGCTTCGTTTCGTTCGCGTTTCAGCGAGTCGTATAATTTTTCTGTTCTTGTGTTTTCAATGTAAATTTAAATAAGTAAAATGATTTTATTACAGTCTTTTAGTTTGCTTAATTAAATTTGACAAGTTTTGAGTCCATCGCAACGTGTTGTGGTAAGTTCTAAAGTTTACTTTGGATACCACTTGTTCTTTTTCATTATGGCGGTCTCATAATTTCGATTTGATGCTAGTTGTAAATAATTTCGTCATAACCACAAACCTGAAAACATTTAAATGTAGCCATTGCAAGTAAAGGGTCACAGTCGTCTTAAAGTATTTCAAGTTTTTGATTTTACTATTACAAATTTTAGATGGACGTACAGGACGATACTGTTTTGGACGTAGATTTGCTAGCTGACGATGGATCTGAAGAGGAAGGCGAAGCACCGCCGTCGTCAGGTATGAACACGTTACCATATAATTATTAGCCTTATTTATAACTTAAGACACCTCAAAAAGTGAAACTCGAAAATGCTATTATTATGTTTATTTTGTGTACTATAACTCTTAGATTCGGTCAGAGAGTCGCTTTAGTCCTTCTTTATTATGAACTGTACAATTAAGTTTGCGGTACTACATAGCAAAGTAATTCAATAAATGATACATGGTATTTTTTTAGAGTTCTACACAGGACCTGGATCTACACCTACATCATGTGCATCATCCCCACGGGGGGAAGAACCTGCTTCACCTCATGGAGGAGTGTCACAGCCATCATTCTTCCACCATCAGACCTATACTAGGCCATTCTTCACATCAGGTCGTAGAGGGCCAGGGCGACCTAGGAAGGAAGGCCCTAAGTTGGTTCGTGAGGGAAAGATAGTTAGAAGGTAAGAAAAAGGAAGATTATGTTTTCCAACAAAACATTATAAATAGAAATAAATAAGACAATACTTAATGCTTATCTTTTTTCATCATCATTAAATTACTGCCCCACTTATGGGCATGGCTCTCCTCTTGGAATGTGACACAATTACACTATCGACCACCACACTAGCCTAGTGGTCATTTTTAATACCTTTTTCATGTGCACCCTATTGATTGCATTGGTTGCAAATGTTTCTTCATAAATGAATTATTTACTGGCATTACATAAAATCCCAGATTGTCTAAGGGTATTTATTGTATATCACTGTATGATAGTGTGTTTTAAGTATTAGAAGCAAATTACATACTTCAAAATCTTGTTTTTTTTGGAAATGACTATTTAAAGATACAAGAACACACTTTTTTAAGTGTGTATACACTTAAAAAAGTGTGTTAAATCCTGATAGATAGCTGAAACAGTAAAGATACTGTTACAAATATCTCTGTTACAGTTAATGATGTCTGTAACCCTTCAGGATATAAAAAAAAAACATTTATATTGTTTTGGAAATAAGTTATGGATTACTGGGATTGTGTCTCTAGACAGCAAGTTACCTATACTCCATTTGGTTAGGTACTTAACTAAAGGTAAACAAATCATAAAAAAGGTTCTTTTATAGGGCCATTTTTCATCTTGAACAAAACATAACCAAAATAAATTATTTAATCATTCAAAATAATTTTCCTTTACTATACTAGCATATTTTACTACTTTGTTTAATATTAAATGGTAATTATAAATTCTTAAGCTTGCAACCAATAAATAAATCAAATCTGATTATTATGTCATAAAGTATTGCAATGTGCCTACTAGAAAGAATCTAAAAAGACAGGAAATCAAAACCTTTTTCTACATAATAGACTTTTGATAACTCGAAAAAATTAAGAAGTACATAGTAGCGTGAGGAAGCGCGGCAAAATAATTAACCGATATTATACTTAGTCGGGTAATCAGACGCCATTCGTAACAGTTTGTACTTTCGTTCGTTTTTGTGTTTCTTTTGCCGTAAATTGTATTATTTAGTTATAGTTTTGTTTAATTAATTTCACTCCCAATTCATGAGATACCATTGTAATAAAGGTTGAAGAGCCCTGAACGCTGCTATTTTTATTGTTTACCTTTAGTTAAGTACCTAACCAAATGGAGTATAGTTATGGGGTAAGAAAGAAATATCATTCTTTGGATAGTAGTCTGAAAACCATATTTATAATGTGTAGAATAAATGAGCTTAATTATAAGGTAGTATAAATCATATTTTATAAAAGAATTAGTTAACAGAATTTAGTAGAAAAGTTAATCCACCAATTTTTTTCTCCAATTTTGTCTAACAGGTATAGAGGAGGAAATGCTGGTTCCTTGAGGGGTGCTAAGAGGCACCGTGGTAGCCGCGATGATTCCCTTGAAGATATGATGGATGATGATGATTTTTCGATTCCACCCTTACCTGAGGAACCACCCTATATGCCTGAAAAATGGTGAGTTGGATGTGTAAATAAAGTCGTCCTAGTGTTTTTTATTGTTCATAAGGTGTTTTAGTTCCAAAACAATTAACGAAACTTGGAAATTACAATTCAGGCCGGGAAAACTGTGTGCTCTTTGCAACCTAAGTGAGCGCAGTCAACTAGGGCAGGGAGAAATGCGGCAGATAGCGTGTAAGCTAGGTGAGGGTGATGGTAGCACCACTCCAGGAATATCAAACTCCGGTGGAGCGACCCCCACCAACCCGACGACGCCTTCAAGTACCCCCAGTACGCCCGTTACCCCTGGGCTCGTGTCCCCGCCGCCGGAGCTTGTAGACCCCAATCAACACCCGCTTGCGTTGCCACTGAGTAGGCGCCAGAAGGCGTTTAACAAGTGCAAGTGAGTTCAAAGTTTTTATTAGAGTAATATATTTTAAATTCATTAGTGTTTCATCTTAAAAATACTTGTAAAGTTGTTAATGCACACTTGTACTAAGCCCTGAGGGCTTGGTAGTAATAAATTTATTTATAACTTGTAAGTCTTCCAGTAAAATGTTTGAATAAAGAACAAATATTTTTGTAAAAACAAAAATCGCTTGTATATCTTATTCCAGTATTTTTTTTGTTTTTGTATCTCAGGACTCCTCTATACAACATGGAACATACAGATGAGTTGTCCATCATTGGCTATATAGACAGTATGGAACTGTCAGGTGTGGTAATATCAGGGGCACTATATGTTCATCGGTGTTGCCTTGAGTTTAGCCCACCATTCCAGGACCATGTATTGGCGGCTTCGAATTCGGAAGAAGAGAAAGACCAGTTGGAAGAAGCTAGGGTCAAAGGGATAGTCTCGGCAGCACTGTCGCGGAAATGTGCCTTCTGTACTAGACATGGTGCAAGCATACCTTGCAAAGTAAGACCTAATTGAAGTCTTTTGCTATTCGGAAATCGTTTATACTTTTTGGTAGTTTCAATATGCAATATTTGTTACAGATGAGTTGCAGTAAATACTTTCATTTACCATGCATACTTGCATCAGGTGGTTTCATGGATTTTCATACCAAGTCCCCATTTTTGCAAGGACCATCTATACCAAGTGCCTCTTATTTGTAAGTATATTAAAAGTTCGATTGTTTCATTGCAAAGTCCCACATCGCAAAAAGTTTTATGCTTGTGTTTTAGGTATGGTTTTTATGCTTATTATTTATTCGTAGTTTTTGTGTAACGAATTTTAACTTCTTCTAACCAGAGAACCTCACTAAAAATATTTAAAAATGTTAACAGGTACTGCAGATATAGATTGTAGGACGTGTAGAACTATCGGCGATATCGCAAACTTGATGACTTGCGTCACTTGTGGCGCTCATTACCACGGCACCTGCGTCGGCCT
>OY292522.1:12066700-12087456 GCA_958496365.1 Subacronicta megacephala
GTACGCATTTCTTTCAAAAAACTAACAACAAAAAGGGAGAGGTGAAAGAATAGCTTGTAATCAAAATTGCGTAATATAACTTTACCTACAATTTGATATCATTATTAATAAGATCTCTGGAATTGAATCTACAGCAACATAATATTGGATATATAATTTATATCCTATCCAATTATATATCCTCACAAAGTGGTACCAACTTTGACTTACTTGAATAACTCATATAACATAACGTACCATCACGCCTAACCCTTTGGGGAATATAGAGGTATACTAATGTACACCTACGCTTCGCAGGTATGTTTAGGTCCCATGTAATAGGGGGCGAGCCTATTGTCATTAACCGGGCACAAATTCAGACTTCGAGCTGCTACTGAGAATTTCATATAAAATATCAATAACACTGCTCGACCTGGGAATTAAACTCCTCGGACCTGTGGCGTAGCAGTCGCGCTTGGAACCACTAGACTAACGAGGCAGTCTTGAATAATTCAACGATCAATCAATATAACAATTATTTCTAGGTCTAAAATCCAGGGGTTGGGGTCTGTACGCAGCGCGTGATCTGGAGAAGCACACCATGGTAATAGAGTACATCGGAGAAATTATTCGCTCGGAATTATCCGAATTACGGGAAAAACAATACGAATCTAAGGTAAGTCAAGATAATTAATTGAATATTTAAATACTGTCACATTTATATAAAAATGACGTAATGTGCTCGCAGCAGTACTTTGAAGGGTGAAGGTAGGTATGAGAGTTGCCCAGGATTGTTTTTTTTAAATACACTGTTTAGGTAATATGATTGATAATGTGATATTTAAGAAAATAATTTATAGAAATAGGTACAGGGCAATTATTTTGGTTTTGTTTAAGCGATAGGATCAATCAATCATCAATAGGAGTGGATTTTAAAAACTTGGATTAATGGTGAATTCAAGAAAATGGTTGTCAAATTATGTCTATACAATTTTAGTAAGGAGAATTGGTTCCATAAAAAAAAAAATTAAGACAACTTGCAGGTAGTTTTATAGGTAGTCAGAAAGGGGTGGTCAGATAAAGAAAGATCAGACAAATGAAATCAGGGCCTGTAGACAATACTAATAGAAACATGAGTATTTGGAATAGTCAATTAAAAAAATATAGAGACATTATGAACTTATGACATAAACTTTGTAGAACCGCGGCATCTACATGTTCCGCCTGGACGAGCGGCGCGTGGTGGACGCGACGCTGTCGGGCGGGCTGGCGCGCTACATCAACCACTCCTGTCAGCCCAACTGTGTGGCCGAGACTGTCGAGGTCGACCGACACCTGCGCATCATCATCTTCGCCAAGCGACGCATCGCGCGCGGAGAAGAGGTCACTAACTATTTTATACTTGGATGTGTCTCCCTGGGCACTAAATTCTTTTTTTTTTGTTTTCGCAAATTGTACGTCTCTGTCACATTCTGAGGTTATAGTAGTAAGAATTCTGTCATCAATGTAGCTATATCACAGCTGAGTACTACAACTTTTGCTGAAAAATGGTTCTTGTAGAAGATAGATAATTGTCAATGAAGAATGTTAACGAATTTTTATTATTAGCAGTCCATATTCTCTGTTAAAAATAAAAAATACTAGTGAAAGAATTACTTCGATACGTCAATTAGTTTCCGTTTTAGAAGTAAAACAAGTTGTAACCGAACGACGCGGGCCGCCGGTTACGGTGTGACGTCATAGGACAACGCGCTCAGTCTGGCTCACTCAGTCCGCTCGCAGTCGCGCGTCTGTGCCGTCGAAATTATACCTAAATTCTTTTAAAAATGTCCAATCCAAATACTAGGAAATCGTGTGTTGTGCCTAATGTAAAAATACATCTAAAAAGTTGTTTTTTATAGTTCCAAAAGACGTTAAAATGCGAAAAAAATGGATAAAAGCTATTTATTTATTTATTTTTATTATGGCACTAAATAAATAAATAGCTTTAATCCATGTTTTTTGCATTTTAACGTCTTTTAGAACTATAAAAAAAACCGGCCAAGTGCGAGTCGGACTCGCATTTGGCCGGTGTTTTTTTCTATTTTTGTGTGAAAATCTTAATGCGGTTCACAGAATACATCTACTTACCAAGTTTCAACAGCATAGTTCTTATAGTTTCTGAGAAAAGTAGCTGTGACATACGGACGGACAGACAGACAGACATGACGAATCAATAAGGGTTCCGTTTTTTGCCATTTGGCTACGGAACCCTAAAAATAACTTTTCCGGCGAATTGGTAGTTGTATTTTTATATTTAGGCACAACACACGATTTCCTAGTATTTATTATAAAGAGGTTAGATCCATTTGGAGATAAAAGTACAGTTTCTTGTTGTGAAGACCATTTTGACTTTCGTTTTTATTCCTCGCATTTCGGCGGCAACGAAATGACTATATTTTGTTGATAAATAATGCGCAACCATTAATCAATCTATTTTGGGGAGATTATCCGATTGCCCTTTTTCGAATCCTTAATCCATTTTATTAATCGAATAATATTTACTATTATTAGACTATTAATTTAATACGCGGACAAAAACACAACAAAATACTGCGCAAGCTATTACACCTACTACTATAACCGCTGGCGACTTGATACTATAGTGTAATTAGATTTCATTACACTATGTTGATAGTAAGCGGGCCGCGGCCCGCGCGGCGCGTTGTAACATGACGTCACAAGCGGTCACGTGACTGTTAGCGGGACTCGATATTTTTCGAAACTTTGAATGCCAATAAAATCAAAACTACTAGGTATATTTGACTACAACAAAAACTAGTGTATTTGTATACATACAGGCTTTACGGAGACAACATTTCAAGCGATTTAGCATACCTAGTAACATTCTCCATTTTGGCAGAATGTAAAATAGAGGATATTTTACATTAATTACATTTCATACTACTACTACTGCTACTATTACTATCTGCTATCGATAACGATTTTTAAGCTAAAGTAGACCACCCAAGGAGAGACATCAAAATAAAAATAAAAGAAAAAAAAATATATTAATAGCACTCTTGTACATAACAGAACATACCTTTATTTTGATAGCTAATTGATACATCATTATGCACTTAATAATCTTGATTGCTTTTTACAGTTGGCATACGATTACAAATTCGACATCGAAGACGACGCTCATAAAATAATGTGCATGTGCGGTGCGCCCAATTGCCGCAAGTGGATGAACTAAACACAAGCGGCATAACACTTGATATAATATTACAACCGACTTGAAGGAGAACCTTACACTGGAGACTGAACAAGGACAGACATCCACTGTGCTATGGCACTAGTGGTCTAGCTTAGTTGACACCGGATGTATATTCATGTCTAAACGTAAACCGATGTATCAAATTTACCTATAGACGTAAATATATAACCAAACTTGATTTTGATTTTAGCATAGGAAAGGCTATGATACCTAGTTTTATGTACCAAAGTAATTGTACTTCGTATAAGTAAATGAATCATAGTATTAGAAGTATTTAAAGGATTTCACTCTGACGAAACTCACGTGTGATCATCTATATAAATAAGACAATATCAACTGTTCTTCAATTTTGTAATATAACTATATACTTAGTTGTCGCGGAAATCGATCAGAACTTTTGTAAATAATATTATTATCGATATAGAAGTTGTTATTGAATTTAAATGTTTTAGAATTTGAACGTTTTACGAGAGTAGAGTAGATTAAGTTTATAAATTTATTATTTTAAATGTGTTTTATGGATATTTTGTGTCTCTGTTTTGAATGACTTTGAACATTTTCAAAACTATAGAATCTAAGTTCGAACAGTTAATCAACATTTGCGTATACCAGATGTATACTTGATAATCTCATCATAAACTAAATGTTAGCTTAAGTTACCATATAGACAAATCTGCATTTAGTATGCATACAGCACAATATATTTAGCGATGTAAATATCCTCTTTATTAGAAATTATCTAGGGCCCAGTGTTAGGTTACACGCGTTTTGTAAACAGGGTAGTAATATAATTTCTAATGGAGTGGCACGAGACGCCACGATGTGCCTGACCCGTTGTTGTTTAGCGTCATAGGTTATAATATCACATCGCGCCTTCCGAGCGGCGGACGAACTTGAATGTATACCTGTTGGCTGTTGTATGTAAGTATGAGTGTCCGCGTGCGTACTTTTATTCACATGGTTTAAAACATACAATCATTTAAGCTAAAAGAATACTAGGAAAGAAAGCGTTTTGATATATTTTCGAGAGAAGACATGACATTTAGTGATGAAATTATTTTTACGAATATTTACTCAAAGTATAATGGATTGTTCCACCATCTCGAGTAAATGGTGTGAATAAACGTGCACATAAATATTAGTTAGTGTAATTATTTATGTAATAAATCTAATAAATAGTCCCAAATGTGATATTACCTCACATAATTTCGCGTGAATTTCACTATTTAGTGGCCATTGCAACCTATTACATTAGCTTGTCGCGTAGAACAGAGAAGTGTTTGTAGCACAAGGAAGTATTGTAACACAGGTTGCAGTCTACCAATGTTATGAATTCATGCAATGTAATTTTAAGTGTTAAATGTGCAATATCATATCTTGAGTACAGATTGTAAATATGAGCGTAGCGCAGTGATGAGCATTTTTAATAGATAATCATGGAATATTAAAGCATAAACATACTTGTTTTATGCATTGTGTTATCAGAAAAATCTCTCATTAAATATTTCCATCGATTTTATTTAAAGCATTCCCATGTTATATTTTGCACTAAAGTTAATTAAAATTATTATTATTTTCTTGAGAGAACATTTTGAAAGTTGTAAAATTATGTACTTTACGAATATTCTATACATTAGTATTTTTATTGCATTATTTTCCTATAATTAAAATTTTAATTAGTATAACACAGTCTTTTTTATTGAATAGGGCTGTTGTACTGTGCGATGAGGAATGATTCAATTATTAAGCAATTGGTGGAGAACCTGATGCCCCACAGTATAAATTAATAAAATTGTAGAGAAAGAATGACAAGATTATGGACAAAAAAAACCGGCCAAGTGCGAGTCGGACTCGCGCACGGAGGGTTCCGTATCATTACGATTTATGACGTATTAAAAAAAAAACTATTTACTAGATCGCGTTCAAACTAATTTTCGGTGGAAGTTTACATGGTAATGTTCATCATATATTTTTTTTAGTTTTATCGTTCTCTTATTTTAGAAGTTACAGGGGGGGGGGGGGACATATTTTACCACTTTGGAAGTGTTTCTCGCGCACTGTTCAGTTTGGAAAAAAATTATATTACAAACTTCAATATCATTTTTGAAGACCTATCCATAGATACCCCACACGTATGGGTTTGATGAAAAAAATTTTTTTCAAAAAGTTTCAGTTCCAAGTGTGGGGAACCCCCAAAATTTATTGTTTTTTTTCTATTTTTGTGTGAAAATCTTAATGCGGTTTATAGAATACATCTGCTTACCAAGTTTCAACAGCATAGTTCTTATAGTTTCGAAAAAAAAGGCTGTGACACGATCGGACAGACAGACAGACAGACAAGGACATGACGAATCTATAAGGGTTCCGTTTTTTGCCATTTTGCTACGGTACCCTAAAAAGGAGGTATAAGGAATAGAATACCTAGTTGTATTTTTGAAGGATAAAGGCAAAATAAAAATCAAATAAAATATTATTTCATATAAATTTTATTACAAACTTTTTTTTACTTAAACTGCAAATAATATACCAAAGAACATTGTCTAAGTAAAGCTGGAGATCCAGCACACGTTGATCGCAACAAAAATATGATTGGAAACGGCTTGTCTAGCGAGACGACCACCGGCGGGCTTTACAGGCATGTTCCATGCTTCACATGAATTAACTAATAAAACACGTCGGGAAACATCAAAACAATATCATCTCCTTATTGATGTGATGCCTTAAAACTCAGCTCTGATATACGTGTTTGTATAATGATCAAATTGATTGTGCTTCAAATTATTAAATACTGGTATAGGTTCCATTTTACTGCACCGTCAATTAGAATTAATGGAAGATATTTTGTATATTATTACCTTAACTGAGTAATTATTAAAATTCATTATAAGACTCGGCTACCACTAAAGTAGACTAGCCGTTTCTTAACAATGTCTCTATTTAAACATTCCGAAAATTCAAATGATTGAAATAATTTACAAAAATATAACATTCGTCACTTAACACATACAACACAATGAGCTTGATAAATACATAATCGAGTCAAAATTATCACTCAAGTTGGAATGAGAATAATAAATATTAAAATTTTATTTAAAATTGTATCTTACACTCGACGCCAACGTGCGACGGAGATTGTTTCTGTAAGGCTAGAATACATATAAAAGTACATAAGAGATGACAGAGCTGCTAATACAGATCGTTGCGACTTTTTCCAAAGAAATTGAAGATATTTTTGCGAAGAAGTGATACATAATAGCAACATTTTACCATGCTTTGCACCATTACCTAATAGACACAAATTTATATGGTTTCACAAACCCAAAGAACTTTGAAGAAACCCGTGACGCAATCGTGAAGACTAACGTAAATTACAATTGCTTTAGTATTTTACAGCCAAAAACAAAATCACTGAACATTACAGCTAGCAGCTATTCGTAGCCGAGAATATTGTAGAACCGCATTACATAATACATCGCTAACTAGTAATGCTCGGCTCACCACCGGCTCGCCAACCAGTTACATTTTGTACTTTAACACTAGTATTGCTAGTAACTAAGTACTTTAATATCTGTATCCTAAATGGACCAGCAATTACAAACACCTCATTGTATAATATACAGAGGTATGTACCCCCTACTTAGGGTGTTTCTGTATTAGTTACTTAACCTAGTAAAAAGAGGCAGTATAATAAATTATTATTTTTATTGAAAGATAATTATGATCCTTACAATATTAAAAGGATACTTTTAATTAATGTCTACTCTCGATATCGAGATGTAACAAACATTATATTTATAAAGCATTACTAGTGAGCGATAATGAGGCTGCTTACAGACGGGCGCGTTTCCAACATATATACATCTTAGAAACGTAGCCGCTTATTGCCCTCTTGGCTTATGGCTTTATGCGTGAGCGTTTGCTAAAACAATTTTTGGTTAAAAATACCATGATAACTACAACAAATATCAGTTATCAAAATATGTTTACAAGATCGATTCTTGTCTTAATTTGTCTCTGAAACATTAAAAATACGAGATGATTTAAGTAGTTAATTCAAATTATACGTAAGTATAGCATATTGCATTTGGGCGGCTACGTTTTGACATTTATATGAGAAGCATACGCGAGTATAAGCGAGCCGAGTGGCGGCGGCATGGGAGAGGCCGCACAGCTCAGTCGATGTACTGGGCGAGCCAGCGGAAGCCCTCGCCGTAGCCCTGGCGCTTCAGCACCGAACACATGAACAGCTCCAGGGGTCTTCCGGGCAATTCTGATCTAGACACTTTGCCCTGCAATCAAGAAAATTATCATTACATTAATTTATATGAAGCAACCTACCATGCATATTCACTAAGTTGAGAAAAGTAGAGCTGACGAAATGAGCTTTTAGTTTCAAATTGGTACTAATGAACTCAGAGCTTCTAACATTTTAAAAGTATTTTTTCATACTGGTTCCTAACACTTACGCGAATATTAGACATTGAAATAAAACTACTTTTTACGGATTTTATCGCGTTATATTGATATTTTTAATTCCCGACGTTTCGGATCGTGTTGGTCGTCCTAATGTCAAAATTATCAAACAGCTACTCTACATTCGTTTAATTATTATTTGATCCCGTCACGCATAATTTTGATAAAAAACAATAAATAAATTGTTTTTTATCAAAATTACTTGAAATTAAGTACCTATTGAAGCTCTTCAATACAATAAAAGAAGCATTCATTTAAGGATTTTAAAAATTTCACACCTTCACGACGTAGAAAGAGTTATTATAACGTCGAGTCGGAGGTCTAAGGACGAAAGTCGAAAATAGAGTCGGAAGTCAAAAGTTGAAAGTCCCAAGTCGAGTCGTGAGTCAAGTCGAGAGTCGAGTTGAATCCAGTCGGAAATCGAAAGTCGAAAATCGAGTCGAAAGTCGAGTCGAGAGTTGAGTCGGGAGTTGAGTGTCGAGTCGACAGTCAAGTCTGAGTCGTGAGTCGAGTCATGAGTCGAATCCAGAGTCGAGAGTCGAGTTATGAGTCGAGTCGTGAGTCGAAAGTCGAGTCATGAGTCGAGTCGAGCCGAGAGTTGCGTCGAGAGTCGAGTTGAGTCGAGTTATGAGTCGAGTCGTGCGTCGAGTCGAGTCATGAGTTGAGTCGAGAAGTCGGAAATCGAAAGTCGAGTCGTGCGTCAAGTCGAGTGTCGAGTCGAGTCCAGAGTCGAGAGTTGAGTCGAGAGTCGAGAGTTGAGTCAGAGTCGAGTAATGAGTCGAGTCGAGCCGAGAGTCGAGTCATGAGTCTAGTAGAGAGTCGAGCTCGCGTCAAGTCGAGTTTCGAGTCGCAAGTAGAAGGTCGAAACTGGAAGGTCAAAAGTCGAGTCGTGAGTCGTCTCTCGACTCGACTCCCGAAACAACTCTCGACTTGACTTTCGACTCGATTTTCGCCTTTCAACTTTCGATTTCCGACTTGCTGACTTCTCAACTCTCGACTCGACTCTCGATTTCCGACTTCTGAGTTGAAAGTCGAAAGTCAAAGGTCGAAGGCCTAAAGTCCAAGTCGGTAGTAGAGTCGAAAGTGGACAATCGAAAGTAGAAAATCGAGTCGAAAGTCGACTCGAGTCGAGAGCCGACTTGAGTCGAGTCTCGAGTCCAGTTGAGAGTCGAAAGTCGAGTCGTGAGTTGAGTCGGGAATCGAGTCGTGAGTCAAGTCGAGAGTCGAGCTGTGAGTCAGGTCGAGTGTCGAGTCGTGAGTCGAGTCGAGACTCGATCCAGAACAAATTCAATACAGGTCAGCCACAGCTGACTGAATCGACAGACCTGTATTGAATTTGTTATAAAGCGGATAAAGCTGTGGAGTTCCTTAACAGTTTTAACCCTCATTGGGACACCTGTCATTCTTCTGCGTCTTTTTACACCACTTAAACTATGTAACGGGACTAGACTGTGAGTAATAAATAGCATAACACAAAAATGTTATCGAGGCCACTGTGATTACTGGATGTGCTCACGAGGGATCAGTTTTCGAATAATGACAGCAGTACTAACAGCAGTCATTTGACACCAGACAGAAAAACCACTTATGTGGTATACAAGGAAGTTAAATTCTAATTCTTGACAGCAAAGTGGTCTTCCACTATTTATTTATGGAAATCGAAATTACGAGACCTCCGGAATGATAGATGCTTTAGCTATTAGAACACGAATGCTGCTCATTTAATAAAAAAAAACTGTTATTTTTAAAAACAAGAATATTCTATCTATCTATCTTTCTATTTTTAATTTCGAAGAAGCCGACGGAAAGATAATGTTAGATAATAAAAAAAAAACTAAACAGTTAAATAAAAATCGTGTTGTCTACGCGGGCGAAGCTGCGGTCGGAAAGCTAGTATAATAATAAAATATTATTATAAAGCTGAAGAGTTTGTGTTTGTTTGCTTGAACGCGCTAATCTCAGGAACTATTTGAAAAATTCTTTCTTTCAGTGTTAGATAGCCCATTTATCGAGGAAGGCTATATATATATATTATAGGCTATATATCATCACGCTTAGGCCAATAGGAGCGGAGCATACATGAAAAACGTTGCAAAAATGAGAAAAAATATTCCTTTTAAATGCAGAAAAGCCGAGAAACCACGCAGGTGATGCCGAGGGCGGAAAGCTAGTTGCTAATAATGATGTGCCATTTAAGTGCCAAGTGTTTAAGAAACTTCTTTTTCCGCAAAGTAAAATGGTAATGTGTTGACGTGTTGATAATATAAACTGCGGACACGTTCATGACTATACGATGCGATAAAGTTCCTATTAAATAAATAGTAGATAAAGCGAACGAGGCAAGGTCCGAGTAGCAGTAGCATGCACTGTTATGTTATGAAAGATTATATCATTTCACATGAAACTTTATATAATTTGTTTTTCTGTTTATCATGTCTGGGAAGTTTGAGTATTAATTGTTAAGACTGATTCCCTTATTTGATAAATTACCTACTAATTTACTCTATCACCTTCTATACTTTATGAAATGGTTACATGCTACCACTGGCAAATATTTAAATTTAATATACGAATGATTTGCGCGCTTCAAAAAATATCAACGATAAGAATTAAGCGAATTGGGTCAGTCTGTCCGTCGTTATTATGACGTATAACATTTTTGATTAACATATTATTATATATTAATTAAAAATGTTCTACAAATGAAATTATAACAAGCTAGCGACCCGCATCGACTTCGCACGGTTCCAATGTACTTGTAATATGCATGAAAGAAGAAGAAGGAATATACGAAAACAGCGGCTTTGTTTTATACTATGTAGTGAAGAGCAACTAATTTGCCATTAGTTAGGGATGGGAGAATAAATTATAGCTGAGGATAAAATTTTGATAGTCATCTGAAAACTTAACTTGACGTAACATATTGTGCACGGGAATCGACTTAAATTTTCTAGACTATAATTACCACATAAGTAATCCTACTAGTATGTCTGTTTCTTAGCTATATAACTCCAATTTTGATAACCTAACTAGATGTAGGGCTAAACTGAAAGACACGGTTACAGGAATACAGAAAAAATAACTGAATAGATAGGCTGACTAACCTTTCCAGTGGTCTGTTGATACAAGTTGAAGAACTGACGGAGTTCGTCCTCACTGGCAGCGCCGGGTTTGTCGATCTTGTTGCCTAGGATGAGTACGGGGCAGTTGCTGAGCGTCTCGTCGGTGAGCAGCGAGTCCAGCTCGGCCTTGGACTCGGGCAAGCGCGGTCGGTCGCACGCATCCACTAGGAACACGATGGCGTCTACCGCCGGGAAGTAGTCGCGCCACACGCGCCGCGCCTGCTGATGCCCGCCCAAGTCGAACGTCGTGAAACGCATACTACCTATTGACAGCTCTTCCGACGCTGACAAATTAAATTTGCATTTTAGAACATGAAATTAATAATGTTACACGAAAGTTAAACTAGTACACACTGCAATGGCATATCAAACAAATTTTCAGAATAGGCAGACTCTCATTGTACCGCTGATACTGAAAATAATATGTACAACTTGATAGGTGCCATCAGCATGAGTAGGAGGTGGTAGCAGCAGAAGATCACTAGACTATGGACTATACATAACTATAACAGGTAGTAGTACATAGTAGCTTCTAGTTTATGTTATTTTTAGATCACTAAGTAGTAAGGTTCAAACTGCAAAAGATGATGATAAAGTGTGGTAAATTGTGACATAACAAGAAAAAAATAAGAATTACTTAGTTAATTTCAACTAAAATATGTAGAAATGGCATGCAAATTATTCTTTGAGGTCTTTAATATATCATGAATTAATGTGCACACTAATGTTTTATCTTTATGTAACTCTAGAAGTCACAGGCAGTCAACATGGCACTAAATTAAATATTTAAGAAGTAAATTTATTCCAAGCAGGAAATTAGATTGCTATAAGACCTTGAAAAGATCTTTATGTAAATACTAATCAAAGAAGATCACTGCTGGCAGATCAAAACTAGTTTGGCATTGAATTTGAGTTTACACATATTTCATTCAGTAGTTCTAGGGACTACTACATCATTTACACAAATATTGTACCTAATTATTTATTAACTGCCTTATTAGTCGAATAGTGGTTCCAAGCAGGACTGCTACACCAGAGGTCCTGGGTGCAATTCCCAGGTTGAGCAAAGTGTTATTGGCCCTTCTATGGAATTCCTAGTAGTAATAGCTCAGACTTTGGGTTTGTGCCCAGTGACAATATGTGGTATGGTGCAGCAATGGTATGTGATATTGTAATTATTTGTAACACATGTACATGTAGGTTTACTCTATCTGACTATATTCATAAATTCTTCCAGGAGAATGGTGTTTTGATTGACAACTCAATAGTTGTTTTTTAATTACTTTGTTAAGCTACGCTCAGGTCACAGGCTGTCTCAGTTAAGCACCTTATTAAATGCTTGAGGATTTATTTATGTTTAGCCTTTTATTCCATGAATATGTTGGTATAGTAATGAGTTGCATATCACAGATATTGCATATTACTATCTTATCTTCATCAAGAGGCCTTATCATACTTACTGGGGTGCAATGTGGGAACATGCTGCGCCAGTCTGTCATCCTTCAGCATGTGCAGGAGTGTGGTCTTGCCAGCATTGTCTAGACCCAGGAACAGTAGCTTGCCTGATTTTTTCCACAAACCTGAATAGGGACAAAATATGCATTCAATTTTATTTTTTTCCATGCCGTCTTGGTGTCCAATATCCAATAAGCCGATGGTACACTTGACTTTTACATAACTATGAAGTTTTGAATATAACTAAACCTAGTTTTTCAATAAAAAATAGACAAATTAAACAGATTTTTTTTAAAAGAGTACAAAAATACTTTAATCTTTTTCCTCTACTTTGGGATGTTAAAAATATGATGAATGTTAAAAGAATCACTGTGTTGATGTGTTTATTATCTAAGTTGTACCAAATATATGAGTGATGTAAGTGCTATTGTGTGCCACATTACTACTCTTTGAGGTAGTACATAAACTTTCTCTAATATAATTCTAACTTATTACATAAGACAATAGCATAGGTCTACATCAACTATATAATATAGAAGTCTTATGTTTTGATTAGGAAATGTGCCATACATACATGACAGCCTAAAAAGGATGGTTAGTAGGTCACTGTGTCAAGCCCAAAATGAAATGACCTTCACATTTCATCATTGATTGAGGTTGAAGAGATTGTGTTCTTCAATGACAATAAAGTAGTTACTTGAAACTATTATTTTGGTCATTTTAAATATGTATATGTATCTTTATTATTAAACTTCTCAGTTAGAAAGTTGTTTAAAAATAACTTACATCTAAACAAATATGGGTAAAATGAGTATAAAACTGTAAATTCTTCTTGAACTAAAGAAATTAAAGTCTTAGATAATTTATGTTTATGAACCTCATGTGTTTTATGTTTATAAAATGCACCATAAAGGACCAAATCCTAATTCGGTTTGTTATTAAATGGAGAGAGAAATATATATATACCATACCTGTTTACAGACATAATTTTCAAAGCCATATCACAAATACATTAAAAGAAAGCTTTTTGATGTGCCTAACCTGACTTTATTATTTTTTGAACAAATTGGGCTACTCAATTATAACTATGGTTTCCAAATAGTTTAATCAAGTTCTTAAACTTTTGAGAACTAACAAGGAATTAAAATTACTGCTGTTATCCAATAATTAATTACTATTGCATAGAACACTGGTTATTGTGTAGTTATTTGGACTAGGTGGTGATAGTATTGCATAGAAATTGCGTAAAAGCCTGTTTGTAACTAACACAAATCTAATAAGAATTCAATGAACTTACCAAGGAATCCAAGAACGCCAGTGAACCAATCCAAGATAAACATTTTGAATCTGGAACGTAGGAAATGATATTATTTCAGGGCATCTTCACCTTCATCACAAAGAACGTATGGGATGAGTAATGACTTGCAAATCTTTTTGTTATCAATTACGTCGCAGTTGTTGGCAGTGTAATATCACCGAGTAATAGCACCACACATCACACATGCCGTCAATCTTGTAGAGACATCAAAAACGTAACATGAATACAATATTGAATTGAGTAACATGAATGACAGAACGTCATTCGCGTACTTGAAACTTCGAACTGGAATTACAGCAAAACGCAAATAAAATACTCACTTATTAAAATTTAACTAGTTTAACTAATGCTAAAAGGAAGTTTATCACAATATTTCACACTTATTTGCAATATGTTACGTCGCTAAAACCGACGATTTTATTCAGCAACGAATATGCGATGGAAATATGAATCTGTTGGCAATGACGTACGCTATTTCCGGATGTTGTCACATTGGTTTTCGTTACGGGTGTGTTCATAGAAGTTTTCTCATTCGTGAATAAATTTAAAGTTCTCATGTGGTCACTCGATTCGACTTAGACCCCAATCAAATAAGAAATTCGAGAAATGGGCTTTTTTGGGTGCAAAGAATAATTAAACTCTTGTATGTATTGTATTGAGTTCTTCAAGAGTCTGTCTGATATTTACTAAGAAAAATAATGTTACATGCTTCTGGCTATCTCCAATCTCAAAAAATTAACCCGTCAAGCGGCATATTGTAGACACAATGCAAAATCTATTGTTATGTCCTCATGAGGAAACTGTATGCATTGACCGGTTAATAATTAAATAATATTTTTTTAACCTCTTTGATATCGATTTCAAAATCTAGAATCAGTATCATTCAAAATCAATGTTCATATTCATTTCAATTGGGCAGAGGCAAAAGTGGGCGCGATTCGGTCTCATCAGAACAACGCAAGGCCATACACGGGGAATTGAATGCAATCACTTATCTTTAAATTTTGTAATCCAGTATAGTAAATAGAGTCCGTTACCCCCATGTTCCCACTGACGATAAAACATATTGCAAACATCTATCTAACTCTCAAAGAGTGTGTGGGATAGGTAGCTGTTTTCAACATGTTTTATCGTCACTGGGAACGCGGGGTTAGGTTCCACTATTATGTATGTTCGATACCACGTAGCTATTACACGCTACGGGAAGGCAATGTATCAGATGAAGAGATGTAAAAATACATACATAGCTTGATGTGTAGCCGTGCATACATAATAAAATAAAATTAAAAAACCTTAGTAAAGTTAGTGAATTTCCAAAAAATTTAAAAATGATAATGAAGTTACACTCACTATCTACAAAAAATATAATTTAGCTTTATAATTCTAGCATTTTTGTCATAAATCTCAAATATTACAACGAGAGGTGTTTCTGAGACACGAGAGGTGTAATATTAATTGTAGTCCTTTGCTTTGTTTCATTTATTTTTTTTACATTTAAAGCTGGCAATTTTGACATCCGGATTTCTTTCTAGTTTTTGACAGCTTTCAAAGCTAAAGGTATATTTGAGTTTTATTACAAAAATGCTAGAATTATAAAGCTAAAAAGAGAAATAATCCCTAAAGTATATAGTAAAGTACTCATTTGTTGCCTAGTCCTCCGTAGGCGTTAAACAGTGTGTGGATTAAACAGATATTTAAGGTTACAAAAGTGGTTTTGTTCTGAAGTGTTGTTATTTTCAGGCTAAGCCATGGCACCGAGGAAAAACAAAGTAGCAAAAGAGGAGGTCCAGGTGACTCTTGGACCCCAGCACTTGGTGGGTGAGACTGTATTCGGTGTGGCTCACATCTTCGCCTCTTTCAATGACACATTCGTACACGTTACTGACTTGTCTGGTCGGGAAACCATCGCCCGTGTTACCGGTGGCATGAAGGTGAAGGCTGATCGTGATGAGGCCTCACCCTACGCTGCTATGTTGGCTGCTCAGGTTCGTTGTTTACATTTCAACTCATAATTTTTACATGGCTTAGTATTTATTTTGAGTATTCAATTTTGAGGTTATAAACCAGTATTTTCATACTTTGGGCCAAGGATGATTAAATAAATTCATGCAATTCTAGTTCACTATTAATTTTAGTGTTTTGGCGGTACCTAGCTCGTCCTATTTATAAAGTTTGTTTCAGAACTGGTATTATAAGAAATAATACAAATTTAATTGTGAATACCCATAATAATTATTTAGGTGACTATTGCTATGCTTTTAAAAGGTTACTAAGTATTATGAACTGTAATAACATTTATGGCACTAACTGTAACACCTTTTTCCCTGAGGCGACTGACTAAATATTTGAATGTTTGACTCACCTGCTTTAAAACTAGTGCCTAGTGAAACAGGTGACTGCCTGAAGTGTTAACATTCTGTCTCGAATAGTATCCTGGAGCTGAATTTAACTTTTTCCACTCGTCTTCTGATTTGAAAAGCGTGTGTTTATCTTTTACATTAATTCATGTTAAAATTTCTCACAAACATTTCATTGACTAATACTTAAATTTTAAAAGCCATTACCAGTTGTTGTGACAGAAAATATTTATCCATTGATTTTGGGTGCAGTTTTTGGAAATTTAACATACTTAGATTTTTTATAGACTTACATAAATAATGCTTATCTGATTCCTAAAATATAATTTCTAGGATGTAGCTGAGAAGTGCAAAACCCTTGGCATCACTGCCCTGCACATCAAACTGCGTGCGACGGGAGGCAACAAGACCAAGACACCTGGCCCTGGTGCCCAGTCTGCTCTGCGTGCCCTGGCTCGCTCTAGCATGAAGATTGGACGCATTGAGGATGTTACCCCTGTGCCCTCTGACTCTACACGCAGGAAGGGTGGCCGAAGAGGTCGCAGGCTGTAATCTGTTAGGCTAAGAATACTGTGGACTTTCAATAAAAGAGTTTCCAGTATTTATGTATTTCATTACTTTGACCCATTACATTGTAAACTAAGCGATAATTTTTCTATATTCAAATAACTTAATTTGATAGCATAGCAGTCGCACTTAGGGCCACTAGACTAATGAGGTAGACAGATGTCTACCTAATGTAGTACCGTTAAAGCAGATGCTTTAACTTACTCAGTATGTATTGAAAAATGCAGCATTAAAACATTGTTAGGGCCAATTTTTTAGTTTTTACCATTGGCACGGGGCGTAACTGAATGAGGAAGCAAGTGTGGGGAAATTGACGATGCTGCTCTTTGATACTACTATATCTTATGTCTTATGGAATCTTGAAATTTCAAGTTTCAAGGTCAATTATTTTTTTTTATTTTTTATTGATGATAATCATATTGTATTCATCTCAAGCCGTATCATATATATCGTGTTATATCTTGCGATGTAGCATGCCTATGCTTGTACAAGGAGCCTACTGGCAAAAGAATTTGACAGGCGATCTTTATAATATCACATGTATACCCGAAAGGTTAGGTAGAGATGTTATGACTGTTATTGTTGAGATCACTAAAATGCGCGAGCCTCCGAGATGCTTTGGAGAAAAATATGTCGACCTAGAATCGAGTCCAGGACTTTGTACTCGTTAGCCGCGCTTGCAATCACTGGACCAGAGAGGCAGAATCCCCGTAAGCCTGTGACGTCGAGCCAATTATACGCGTGCCATTGTTGGCATATGACAATATTTTTCGGGTACAGGTCTTAGGAATTTAGGTACTTATTACCCGACAGAAACATTATTTTTCGCCAGTTGCTTGTCAGAAATAGGATAAGCGACAGTAACAGTAAAAAGCATTCATTTCTATCGTTGAGATTTTTTTTGGGCACTCAATGGCCGTCACCGTAAAATTTAAAACATCGTTAGATTATAATTTGTCTCGAATTTTTTTCTGGAAAAACTACTGGCAAGTAGCTAAAAAAAGTTCGTCATCCCTGCCCTAAGATATCCTAAATCCTTAACAGATGTTGGTATTGTGTGTGTTATAAAAAAACAATTAATTGTGAGAACATTGTATGTTATTTAACCATATATTAATATTTCAGATAAATAAATAGTTACTGTTTTAAAATATACACACTACGCATTTCTACCGTAAACACTTTATTATACACAAGAACTTAGAATTTTGAAATGTAAGTGTTACGTTTTTATGTATAAAACTCATGGTACATAATATATTTATATAAAGTTATTGCACTAAATTGGTGTATTAGGTTGACCTACATGAGGTCTCCGATTTCTTACACTATTTGTGTTAATAATACAACAAGTTACCATGTTAATAATACATACAATAATTATTCTAAAAAAACCCTTTTATAAATCAAGTAGCTGTATTATATCACACAAACACATTGTTTCTGGTGCTATTTCTGTTTCCATTTTTTTCCCGAATTTTTTCAAAGCTTATCTGAATATATTTCTTTTAAAAGATGACAGGACACAGAAATATTTGTGATTGAATAGATATTATGAGCACTCTTGGAAATCAGCTTTCTGCTAAATTTCAAATATGAGATCAATAGTACATTATAAATTATTAGCACATCTTGAAAACATTGCTCCATGAGCACACAAATCACCTAAGGTTGGGATGATCAACAATTCACCGCAAACAATTATAATTTGTCTTTATAAAATCTTACAGTAAAAATCTACATTTCTGATAAATAAATTTTCCATCCACTAAAATTATACAGACTTTCAATTTTAAACGATAAAAATTGACATAAAACATTATGCTAAAGAACACAAAAATTTAGTTCCCTCAGTCAACATAATCACAAAATACAAGAAGTTATTATTATAGCAACAATATTTTAGTTACAACACTAGCTTACATTTGTTATATCTCATGCCATTAAAAATACCAATAAATTAAAAAATAAAGTTAAGTGTTATAACAACTGTCTAGACTCCTACAGGTGGCAAGTGGTCGCAATCGAAAACGATATATATCCTAAGTATTAATAAAAACGAGATAAAAGTATCCTACAACTAGATCAAGAGTTAAGAGGAAAGATCACACATAATTTTTAATGGCATAAGTTACCGATAGGCTTCAGATATAATCCCACACACGAAATTATTGCTAATTTACATGAGCTCTGTTAGCCACTGCTAGTGGCTGGCAGTGATTCAGTTGCCCGATGTAGTCACGAGCGATGATATAGCAAAACATGTTTTCAAAAATTTGACAAGATTTGCTCATCATTGCAAATCACTGCATTGCATTCGTCCTAGCCTGTAACTTGGTACGGGCACGATGTGGATCATTCGTGCCTCGTACCTGGAGTGGTGCTGACGTGTGCGGGGCGGGCGAGCACCTTGCGCTACATGGCCGTTTTGAGGCGGATCTTTTTCAGGTGCGCGGGCGGCGGCGCGGGCGCAGGGAAGGAGCGGCGCTTGCCGCCCGGCGGCAGGGACTCCGGGTGCGGCGCCCCGCCCAGCGCCGTGCCGCCCGCCACGTCCTCCCAGGCGCCGCCCAGCATGTCGTCGGACGAGGAGGACGCCATGGCGCGGCAGCGGTTGCTGCGCGTGGACGAGCCGCGCACGGAGCGCGAGAAGCTGCGCTTGCTCAGCTTGCCGGACACGATGGACGTGCGCGGGCTCTCCGTGTCGTCGGCGGAGCGCCTGCTCATCTTCGCCTTGACCACGCCCCCGACCTGGGTCTTGCTCGAGTTGGGTTTCCGGATCGCCAATACGTTCCTGCGTTTACTGGATAAAGTTTTGGGTTTGGGTTCGTTTTCGCTCAGGTACTTAGTCCGGGAAGTGGTTTTGACGGGTTCATTCTTTTTACTGAACTTCATGCTCAAGTTCATGATGTCGTGTCCGGAGCGCGGCGCCAGCACGGGCGGGCTACGCTTGCGCTCCGTGTCAGTCTTAGCGCCGACGTACGTGTTCTCCTTGCGTTCCTCCGTGACCTTGCCCTTGGAGCGCGCATACAGCGGCACACGCGTTGGTGACGTCGTTTTAGGCCGAAGACGAGACATAGTTAGCTGGGGAAGAGACGCAAAATTATAGAGTATGACAATTATTGCAAATGGCTAAAATAATAACAAATAGTCCAATGCAACTAACATTCTATTCCTAAACTTTAGTATTCATTAATTTACATTCTAATGTATGTTAAATGATCTGATAGAACAGCACACTTCCACTCCCACAATTATTATATTCTTACCACGAACAGTATAAAACGCTTGTTGTATTTAGTAGTTTAACACTGAAAATTAAAGACGTACAGTTACCAACAAAGCAAAGTAATAGTATTGAAGCGTGCTACGTGCATATTATGTAAGTGTAACGTAAAACAAAGACTTAACTAATTTAGAGTATTGAACATTTCACCGAATGTATTCGTCCTTCTTTTGTAGTATTATAATAAACTAGCGGTTGCCCGCGAGCTCTTTCGCATCCTAAAGGACGCTTTGAGACAAAATATAGCTATGTCCTTCTCCAAAGTTTCAATCTATTTTTAAGTATGCGAAAATTTATCAATATTAGTTCAGCGGTTTAGGCGTCAAAACGTAACAAGCAGACTTATTTTCGCATTTATATTACTAGTATAATATTAGGCATGGTAGGTAAACTAAGTAAGTAGTTGACCATTCTTTTCGAATACATACATGCCTTCGACAATGTAGGTGAAAAGTGGTCAACCAAGAAGATACCTAACATATATAAGATACCTAACCTATACAGTACCATCTGAAGCTGATCTCGCAATGTATAGACTTTTCATACAATAAAAGGCCAGCGTATACTGGATTTGTATAGCTCGACGTGTAGCCGTGCGTACCTATATTAGGTAGTCATTGCAATATCAAAAGTTTGCGGAAATGGAAAAGCGTAAAAATGAGTTTAGTATCAATTAGTTTTGTTGTTTTTTTACAAAAAGGTAGTAGTACAAAAAGGTTGAGTACCTGCGGGCGCATGGTGCGCGTGTGTGCGCGCAGCCAGTCGCGGACGGCGGACAGGTTGCGGTGCTCCGAGCAGGGGATGCGCGAGTTGGGGTGCTGCCCCGTCAGGTCCAGGATCGACGCGCCCAGCGACCGACCCACCTACACACCAGAATCTGTTACATTCTGCACTATTCGCTCGGAAATGCTGACAGAGCGAGATGCTTAAAAATAATTCGTAT